>JAXRJS010000078.1:555000-727900 GCA_037127375.1 Dione juno | reverse complement strand
ATAGCATACCAAATTTGATCGTATAAATTAAAATTTAATTGTTACAGTACATGTTTAAATAGCACATGGCGAATGTAAATACTTTCCCCAACATAATTTAAGCTCACTGTCATCGCGTACACATAGACACATTCAAATGGTACCATTAAGTAATTTATCATAGTATAACTCCTACAACAATATCAACATTTAATGGTTTAAAGTCCTAAATAACTATAAATCTAGCTGATAGGCCGTTTAGACGTTATTGTCTCTAGAGACAAAGGGACGAGCATAGTGTTGAAGTTAACTGTTGATATTTCAGAACATATTAACATTATATATACAATTTTGGGTAACGTGATGAAGTGGGAGTGGGATGATTGAACCCCATGAAATTTGGTCAGGGGAGCTTTGAGATATTATTTTCATTTATCTACTAAGGTAAGACAAAATATGATATTAAGTTTCGCGAATGGAAGCTCTGACTCCACTTACTATCCGACGATTGGTTCCGCTGTTCTTCGTCTTGCCAGTGGAGATTCCTCCCCCCCCCACTTAGAATTGCATCCACTACCATCGAGTTTACAATTAGGTACTGTTGCATATTTTTACGATTGCCTCATAGGCACAAAGATTTCATCTTTACATATAAATTTCTCTAGAAAGTATATAAAAGTCATAGAATAATCATTGTACCGTCTATAGTCGTCAATTTCTTACATGACCTTATGCGTCACAGTTGACATGACATTACTGTAAGTGTTTATTATGGATTAGGAAGGTCAGTTAACTCAACTTTCTCTTGTTAATCTAACATCATAAGTCTTTTTTTATCATATTTCAATTAAATCCTTAATAACTCTATATGTATCTATACTTTCCACATGCTTTTTGTTATCTACCGTCTCTACGATATATAATATTTAAAAAACTAACGTTTTTATGGTTTTTAGAATTATACCAATTCTACAATATGATAGTTATTAGTTTAAATGGCATTTGATATCATATTCATATTTAAACTTAGTTCCCTAGGCTTTGTTATTTAAGCGCGGTATTAAATTTAGTCCCAATATCCAATATTTATTCTAGAATAAAAGAAGCTTTAGAAAGTTGCATTGGATGCCACCGGAGGTTGTGGGTTCAATCTCATGAGCGAGAAGAGATGTTTTCATTTTTTTTTTAAATTAAAATGTATTGTGTTTCTTTTCTTAACCAAATTCTATCTACCTCATTGAAAAACGAAGGGTTTATCAATTTTAAGCTTACTTATTTAAACAATTTACTATATTTGATCATAAATGACAGGTTTAAAACTAAACAAGCAAACACATGAGTAAATCTAAGTAAGTAATGAAATGTAAGATACTCGTATATTAGCTAAACTCAATACCCATATATCAAGTGTGACGTGTAATCCATCATAGCACATTTACATTGCAAACATTTTAATCGGTATGTACATCGATAATGTTAGGTTTATGTTTGTGATTAAAGAGCTTTTGGGGACGTTTCAATGGGTATATAAATTTTAAATCAAGAAGTTCGTAATTATATGTTAAAGGAGGTTATATATAATATATATTATAGTCTAAGAATTATCGATGTGTCTGGCATACGACATTGCGATGGCATACGCAAATTTGGGTCATCGTTATAAAATTAAAAAAAAATTATGACGGAGTGAAAATAGAAAAAATACTCGTTTACTTGTCAAAGCAGCACTGTTCTTTTATTTGACTACTTTTTCGGTAAATAAGATATATACATATATATATATATATATATATATATATATATATATATATATATATATAAATATATATATATATATATATATATATATATATATATATATATATATATATATATATATATATATATATGTGTGAAAAATTTTGCCTGGGGTAATGAAATATTTTAATTATTCCTTTTATTGTTAATCAAAATTGATTAGAACTAAAATTTCATCTAATTTGTTTCATAAAATCTAATGCATTTGTTGTGCAGAGGCACAGCCTCTGCCTGTAAACTCGATGGCTTGTGGGTTCGATTCATACTGGGGGAGAACGAATTATCTTCATTCCTTCATTCCTTGCTCTGCCAACGAGGCAAATTGCGGCGTTGAGTTCCGTCACTCAACACACAGTGCCCAACACTCAACACTCAACACTAGGTTCCTTCTGCCTACCCTTATATGTGCGGGATACAGCCTGAAGCTAAAAGAAACATATATATACATGCTTTCAATTTAATATTATTTTATTTAATGGTAATTATGAAATTCACTTATTTTTGTCATCTTCCTTTATAAGGCAAGAAAGATCATATATTAAGATCTATTAAGATCTTATAGCTAGCACTAATATTTTAGAAAGTATGAGGTAATTGCCGGTAAATGGCATGCCAAAATATTATCAAATAACATTTGACATTGACATTGTTATAGACACTTGTTCGGTACTTTGTTTAGCTTATAATTATTTTGTTTTTTTATCATCAATATTAATTACATTACTATTGATATAAATAATTAATACTGGTAATAAAAAAAACCATTATCTGTATATTTACATTAGTTATTTATTTATTTTTGTTTTGTTCTATTCCCTGGTAAAATTGTAGTTAGATACATAGGTATGGTTTTTCTTCAGCATCATTCTGCATTCTGAGAGTAGCAGTGACGGCAGAGAGAAAAAGAGAGAGAGAGAGTCCTTGTTCTTTACTTACCACGGAAGTCAACGCCGCATACCTTCTTACAGATAGGGGAAATTAAAATAGGTCACTCTACCAAGTGAACGATGCCATTTAAAGTAATAAATAAAAATGTTATACATTCAAAGCACATTAACAATTTAATATTTAACATCGCCTTATTCTAAACTCAAGCATATAAATATGCTATATTTTGTATGTATGTACATACATACATATACGCGATTAAACCTCATGCGAGTCATAGTATGTGAGAATCGAGAATTTCTATTATTTCAATTACAATTTGACACTCAACAGATCTACCTTTGTGAAGGAATACCTAAAGTTTTAGATACGGAAAGTAATATCGAAATTCTTTACAATGAATGTATGGAAAGTGAATTTTTAATTAAAATATGAAATTTGAATGTAGTACTTTTTATAGCGTTCATATCAACGGAGCTCGTAACGAGCTTTAAATAACATGCGTTTATCTTTCTAGAGTGTGTTAGTAACAACTAAGCTTAATTGAAAAAGAAATTAGTGGCGAAACTCAACGTTGCGTTTTATCTTGTTACCAGAGCGAGGCAATGAATATAACTCATTACCCCGAGCGGAAATCGAATCCACAACCTGCATGTTCACAGACGCTGTGCCTCTGCGCCGCGACGTCGGCGTAAATTATTTATATATATATATATATATATATATATATATATATATATATATATATATATATATAGCGTAATTTATTAAAAAAAAAAAAAGTATATATATATATATATATATATATATATATATATATATATATATATATATATATATATATATATATATATATATATATATATATATATATATACTTTTTTTTTTTTTAATAAATTACGCATTAATCACATTATTAGTTGGGTGTTAATTAGACCTACCTAATGTCGAAAAACTAGCCTGAAAATTAGTATTTTTTAGTTAAAATTTAGTTTTCATTTATGATCATAAATTGTATTGAAACACACAAATTGACACTTCTAAGCCCAATATTAATATGTATAGTATAGTAATGTATTATCGAGAACCAGCTAATCCTGCAAATATTATTAACGACAAGTTTGTATATTGTGTTGTTTATTATTAAATCATGCAAATACCGCTGTCATTCAGCGATTTTCGATACAAATGGATAATGGATAGTTTATTTTATTATCACGGGCTTAAAGAAATTACCCTGCTATATGCGGGAAAAGATGTATTTTCTTTATCATTTATATATTTATATCATGGTATAGGGTTCGATTTCCAGTCGGAGGAATGATTATTATATCTAAGAAGAGAAGCGCGGCGTTGAGTACCGCCTATCAATCGATCAATACAACGATTGAAAGTGGGCAACGGAGTGTCTTAGCACTTAGTTCCCTTTGTCTTTCCTGCTTTATGCGGGAAATAGTGTTAACCTATTCATTTATTTTTTTTCTATGAACTGGTATAGTGGAAGCTAGTGATGAGGCATAATGTTCCATATCATATCTTCTGTCAATTTTAAAAACATTGTGCGTTTAAAAACACGCTGCGTAATGTTAAACAAATTTATTTACAAATGGTAAATATTATTAATGTAACTTAAAATTGCACATAAACTATTGTAAACATTTTAAAACGTTAACTTATTCAAAAGAAAATTGAATTCAGTATGTGACATCTTATTATTGTCAGAAACCAGAGCTCTGAGTACCTTAAACTTACGTTTCTTTGCTTTTACAATATATATATATATATATATATATATATATATATATATATATATATATATATATATATATATATATATATATATATATATATATATATATTATATATATATATATATATATATATATATATATATATATATATATATAATAATGACAGTAACAAATTTTACTATATATAACATTAAGATAAACATAATAAATAAATAACTGATAAGAAACTTAAATAACATATTCATGCCTTCTCTAGATAGGGAAGGTAAGAGAGCTACATAGGCCCTTTTGTATCTTTTTAACAAAAAAAAAAAAACGTACATGCATTTTTTTTCATAAGAAATGATTTTTTTTATAACACATTCATGGTCGGCGAGCAGTTTTCTCGAAGCAAAATCAAACACTTGACCTATGTGTGACAATCGATGACATGTAGGTATCTGGAAATATAAATCTCTATGATCCATCCATTCTGTAGATACAGTCGATGGTATTTTGTCACACATAGTTTGTCTATGGCTAGATGGGTATACTGTACAAAACAGTTTTGATTTAATGATTTATATAGAGAAGATATATACTAAAATATAAAAGTAACAAAATGTATAGCAATGAGAAAAACAAATTAAGTCAAAATTACTTAAAGACAACATATAAAAATTTGTAAAACACAACATATAAAACGCAGCGGAATTTGAACCCGCGCCTCGCCGCCTTGGACGGTTTCCATGGGGCGCGGGTTCAAATACCGCTGCGTATATAGATATATAAATCTAGGCTATTTTATTTCTAAGATCAATTTAGTTTAAATGCTGCGTGGAGATTCACCAGCCAACACGTCGTATTTCTAAATTGCGCTAGAGATGCAGGAATGCCAGCAGAAATGTGTCATTGGTGTCTCTTCGCCCTAAGTTCGAATTAAATTACTACATCATGAGCTTCTTTGAACATTTCAAGCGTAGATAACTTGATCCGTTCACAACGGGCTCTAATATCTAAGCATACTCGTATATATATGTACACTGGATCGCATCCTAATTTTAAACTCATTTACAATATACAGGGAATGATGTTGTTTGGTTAAATTTGGGTCGAAAGTGGAACAGGATCCTTTGTCTACCTGCCATTTTATCTAGAAATGGGCAAAGATAAATAAAGAATGATAGATCCGATCTTGGAACAGACCGATGGACTACTGATACAATAGAATATATATTTGACGCCCATTTGAAAGTATATATGGAAAGGTAACTATTAAAATGGTTTAAAAAAATATTGTGACTCTTGGTATAGTGTTTAATTTAGGTTATTTTTCCAGTGTTACAGTCTTTGTTTAAAAATGGGCCTTTTCCTTATACGAGACACTACGTTCTCCGTTTTATGATATTTAAAATCGATTAAGTAACCGAGAAATGAAACAATATATAGGTCAAATGCGCGTTGGACTTGTTGAATGAAAACTGAGTAAAAAAAAAATACCACAAAATCCTCCTTTTCATCAGTTTTAGATCAGTTTTAGTTTTATATACGGACATTGTGCCTACTTGAGATAAATTGCAGACTATGTATATTGACTTAACTGCTTGCGACTTTATTGGACGTCTTTTGATACTTAACTTTTAGATATCTAGGACATCTTTCATGCAATTCATAGAAGAATGTATTTTGAACTTAAATTTTAAGAGACTAGACTATTAGAAATGAAAATTCTATTTAGAAAAAAATGTCTTTGTTATTTTCAAGCTGTATCCCACTTAGAGCGGAGAGAGAGAGAATCTCTCCTCTTTCTGTTGGAATTTTAAGAATTGGTATTTTTTTACTTTCGCGCTGGATCTCGCATGTAGCAGGGTAAGGGAGTCTAATATTAAGCCTTTTTGCGCATTTTTAACATTCCGTGTCGAGCAGCGGAACTCAACGCCACGCCTTGTATTGCATTACGAATGAAAATAATTCATTTTCCCCGAGTAGGTATTGAACCCATCATCGTGTTTATAGTTAGATGCAGTGCCGCTGCGCCACGACGGTACCTACTTAAAATAATGATTAAATAATATGTTCCTGCGACTGTAGAACGAACAATGACGTTTGCATTTAGAAAGTGATAAATATGTATATTAAATCGAGTTTATTTTCAAATAAAAAATATATATATATATGAAAATTTGTCATAGAGTTCGTCTAAGCCATGTAATAGAACCAAAAAAAAAAAACAACATGAATAGGAATTACAACATGCCTTGCATTTTTTTATAATTCGATTCTATTTAAATAACAGCTACAAGTGAAATAACATCGGTGCTCTAATCTTAATTAAATCTGTTGAGGCCTGTTTAGACCGCTCTGGCTGTTACCGCAAATTGGACGTTTTGTTTATAGCGTTTATTTGAGCGTTGATTCAGATAATGATGGGAATTGTTAGACATGTTCTGAGCTGACAATTTGATATTAAGGTATTTTTTTGTTTAGACAATTGATAGGATTGAAGGCTTTTTTGCTTTTTTTTCATCAATTTGTAAACGTACCGGTTGTGGGTTCAATTCCCATTTGGGGATTAAATAATTTTCAAATACTTGCTCTGGTAACAAGATAGCCCGACATTGAGTTCCACCTCCCAACAAACAATGAATTTAAAATTGAGCGGAGTGTTTTTATACTAGTTTATATCTACCTAACCCGATAAATACCTAAAGGACAACGTGAAGCGAAAACAAATCTTAAGAATATTATGTTATGCAAAAGAAAATAACTTTTTTGGACTAGTGACGCAAAGTTGTATAATTATTTTTATTAGCTAGCCCCGGAAGGTTGGCGCTACACGAGATATGTATACTACTTGCTCCACTTACGCCTAAAATCAAAATATTCTTTATTCAATGAGGCACTAGACAATACATTACAAGTACTTTTGAATTGGCAATGTAGGTGTATTGAAATATACCACCCGCACCAGCTCAAAATGCAGGTTCTGCTGAGTAGAGCCGGCGAGAAACTCAACAGTTGCTCCTTCGAAATACTATTTACAAATGATTTATAATATTACTAAGCTTCCCGAAGGAGCTTCAACAGCATTCCATTCCAGGCACAACTATTATTATAATATTCTTGTATAATAATGCATTTTTAACTTTAACTTTAAATAATTCGATTGGAAGATCTGATATTCCATGAGGAATTTTGTTTTACATACGTATATCTTATGCCACATATGATTTATTAAGCTTTTCTTGAAAACTAAAGGCTAGCACCTTGTTTTTATTTCATGTATTTAAAATTAAAGATATTACAAAGAGTTTGGTGGCGGAACTCTCTCTCTTTATCTTTATCAGAACAAGGAAATAAATATAATCCATTCTTCTTAATCTTTTCTTCCAATAAAAAAGTACAGTACTTGATCTTTATCATAATAACTATATAATTATGACTACATGGCTAACTAAGTTGTCTCATCAGATTAAAAAAAATCTATATTTTAGGTTAAAGAATAGTATAGCTAAGTAATAGTAAGTGCAGTAGTATCATTATTACTCTCTGACAAAATGTGCCTGAAAATATTGCATTTTGCATTTTACTTATACTTTGTGCCATAAATCCTTTTAAACATGAAAGTTGGAAGCTATTAGCCTTTTTAAATGAAACTCTTTTAATGAATTAATGGTGAATAATTTTGTATGGCATATTTGTAGGTGGCTTAACCATAATAAAGAGACATGGTAGGTAGTAGAAAAATGGGGCCCACTCAAAAGGGTAGAGTAGTATTAGTTGTTTTTAAATAGGAATGATTAATTAAGTATTTTAGTCATATAAATAAAATTATCAATACTAATACGTACAAAAATATGACACAAATAACAAATAAATAAATTATTTATTAAAATGTATGCGATAAGTATATCGCGAAGAAAACGGTAGTAATGGTCTCTAGGTAGGTCACCTATAGACCAATAACCTAGCCGAAGAACTGATGCATTCAAACAGAATAAAGAAATTACAATAGAAAATTCAATTTGCAAGTCAAGCTGAAGACCTGGTGGAAGTAGCTTATCAGCTCCTTTACCAGATCTTACCAGAATGGGCACGACAAATACATATGACAGAATAACAGAGTGGGCAATGAAGAATATGAATTGTTATCGAATATCTAAGAGTACCGTCTTTTGGAGTCCAGAAAAAAATAAACGTCTAAGTTAACAATCAAAAGATAGCAGCGTTTATGTTTAAATTATGCCGCATTTCGTAAGTACTATAGGGTATACTTCCAGTTGGCATAGACCGTTGCTTATATTTGGCAATAAGTGAGAACTTGATATAACAAGGAAAAAGAAACTAAGATTTCGTTACTTATAAGTTCATCACACCAGGAATAAAAACCTCTATAAATTAGTGCATACGCAAATTTAAGTTTGTCAACATTTTGTACAGCAGCAGTTGTACTGAACGTTAAAACTGATGATTAAATCATGAAAATGGGACGGATCCTTTTGAGCTCGAGACCGACTTACATTTGACGACTGATATAATAAAAATACATTATATTGCCTGAAAAATTATCTTTGCAATACTCATGTATAAGCTTTTTTATACGTTACCATAGCCTAAGACTAATAATTTTGGGAATGTGACAAATATAACAAAAATAAATATAGTGGCATAAAGTATTATCATAATCACTCTTGCTTATTTCTAAAACATAATTAAAACGATTACACCTTAAATTGAATTGGTACCAAAACCAATTCAAATTTAACATTCTTCACCAATATTTATAAGCAGTTGTGTAAGAAATAGAAAATATCGCAACACTTTGAGCCACTTGTTGTTCGATTTGTTTCAAATTTTCCACATATATCTGAATCTGATGAGCATACAAAATTTTCATATCCTGAATCCGATATCCATGTCAGGGAGGGAGGGCGACCCAGAGTAGCGTGCAGTTTTAGTTTTTTATCTATGTTGTGTTTATATAATCTAACGTTTGTTCGCTTATTCATTAAGGCATATGTAAATTGACATTCGTCAATAAGCCTGACAGAAAACGCACAACCGAAATTACGTAGAAGCGGGAATGAAACGTTAGAAGCTTGAAATTTGGCATGGAGGGTCCTTGAGGAGTGTAGGAGGGAACACAAAGAGAGGATTAGTGGAAATACAACAGTTACGGGAAAAACGGGTTATATGAGCTTTTACATTTTGTAGTCTAAGCAAATGATATATAAGGTCGCTCGTTTCTAATACAATCAGGTCGTTTCTAATAAAATCTAAATATATATATTTCGATATTTTGAAATAATACTTGACACGTTGTATTGACACCATTCCATTGGCCCCAATTATTTTGTTCCATTCCATTCACACAGAATTCATTATACAAAAGTCAGTTCCACTTTTCATTTGCTTTAGATACTGTAAGTGCCACACATCATTATATTGTATGAACATGTTTGAATGGAGTGGAAAATGACTGTATTTTCAAGTAAAACAAGGTCGCCATCGTTATAATATAAATAAAAAATATGATTTACGTTTTCGCTTGAGGCCGTAAGAAAACTGCTGAAGTATAAAATACTTCTATTATGATAAGATCTGTTCATACAGATAAGTTTGTATGCTTATTGTACATTTATATATACGATATGATAATGTTATAGCAGGGTGATGTCCGTGAACTTTGGAAGAGCGAATGAAGCTGAAAATTTTAAATTTATTTCTTTGTATATTTCATCAATGTCCTTTTGTTAGAGATTACAGATTTCTAAAATATAT
The DNA here is from genome assembly GCA_037127375.1 of Dione juno. NCBI lineage: Eukaryota > Metazoa > Arthropoda > Insecta > Lepidoptera > Nymphalidae > Dione > Dione juno. Next base: position 717,725 of record JAXRJS010000078.1, on the reverse strand, counting down.
ATATATAAGAATAAATTATCAATTATCAGTATAACTAACGGCTGACAGTAAGCACGACGGTGGTAGGTTTGATATCCACTGTCTCATTGTGTCTCGATTTTCTCTGCCTCTATATATATATATATATATATATATATATATATATATATATATATATATATATATATATATATATATATATATATATAATAATTTGCAGATTTATTCCGTCTTCTTGTTCTAGAAAACTTTCAATTGATTTTCTTTATTTTCATGTAGAGAATAAAGTGTAGAAACAAAGTGTTCTAGTCATCTATTAACTAATTTGAATTTTCGTGTATTTCACGAAATTTTTCGAAGTTTTCCAAATTTTCAAAATCTTCTACCGACTGATCTCGAATCCAGAAACAACATGTTATTTATTTATTTTATAAGCAACTGTCCATATAAATGTCCATATTATAAAATTTCAGTAACTCTAACAACTTAATTTAGATTTTTAATATATTCCCTGTTTGTATATATTAAAAATCTAAATTAAGTTGGTATATATGTCTTTTAGTTATAAATAAAGTTTCATGTAAATATTTTTATAAACAAGCTAAGCTTAGCGTCGCTCATAAACACCGCTTCGATCGCTACTTTACTTAAAATATTTATGACAGGCTAAAACCAACCTAATTTAATAATAATTATATTGTATATGATTCAAAATGGCTTGTCCTCGCACATTTTTAAATGAAATCTCATTTTCTCTTGTACAAATAAACATCCGTAACAAAACACCCGAGTACAACCATTACTCATATATCGCGTCATGTCGTCAACTCCCATTGAGCTTCTCTTACATCACATTGATAGATTACACTTAACTGCAACAGCTTTATAATCGCGCAAGTCATTTTTTTTAGACATTGATAAAAAAGATTTGGTGGCACAAATTTGGTGTTCAGACACTCCGTTCTACAAAAAAATTTTTTTTTTAATATTTAGAAACGTATACAAAATCTAACGAAGCAGGACTTTAACACACTAGGCAACCATCTAACCGTATTTAAAATACGAAAATGTATTTATTAATTCATATAAATTGTAAGAGTTTAAGTTACATTTGTGGGTTGGATTCGGAGGAATTAATTAGTTCCATTTCCTCGGTCAGGTAAGATGAGGACGCGACATTGCATACCCAATGATGCAGATTGAGTGGAAGATTTAGAGCGGAGTGTCTGAGCACTAGGTTCCTCTACCTCAACTGCTATGTGCTTATGCATTATATTAAAGTCAGAAAATCAGATGAAAATCTCAGAGCAGTTCCTGGCTTGTAATTTAAGTGTAGGCTTTTGGAAGTCTTTACTGTTCTTGTCGGAGTTCTTCTTTCTAGTTTCTATCTAAAAAAATTCCAATTTTAGTACTCTGTCATTGCAACTATCGAGTTGAACATATATCGCTTATTATGTAGGGACGCCATCAAATGAAATTAAAGTGTAATTACACAATACTCATACACATAAGCAAAAATAATTTATATATATATATATATATATATATATATATATATATATATATATATATATATATATATATATATATATATATATATATATATATATATATATATCTTCTTCTTCTTCCACTTTGCATTATCCCGGCCTATTGCCAGGGTCTGCTTTCCTACTTAGTCTACTCCACTTTGCACGGTCTTGAGCATCCTCAGTGGTTAGTCCATTGGCTCTCATGTCGTGCGTCACGACGTCCAGCCATCGCTTCCTTGGACGTCCGGGGGGTCTTACTCCAGGGACAGACATATCAAGGCATTTTCTTCCGACGTAGTTCTTAGGCCGGCGCAAAACGTGGCCATACCATCTCAGACGACGCTCTTGAAGCTTATCCGCTACGTCACGGACCCCAAGACTACCTCGAATGAATGTGTTGCGTATGCGGTCAGCCCGAGTAACGCCACACATCCACCTCAGCATCTTCATCTCCGTTACGTGAAGCTCCTGAGTGTGCCGAGATAATGCTGGCCAACATTCGCTGCCGTATAGAAGAACTGGTCGGATCATGCTCTTGTATATCAGCCCCTTGAGTTTGGGCGGTATTCTGCGATCGCAGACCACACCAGTGACCTCCCGCCATTTGGCCCAAGCAGCGCTAACCCGGGCGTGGACATCGTAGTCGATGCCTCCGGACTCGTGCATAATGGATCCAAGGTACCTGAACTTCTCCGACTTAACGGCTGGCTCAGGCCCGATGTGGATGGTGCTCGAGTCTGGGTTCCCGCAAGCCATGTACTCGGTCTTTGACACATTCAGTTTAAGATCACCGTTCTCAAGCGCACCCTTCCAGGCATTCACTTTACGCTCCAGCATCAGTCGGTTCTCGTCAATGAGTACTATGTCATCGGCATACATCATCAGCCATGGAGGCTGGTCCTGGATGTGAGCCGTGACAGTATCTAGCACTACATTAAACAAAAGTGGACTAAGAGCTGAGCCTTGGTGAACCCCTACTGTAATTGGGAAGGGTTTGGTATCGCCAACAGCGGTCCTAACTGTAGAAACAGAGTCGTTGTACATGTCTCTGATAATAGCAACATAGGATTCAGGGATCCCTTTGGATCGCAGTGCCCACCAGATACACTGACGTGGCACACAGTCAAAGGCCTTCTGCAGGTCTAAGAATGCCACATGCAGAGCTCTCCTCTTTTCCCTGTGTGCCTCCATCAAAATTCTGAGGGCAAAAATGGCGTCCGTAGTGCCTGATCCTGGCTGAAATCCATATTGACACTCAGAAACAGTACACTCTCGGCGGAGCCTGAGGGCAATCACGCGCTCGAAGAGCTTCATGGTGTCATGAAGCTCATACTCTTAATCTTAATGACTCATAATCTTAATGCCCCTATAACTACCGCAATCTTGAACACTGCCCCTTCCTTTGTAAATAGGGGTAATAAAACTGTGCCGCCATTGATGTGGCATCGTCCCAGTGTTCAAAATGCGGTTAAAAAGATCAGTAAGCATGAGCACACCATATATATATATATATATATATATATATATATATATATATTATATATATATATATATATATATATATATATATATATATATATATTACTTTTCGATAAGAAACCATTTGAATATTGTCCTCCTTAGAAAATTTTCATCAAGTTCTAGACTTAGCGGTCTCAAACGCTCCAATAGGATTATGACCGCGTTGTTGACTTCATAATTAAATTATAGTTAGATTTATTATAAAGCTGTAATATTATTAATTAATCTATAAGGAATCTATTTAAAGTAGGTCAAACTGCTTAATTAAAAGTAAAACTATTAATCATTAGATTAAACATACTAACTTTTATATTTTTTGTACTTAAATAAAATTTTTATTTGTTACGAAATATATATATATATATATATATATATATATATATATATATATATATATATATATATATATATATATATATATATATATATATATATATCAGGGTAGGCAGAAGGAACCTAGTGTTAAACACGCGTTCCCTATTTTTGTGTTGACTGGCGGAACTCAACTCCGCGCTTTATCGTCTAAATAGAGTGAGGAAAATTAAATAATTCTCTCCAAGGGGGAATCGAATCCACGACCGTCGCGCTTACATTCAGACGCTTTGCTGCTGCGACGATGACAATATTATAAATCACTTTTTAAATATCAGTTTAAAATATATTTATATGTATATGTTATTTACATTTAAATAAAAATTGATGAATTTGATTGAAAACACGATTTAAATGCGAAATGGGTTTATGCCCAACAATAGAACATTTACATATTAGAATCGATGTCATACAAATATAATTTATGTAATAGATTAATTTGTATCTTTGTAACTTAAACAACTGCATCTACATGTACACAAGTACATACACATATATATATATATATATATATATATATATATATATATATATATATATATATATATATATATATATATATATATATATATATATATATATATATATATATATATATATGCGATGATTGCGTCTAAAATCTTCACTCAGAAATTGGTTAACTTTAAATTAGTTTATATAATAGTATATATAATCAATACTTTAATCAATACTTTACTTTAACACTTTTAGTGTTATTAACGTAGTACATCGTTCATTTTGAAAGGTTTCCGAGAAGCGCAGGTTCATATCGAGCTACGTCCAAATTTTTATTTCTGGCTTTCCTTAAAAAAACACGTCACACTAGAGTATTTGCTACGACTACCCACCACACGGATTATGGTAGGAACACCGTGCTAACTCGTTCACAAAGTACATACAACACCAAATTTCATTCTGTAGATCCATTTATCAGAACAAAGCAATCATTTAAAAATACTGTTATCTCGCAATTACGTCAAAGTCGAGACTAGTAATTATCTACCTTACGCATGAATGTCAGGTAAGAATAAAAAAAAATAATAATATATGTATATATAATATAAAAATGATAAAAACATAATAATATATGTATATATAATATAAAAATAATAATTTGTATAAATACTTAGATAATAATTTGTGTAAATACTTTTTCTTGTGTGTATGTATGTAGATGTTTATATGTATATAATACTTATTTATAGAATCCATTAATTTATTATAACAATTTAATTATTTGTTTTTTCTCGTTTACTTTCCTTACTCAACACGTTTTCCATCTTGCTTTTCCTACTCTCTGCTCTCTCTCTGTCTCTATTGGCTTCGTTTTAAGTCCATAATTTCTAAGGTTTAAATTGTAGTCTTCGCTGTTGTTGTCCCAAATAAATAAAAATATAGTTGATTGTGATTGAGATATAATCTTCCCTTTCTCTTTTTCAAATTGTCAAAGTAAAGAAATTCCTGAAATAATTCAAGTGTTAAACTACTAAACTATGTAATATTCACTTTTCGTTGATACCGTGGTATTTAAGCAACATTCCATATTGTTCTCATATTACCGTTCATTTGTATTTTAGTAAAAATAATATTTATATATATATATATATATATATATATATATATATATATATATATATATATATATATATATATATATATATATATATATATATATATATATATACATTTTTTTTGACCTTTTACTATTGATGGAAGAATAGGAATACAGTGGAAGTGACCAACCAAAAATGAGTTTTATTACAAAAGTATAGTTCTTCACTTAAAGAGAGAGAAAAAGAAAAAGTGTAATTAAAAAAAAAAAAACTAAGATCTTATATTCACTAGAAAAATGTAATCTAAAAACACTTTACAACACAAAATAAGTATAAAAAGTAATATAAACTTAATTTGTACATAAAATCATAACTTTTTTTTCCCAAAACAAATAGTATCACAACAGTAATTGCTCGCTGTATATTATTTTCCGGATACCCTTTAAAATGTACCAATTTATTTATAAATATATTTATACCAAGGATCGCAATAAAGGGGAAAAAATTGGCATTTTATTTGCTACTGGAATTTAATCAAGTTGCGTTAAATGAATCGATTTTATATGGAATATCGATCAATATTTATAGATTGTGTAATATTAGTGAAGAATCAAACATGTCCTTCTTGATATTAATAATAATAATAATGAGGACCGTTATGGCCCAGAGGCACAGTATCTGCCTGTAAACGCGACAGTTTGTGGGTTCGATTCCCACTTGGGGAGAATTAATTATTTTCATTTTCTTTGCTCTGGTAACAAGACCAAGCGCGGCGTTGAGTTCCGCCACTCAACACGCAATGCCTCGAATGGGAAAGTGGGGAACAGAGTGTCTTAACACTAGGTTCCTCTGTACCTACTACCCTACCCTGCTATGTGCAGGATACACGGTGAAACTAAAAAAAAATATAGTTATATAGCGTAGTAATCATGAGGAACTCGGAAAAGTGCCAGAAATTTGTATAGGCCTCAAGGGTTTCTTTACAATGCATTATCATTAAACTCCATAGTTCGAGTTTCTACATCTACTCTACCAAATTCCACCAGACGTATTCTGTAACACCCTTTGTAATCAAAGTCCTAGATATTAATATGTCGCTACTTACTGAATCCAAAATCTGAATTCATGGTAATAAGTTAACTATGTAGGGTCACCGTCATATATTCTTATGACAAAATAAAAATTATATATTAAAAATATTAAGTGCATCAAGACTATTGTGGCGTTAAGTAAATGTCTAAGTTCCAGTTTTCATCGGGAGTAGAATGGACCTATTAATTACTGCATAAGCATACTTGTATTGCCACCAACAAATAATAGGGCGGAAAGGCCCGAGCAAGCAGAGAGAGTTGGCATTAGCTCGCTCAGTTTTAGGTCCGTTCTACACGCAATGACAATTTACATAGTAGCGTTTCCACACATAGAGAAGTGAGTGGGTATCGAACGAGTAAAAAGGACCTAAAACTGCAGCTACGAGTAAAAAGGACCTAAAACTGCAAGGCTTTGACGACTAGTTTAAAATGGACTCGCTCGCTATGTCCACCTCTACTTCCAACATCCGCGCCACCCACCAGCCTCCCAGCAGCCTCCGCTGACACAGGCCCACATTGTTTTTGTAGCAACCGAGTAAAAGCTTTATAAAACTAACATTTCTTGAAGTTGCTTTCTGCTAAACTGTAATCCAGCTGCGCTAGCTCTCTGTGGGAATTCACTAGCATTTATTCATTTCTTACTTTCCATTCAGCTTACTCTGCACATTCCTCTGTCTCTGAATTTTACTTTACAGTGGAAATTAAAATACAAAACTCTTTGATAGCGGAAATATAGCGGAATACATCCCGCCAAAGCAATTAACCTCTTAATTAGTCTTCCGGAATAGAAGCCACTTAGCGCGCGGACTGTACCATAAACGCAATGGAACTACTTCCGTTAAATAATTTTATCCAAATTTAAAACTATATATGCTGAATTTTTAACGTAAAACAATTTTACTACCGGTTTGTTGAAACTCTATCCCTCAATAGATAGTACTTAATGAATTATGTTTCAATTATTTTCATTAAGTTTCATATAATATATAATACAATGAAAATGGTCAGAAATTGCGATTCGGACTCGCACACTGATCAATGGCTGGTAAAAAAGTTGACATGTTTAAAAATTCATCTGTCGAGACACACTACAGGATTTACTACTATGACGCCGAGAAAGACGCTATTGGTCGGCTTATTCGTCGGGCAAATGAGAGTTTCATGACTGATATGGTGGAATACAATAAATTCAAATTCAAATAAATTTATTCAAAGTAAGAATATACGATTCATTTTTTGAATTTCGAAAACATTATCACCGGTATCACTAAAGTTAATGCCTCAGAACTGAGAAGAACCGGCGCAAGAAACTCAGCAGGACCTTTTTTTATATAGTAATTTACAATTATTCATTGTTGACAATGATACGTTTGAGTTAGACTGGAGCGAGCATTACATTCCCAACGTGTGTTATCATTTAGAAAATAACTTTTAACACATAAACGTCGTTTCACAATTTTTTTTTATTGTTATGTAGAACATTCTCGGACGTTTTCTGGGACCCTATATTCAAACGAGTATTTACTTTAGAGACGAGGACAGCTTTATTACTAAAACACAAAACTGTCTCCAATTAAAATATTAATACTAACATACTATGGCCCATACAATTAGCGAAAAAAGCACGAACAACCAACATCTACCTGTCGTGTAGGAAAAAAAAAATAAGGAAAATAAAAAAAAACCCGCATACATGTGTATCGTTTTGTATGAAATGAACAATTTAAGTTTTTATTTAATTCTTCTTGACAGGTAAAAATTTTATTTTATTTTATTTTAGGTAAAACGAGGAACACCTGGACTCAGACAGGCAAGTATTATTTAACTACCTGGTTGGACTCAACTTCTGCTAAGATCTCTCTATGTACTTTCTGTAAAATTAAGGCATATTTAGAAAACATTAAGACAAAAATATCTTTGAGCATTTCTAAAATTTCGAGCTTAAATAATAATATTATGAAAAAAGCTTTTGCAAAAGAATAAAAGATAATAAGGACTTAAAAAAGATCATGTAAATATTTTTTATTAAGGAAAACACTTTTTATCCGCCTTAAGGTTTATTTTGAAAATAATTTACTTAGCGAATAAATAACTGAGCAAATATTTTTATGAATCTCTTGGAGCAGTGGTTTTGTGATTAAAGAAGCTTTTTAATTTAGCGTTATATTAAAAAAACAAAACATCTATATACTCGTAAATAGATAAATATTTATATATATTTTTTTTCTTTACTTTTTTTTAATAAAATAAATCAACAGTAAGTTATTGCACAGTTAATATATCAGTGATTAAGACAAATAAGCTTAACTTAGCTTTTAGTTATTTAACTTCAGAAATATGAATGAACTTTATCATTATTATAAAGTTATTTTAAAACAAATAAATAAAAAATTAACTAACGCTAACGATGAAATTATATTAAATTATTCCCCCCTCCACTTTCCGCCTGAATCGGAAACATTGTGTAAGTAACTTAACACCGCACTTTATCTATATTATTTATTGTAAAAGAAATATATCCTATAATAGTTTAATATAGTATAAAAAGAAAATTCAGTTTCAATTTTTCTTTAGGTACGTTCAAAGTAATGAGGCCAGCCTAGCAAGCAAGTAGCGTTTATTATAAAAGCAATGACGTCAGGAGGATTACATATAGTCCTCCTGATACGAGTACCAGAATTCTAGTAGAATAGGCGCTTGACAAAAAAAAAGAAGAAAATACCGCCGTGGCGCAGCGGCACACTGTCTGGCTGTAAACGCGACGGTTATGGGTTCAAATCCCATGAGTGGGGAATGATTTGTTTCATTTCGTCGCTCTGGTTACGAGACAAAGTGCGGCGGTGAGTTCCACCACTCAACACGCAATGTCACAAAAAATGGGCGCAAAATGGGGAAAGGAGAGTTTTATCACAAGTTAAATAGCGTGAAGTTTAACATATTCTACTACTTATATCTAACTATTAAGTACAATAATACAAATATTATTTAAAAAAAAAAACATTTTTTATGCACATATTTATGAATTATGAAAGACAATATCGCATCGCAACAAGCTATTCAATTTACACTTTTTATTGAGTAGTAAAACCAAGTATAAAATATATTTTGTAATATTTTTACGATACATTTACGTTCCGATTAATGCGGAGACAGTAATAAAAGGCTCTTAGGACGTAAACTTCTAGATGTTTTACTGCCAGCCATCTCTATTTGGTGAAGTATGAAATATTGCGAGATTTCACTTGTTATTGTGTACGTTTAATAATAACAATCTTTCCGGGACCGTGCGGAATAGCGTCTGACTGCACGTGAAGGTCGCAGGTTCGATGCCATTCGGGGGAATTAATTATTTTTGGTATATTTAACAAAACCATATATAAACATGTGAATGAAGTGTTTTAAGTCCTTGATAAGTTTTTGTTTTGCTTGGGGATGTTAAGAGAAATATTCACGGCAGACTCGTAAAAAATATATATGATGATGGTCAGTGGTAAGAGAGGTAGGGGAAGACCTTGGACACAGTATCGATGATACCGGAGGAAAGTCACGTAAAAAGCACGAGGTTCCTCCCGGGAGGGTATGTGTGAAGATTGTTAATGACAGTGGACGAGTCGAAAGAGCGCTCCGTTATCTATGACTATCCCCCTAGGGATAAAACATAAAGAAAAGCTTGGACAGCTTTCATGAGGCACGGGTTCAATTTATATGTTTTCTTTAAATAGATATACAATCGACATAAATAATGAATTTACATAATAAAAGTTATACCGTTCTGTATTTCCAGATAAAATTATTATTGATATTTATTATTGATATTTTCAATATTAACAAAGGTTTTTTTGGATATAACATAGAGAAGTGTATATTGATATGTTGTAAAATTTCATTTATATAAATACACTACTTTTTACCCGAGGCTTTGCCTGCCTTGTTGGATGAAAGTTACTGAAAAGTTTGCATGGCAAATGACGATGTCGATCTTCAGCAGGTATTGTGGGTTACATCGAAAAAAATAACATGATATGAAGCTTATATATAAGCTTTCTCATTAAATGGACTGTTCAATACAAAAACAATTATTTATTTCGAACCAGTAGTTCCAGAGTTTAGCGCGTTAAACCAAACACATATTTTTGCTTTACAAAATTTGTATTGACAGAGAAATTGTCTAAGATGATGTAGAATGTATTTATTTAAATTTTTACATATTAAACGATTACATTATTCTCAATTTTCCACCTAAATAGAAATATTGTGTTGAATGGAAGAAACCTATTATATTATACCTATATAAGTAACAAAACTTATATTAATATTTTTTCAAGCAGGATTTCAACCCACGACCATCAAGACATTATTTTCCTACGAATAAATAACGAAATGAATAGTTCTCTCCCGCATATCTCAGGGCAGTAAGGGGGAACTAAGTGATATGACACTCCTCTTTACCATTTTCAGCACAACTTTCGAGAAAATGCGTGTCAAGTGGTGGCGATTACTACGAAGTTTTATACAATTCAAGTACACACACATACACACATATACACAAACACAAATAAAAGTAGTAGAAAGCCTAAAAGTTTGTGTGTGAAAACAAATAAGATACCTTATAAATTGCCTTCTCTAAGTAATCCAGCTCTATCTTGGTGATAAAGTCGGCGTAACGTCTGTTTACTGCGAGCGTTATCATTTGGTGAGCGTTTCAATGATGCATAAAAAGGATGTGATATATATATATATATATATATATATATATATATATATATATATATATATATATATATATATATATATATATATATATATATATATATATATATATATATATATATGAGACTTTTCTCTTTGAAAAAATATTATGTTTAGTGAACAATTATTCCAATTCTTTTTAATGTTTTTTCAGCCTCAGCTTTTATCCCGCAAAGCAGAGTAAGCAAACAGAACCAGGTGGGCAATACTCTCCGCTCTCTATTTTCCGTTGAGCCACAATCTATCTTACAAGAGCTATGAAATTAAATGCCCCTAAATAAGAGTCAAATCCACACCCAGTTCATCCAGTCACAGACACTGTTCCATTACGCCTAACTCCTCACCTCACTCATCTTGTACTTCCTTTCTTATATTGCTGTCAATACTTTTAATTAAAACCCACAAGAAAATAATATCACAGGGTATTACTTGAGATAAGAAGGAAACTGTAGGAAATAATATCCGTCGACAACTTGACATGCGGCCACAGCCTGCTGCGGTCACCGATGGAATTGGAAATAAACTTTGGATTACACATCCAAAGTCACTTAAATGAAACTTTGTATATAGCATTGGTTTAATTAAGCAAAAGATATATATATATATATATATATATATATATATATATATATATATATATATATATATATATATATATATATATATATATATATATATATATATATATATATATAAAAATTTATTATTTAAACAAAATAAATAGAATGTAGGAGAAGTATAAAAAAACATGTTCTTCTATGCTTTATTTAATAAAATTAGCTATTTCAATTATCAGAATCAAATTTAATAAGGACATAAAGCCTATAAAATGATTGCTTAATTGTAAATACTGTGTGATTGTGTATTATTGATATTAACTGAGAATGCCCAAATATTTTATGTTTTAATTTTAATACTATTAAGTATTACTTTATATTTATTATTAATTATTATAATATTTGTCTCTACAAGATAAACCGAATATTCGGCGAGATTACTGCCCGTATAACCGATGATTAGACAAAGGAAGCCGTGGATTTTTTTTTCTAAATTTTAGATGGTATATGAGAAAACAAGGGATAACTTATTCCTGAAGACGCAAAAAAAATTTCTCTGCACTATAAGCCTCCGCTTTTAAATTTTGTATACGACGGGAGAAGACACTTCTTAGCATTCCCTGGTAGCTTTGTATTTACTGAGTGGACCCATCACGTTACAGGGAAAAGAGCTCAAAACAGTGTTAGGGTATAAAAAAGTATGGGCTTAAGACTTCTCCACTGATTCCACTAGGGCTTTTAGTAGAATCTTAAAAATCATGGAGTAGAGAAAATGATTATGCATATTATATTCTTTTTAACTATTATCATACTCCTATAAAATATATAACTTGAGTATTTAGTATGGCAGAAGCCTGTTGGTGTGGTGTTCGGCCGAATCAAACGATCGAATATCGAATAGTAACCGAATATGCTATTAATCGATTGATATCGAATGTTAGAATAGGTAAAGACTATACTAGTACACTATAATATCCGTATATCAATGTCATTACATACATAAAATCTAACTAAGATATCTAACTAAGGTATTCAAATATTTTTTGGAGAAATCCAAATTTTTAATGAATAAACTTTTTTTTTCGTATCTTATATTTATCTTACTACTAACAAATCGCTGTACTGAACAAAATTCATTGCCTACAATTCTTAGTTGATCCCATAGTTGAATTGTCGATTCAAACGTCAAAGCCACGGCTCACTGTGGTAATGTATCGGTAGCGGTACCGCGTTTATTTTAGCTTTATATATTTGTATAATTTATATATATATATATATATATATATATATATATATATATATATATATATATATATAGATATATATATATATATATATATATATATATATATATATATATATATATATATATATATATATATATATATATATATATATATATATATATATATATATATATATATATATATATATATATTGAATATTCAATGATGACCTTGCATGTGAAGTGAAGGAACACACATTATACTTTATATATAATTTATTACACAGCTACATATTGTATCCCATATATAGCAGGATAAACAGAGGGAATCTAGTGTTAAGACACTCCTTTCCCCACTTTCCGTCCAATTTTCGAAACATTGAGTGTTAACTGGCGGAAACTAACGCGCTTTGTTTTCTTAGGAGAGCGAGGAACTGAAATAATTCATTCTCTCTAAGTGTAGAGCAGAGGCTATTATTTTATACATATATAAAATAAGATTTTAAATAGTATATTTATTATAAATGTAGCGGCTCAGGCGGATATTGTAATGGCCTAAATTGAAGCGTTTCTAGAAACATGACGTACATGATTTCTTACAGTACATATCGATTGCAATGCCACCAATTATAGTTTCAAATCATTCAGGAATTTCTTGAAATAGACATACAATATTTTATCCAAAATATATATATGAATATCATCATCATCACATCAGCCGGGAGACGTTCACTGCTGGACAACGGCCTCCCCCATAGAGACCGGTTCCCGACCGGTTCCCGCCCTCTTCCGTCGGAATATATGAATATATTTAATCTTTATTAAGCTTTTAATTAAGATTAATGTCTTCACTAAGTCAAGGTTATTTTCTTATAAATTACTCATTTGCTTATTATTTATTCAATTCGTTTAAAGTCCATTAGTTGCATTAAGCAAAGTCATTTTTTATTGTCTTTTAGTATAGTAGTAAATGGTTAGTGTACACCCATGTACAAGTCGTAGGTTCGATTTTTGTGTAGAAAAAATATTTTAAACTAGTTTTTAACCGCGGCTTCACCTGCTTGGTTAATTGTAAATAGTTGAACTTGTGTAAGTCACATGGCTTATACTAGGTACCCGAGGTAGCTCTGACTGCAGTGCTTATAGCCTATAGGTTTTCTCTACAAATTTTCTCTATTACATACAAAAAAATAACAATTCAAACCAGTAATTTTTGAGATTAGCATCTTTATACAAACTAAATTTTATTATAAAAAATATAGATTTTTATTATTTTCATACATTTCTGTTATCTATTATTGACATTTCTATAGACAACTAAGTATTGAATCAAATGATGATTACAGTCACACATACTTAAATAGAGATCTCATGTCTATTGTTGCTATCAATTTAATTTCGTAGCTAGACTAGACTAGACTATTAGCGTAATAATTATTTTTTATGTCAATTTCATTAATGAAGACAAATTATACTATAAGTTAGTGAATTATTAAGAAAATCATAGTCATCGAGGCTAGTGACGTAGTAGGATATCGTCAATGACGTAGTAGGTTAAGGAATAAAGAATTGTTTTTATTTCCTCACTTTGGTCGACAAAGGGTCTACTTAATGTAGACGGAAAATGCGGGGTAGAGTGTCATAGCTCTAGGTTCCCTTATCTAGAACTTGGTTCCCTAACCTAGGTGCTAAAAGCGGAATACAGCATGAAGCTAATGATATTTAAAGTGAGTTTCAAAATTAAGTATCAAAAGTAAGCTTTGCTAAAAAAAACTTATTACTTAAAATATTTTTTAACTAAATAACAGAGAGATGAGAGTGAGATTCTTATTATGGGTAAATGTGTTTATTTTGGCTTCTACCAAATTCACAAGCTTAAAAAATTACTTTCTTTGAAAATACATAGGTTACACACATAAACACACACACACACACACACACACATATATATATATATATATATATATATATATATATATATATATATATATATATATATATATATATATATATATATAAAAACAGATACATGTAAGAATACAAGCATTTTATTTGAAATTCAGAATAGGATTCTTAGCAACGTTCTTTTTATCTTTTATTTTTGTAGAATGAATGTTTAACATATACACATTGTGGTGGACTTAAGTGTTCCGTCCTTTCAATACGCTGAACCAATAGTGAACACATCGGTTTCTTGTTCAGATCTTATCGAGAATACATGCAATTCTAGGTGGACGATGGTAGCGCCAACTAGCGGTTACAATTATGTCGGACATTGAAATGTCAAATGGCTGGCATTTAGTACGAATTTAGTAAGTAAACAAACAATAATTTTATTGAAATAGCGTCATTTACTGAGATTTAATTCGACTATGTACACCTAAGGTGTCGTTAATACTGTTGACCTTTTTATTTTCAGTCTAAAATGCCACAGTCACTAAATTTCTAGTAATATACGCAAGTATTTTTATTTGGGCTGACTTTATGGAAAATAAATAAACAAATATTATCGAATAAAGCATTCCATACATATTGCAGACGATCTTTTATAACTATGATGATTACTATGATATAACTATGATGACATTAATAATACAGAGTTTTTGTGTATTTTCAGTTAAATATATATATATATATATATATATATATATATATATATATATATATATATATATATATATATATATATATATATATATATATATATATATATATATATATATATAATGCTAAGTAAAAGTGACATTTCGTCCGACAGAGTTTCCGTTTTAGTCACGGTGCGCGCTGCGATCGATTCATGT
This sequence comes from Dione juno, assembly GCA_037127375.1. Classification (NCBI taxonomy): domain Eukaryota; kingdom Metazoa; phylum Arthropoda; class Insecta; order Lepidoptera; family Nymphalidae; genus Dione; species Dione juno. The sequence goes on along the minus strand of JAXRJS010000078.1, from coordinate 702,345 downwards.
TCTCCTACCTCCTACTTCGCACCCATCGAATAGGAAATGTATGGCTCAAATAGTTTATTTAATCAAAATTAAGTATTTATATTTATCTCAAACAGTCTAACTTGTCTTTTTATTTTTTTTGTCGCTGGGAAATGCTTTTACGCCGACCATCCCTGAGTAGGACAATTGTGCCCTACAGAATGATGGTACTGTGGGACTCATCGAACCCGACACTACCCACTAAAACCCAGCGGAAACCCTCTCCACCTATACGAAATGCTGCAGGATCGCTTGCGCATGCCACTACAGCACCTCGGTGGAAGGCTCACCTAACGTAGGCCACTATCGCCTTCAGGTAGCCCCAGGGTTTCTTCTGGGGCGCCCGCAACCTCGATGACTTGCAGGAAGATCTTCCTGCAGTAGCTCCTCTAGGGTCAGGGAAGTTGGAGATGCGTACCGCCTTCTCCTACCTCCTGGTCTACGACGGCGGAGCAGATCTGCGTCCACGCTAAGCTCGCGCGCACACTCCGCGGCTTTCTGTGCGATAACAGATTCACAGAAGGAGACCGCTACAGACCAGTTCTTCTCACTCTCTAGCATGGCTTCCATCATACTAGACAGTGAGAGATTCCTACCCACTGCAGCCATCAAGGCGAGGCGTTGCGGAGCCCAAGCAGGGCATTCAGCCAGAGTGTGACGCACCGAATCAACGGAGGCATCACACTCGTGGCACGCTGGTGACATCTCCCGACGCGCAATCTGATGCAAATATTTGCCGAAGCAACCATTCCCCGTCAATACCTGCACCAGTCTGAACATCAGGACGCCAAACCCCCTTGTCAACCACCGCTCTAGGCGGGGGCGAACCGCCTCCACCGTCGCCAGTCTTGCCACCGGTGAATCCAGGTCCTCCCTCCATCGCCGGATCAGGGCTTCGTCTGCTCTCTTCCTGATCCGCCCGATAACCTCACTCGATGGTTCCTCACCTCGCGATCGCTCACTTACACGGAACGCGTGAATTCTAGCGATCAATTCCGCCTGCAACTCCCAAGGCGGATCGCCCGTCAGGAGTGTAGCCGCCTTATCCTTGAATAACTCTAACCACTATGACCCGCTGCGCTTTACGCAATTGGGTCTTGTTATGAACGGAGAGAGCATCAGCCCATACAGGAGCGCCGTAAAGTGCCATGGATTTCAATACACCAACGTACAAACGTCGACATGTAAAATTGTGCCCTCCGATGTTTGGCAGTAATCTGCCGACGGCCCCAGCGGCGTCCATAAGCTTAGGTGTAAGTTGAGCAAAGTGCGACCTAAACAACCATCGACTATCCAGGGTCAGTCCCAGATACTTCATCTGGAGCCCTACCTCCACCTCCTGGCTCTGGATGCGCAGAGTAGCCCTACGTGGGGGCCCTTTGCGAGGGCCATGAAAAAGAAGGGCCTCAGTTTTAGGCATAGAGATTGAGGCATAGAGACCCTCAGACCCAGAGCTTCGATGCGGTCAATAACAAGACGCGTGCCGGTTTCAGCCAAGCGTGCCGCCTCCTGATAGGATGGACCTCGGGCCGTGACCAAAGTGTCATCCGCGTAACAGATCACATTCATCCCAGGAGGAAGATGACAGCGCAGGAGCTAATCGTAACCGATGTTCCACAGCAACGGGCCCAAAACCGACCCTTGTGGAACCCCACAACCGACACTTCGTCGACCGATCCGGCCATTTCCCCCAATCCATATGACTACTCTATATTGGAGCATAACAGCCGCTGGAGATAGAGAGGCACCCCATGGAATCGCAGTGCCTCCCTTAGCGTCTCAAACGGCAGACTTCCAACGAGACGGTGAGAAGAACATCTGTCTCTGCTGTCGCAGCCAACGACCGGGTTTCAATGGTTGACGGACCGGCCCTGAAAGTCTAACTTGTCTGCCCCAACTGCCCCTTCACTTGCTTGTCCGTTCAACACGTAGTCAAAAGCTGGCAAAGTATAATCTAGATATATTTATGTAGACAGTGGTGACACTATTGTCAAAGAGTCATAGCATTAGTTGAAGCGTAACACAACGCCGCGTTATGCCTAGACGTACCAGAAAAATGAAAAAAAAATTACGTCGAATAGCAATCGAACCCACACTTATCGATTCTATAGTCAAATACTAAACCAACCGCTTGTATACAGATAATAAATAAAATATGAGAAATGCTAAGCTTTGAGAAGGAAATAAGAAAAAAATGACATTCAACGCTTGAAATTGACTCTGAAATGTGTCATTTCCATACATTTTTTGCATTGCTATTAGCGGTAACGACTATATACGAGTTTACTTCACAAATACAGATATCAATGATGATTTACTTCGATTTGGTTTATTGTTGATTCTAAAGAATTAGTTTCCGAATACATATCCCTTTATGAAAATACTTTATTCAACCCAGGGTCTCTGAGGATTTTAGAGGAAAATTAAAAGAGATGCCAACCCCAACCCCAGAAATCTAAACGAAGATGGGAAAACACGAGATTTTGCGTTTTACAGCCCACGTAAATGAGACTGTGGGTAGTTATAGTAGTTTATAACTATATGACTGGCTAAAACTATATTATTTTCCCAAATCGAATTTTCTAGTGAGAATGCATATGGGAGTTTGGGTGAAATATTTAGTTGAGTCGTATTTTAATTAGATAATTATTTACAATTCCGACCGCTTTTACAGCCACTAGTCTGGTATAAACTCACCTATACGACTTATTTAGTGGGTACATTTAATTTAAGTTAAAAGTTTAAATCAATTTGTGCTTTTGTATCTGTTTGTTTATTGATGTTAGGTAGATGCTTTAGTTTTATTGCTTGACTAGTTGACAATTTAGTTTTTATTGGACTATTTTGTTCTTTTTTTAGTTTTTAATTATTGTATACTGTATTGCCTTTACTATTTTATACTTGTTAGTCACATTTTGTGATACACGGTTGGTGGCTCGATTCCCACTCTTGGAGAATAAAGTATTACAGTTTTTTCGGTCTGGTAACAAGATAAAGGAAACCATTAAAAAAAATGTAAATTAAGTTAATAACTTGCAAGTACAGCTTAATTATAGAAGAAACTACTATTACATGGATTCACCGTGCCGGTGCCGGGTCCATGATGTTGTACGTAGAGTAGTTTAGAGCAATTTAAAATGCATTGACTCCTTCACTGTACCAGTTCCTCCATTTAACTGAATAAATTCGAAATGATTGTCGCTTTCGAGGTACGTTCCAGACATGAATTGATGGTAGCTCTAGACAGGCCGATCTTTTAACAAACTAGATCGCTGTTATACTCCTAGTAAAGAAAGATATATATATATATATATATATATATATATATATATATATATATATATATATATATATATATATATATATATATATATATATATATATATATATATATATATATATATATATATATATATATATATATATATATATATATATATATATATCAGAATTAGGTGCCAAAATAGGTGCCTAACTAAAAGTTACTTTTTTTTTAACTAGTGTCTCTAGAAATAGCATCTACAATATAAATGTAAATAGTTTTACAGTTGGACTCAAGCCCACAACTAAACTTTCGATCGCTTCCAATCAGAAATTTGACATGAAAACGAATAGCTGGTAAAGATTTTATAAAGCTGCAATACTATTTTGAGTAGCCAAAGCGTAAAGCCACGTCCAGTTTTATCCGGTTCATACTGGTTTAGACTTGTCATGGATATTGGTCGTTTTACATGTAGGAACTAGGATTTATTTGAAGCATGATTTTCATGTGTTTTTCAGCATATAGACTTTATGATATGAAAAGAGAATGACACGTTTATACAAGTAAATGAATAAAATGTTTACAATTTAAAAAAAAAATACATTTTTCAGACAGTAATTATTAGTGGGTTTTATTCTTCATAATTCATCTACTTTTTGTCACTAAAGAAGGCGCAGTGACTTTATTTATTCATTTGATGAAGTATCATTATTGCTTACTATATACTAAACGGGAAATTCCAATGATTAATAATGTTGAATAAATTTTTTTTAATTAGCTTTTGTTTGTTTGTAGCATCACCCCCGTAATCAAATGATAATAACAAAAGGTTTGTATTACATATCTGTATGTGCCCGTGGCAACCATGATCCTATATATACGGTAGATTATATTGAAACGATTAACAATATGCTATATAGCGTTTCAGCAGAGCAAGCACTTTAACAATGTGATGCAAAAGAAGTAGAGACAGGCCATTCAAAAGCAAAACCTGGAACAGAGAGGCAAGATAAGAGAAATAAAGGCTATTATTACTATTTATATAACATATAGCCTTCCTCCATAAATGGTTTAGTTAATTAGGTTTAATTGGTTAGTCCAATACAAAATCTTATCTAATTCCAAACAGTAGTTCCTAAGATGAATGTGTTTAATCAAACATTTAGACTTTGAAGCGGTTTAATCAAATTTTATATAAAAAATACAGCTGTACTATTTATTGTTGACGCTAACGATATTTAAAGAATTCCAAAGTAAACTGTTATAGAAATTCGTATTGAAATTGTAGACATTTCTTCGATTTGATAATAATAATGTCGGTATTTAGCTTTTGAAATGTACCAGTGCTTATATTTCTTTAGCAATTTAAGCATTCTTGTTCTAATAATTAAATAATTCTGAAATATCTAACAATTTACAAGTAATTTATCTACAAAATAATTAAAGTCACATTTGAATTCAAAGTAAGTTATAGTAGATTCTATTTGTTGTACCGCTATAAGTTGAAACAATCCAAAAATAGTGGTAACTTTACAAGTTGGGTATTCTGTGAAGAGGCGGAAAGTTGGCGGAGCTTAGAGCCGGTGTTTAATTAAAATTTTGACGAAAATCCTTCAGCGAGACTTGTCAATACTTTGAAAGTCCCTTCTACGGTATACACGAGGGTTTTAGTGAGGCTGAAGCAAATTTGTTTTATGTTTGGTAAGCTTTTTAACATTTTAAAATATAATTATGATGACAATTTTTTAATTGCAGCTTTGTAAGTTAATAGCGATCGTTTGGAAAGCAGGAAGTAATTAATGGATCTTTATTTTTATTTTGTACCAAGAAGTATCTAAGCGATATTTCTTATAAATAAATATATTAAAATTTGCTTTAAAAATATTAATTTTACTTTTGTTTTTCAAGTTGACGTTCTAAAATTTTTCATTTTTTTAAAGGCACCAGGGCACTCCATTCTCCCCTTTTCATTAGAATTCAAACCATTATATGTTGTGAGTGGTGGTATTAAACGCCGTATAGCGGAGAAATAAAACTGGTTCATTGCCCAAGCAGGAATCGAACCCACAACCCACAACCATCGCTATTACAGTAATACGATATCGCACTGCACTATGATAATTTCTTGATTGACTTTCTTATTTGAATACTACTCATAAATAATCATCTACAGAACAACCTACATAAATAATTTTACTTATGGACAAAAAAATACCGCTGAAGCTGGACAATTTTTTTATAAAAAGCAGTCTGTTTAAATAATATCTTGAAAAGCTTACAGTAATAGTAAAATTGATTACAGGATCACATCCTTGTTAAGTCCCATTTAGCTTTCAGCTTAATGTAAATGAAAGCTTTTAGAACTTTTCATTACATTACTTTCGTCCAACTGTTTTAGTTCCTTTACGAAGCTACTGTATGAAGTCAAAAAGAATTTAACTGTTATTTAAAATTGTTGAAAATTTTATATAAACTGAATATATGATACTTTTCTAATAGATCGGGGTGATAGTGGGTAACGGGATATCTTAACACTAGGTTTCCTCTGCCTACCCTGCTATGTGCAGGTATATCCTGCGTGAACCAATTATTTTATTTTTCAATTGAAACAACTTCTTTCGTAGGGCATTGCGTGTTGAGTGGAGGAATTCATTTGTCTGCTCTAGAAATAATAATTATTTATTTCCTTCAACGAGAACCGAACCCACAACCGTTGCGTTCATAGTGGGATGCTTGTCACTCCACAACGATAGGCGTATTTCATAAATAATTTACTAGCAATAACTAAAAACAATTAAATATATATTCTTCTTCTTCTATTTATTTATGGTGTTTCGAGCGTCACGTTGAATGGAGAACACACCAAGGAAAAAATTATAAAAAGTTGCTAAAAAAATGTTTTGTAATATAACTTAAAAGCTAGTCGATACTTGTAACTTTGTTAGCATGAACTTTATGATTCTTGCCACCTTGTAGCTGTTTGCTGTCCCTAAGTGTTTAACAGGTTTTCCAGATTTTTTATTTTTTAATGTTTTCATCCAATGCTGCGGTTTATCTACCAGAGCGAAGATAATAATTAAAATATAATACCTTATCTGAATGGAGCTAGATTCCATAACCATGCTTTTACACTATGGTCAGAGTCTGTCCGTAGAATAAAGAGATTAATCTTAAACAATATAGATTAATATTTCTTTATGAGGAGAGTCGTGGCGTCGTCGTGGTGTAACTGCGACGGTTTGTGAGTTCGATTCCCACACGGGGAGAATGAATAATTTTCATTTTCTTCGCTCTGGTAACAAGGTAAAAACGCGGCGTTGAGTTCCGCCACTCAACACGCAATGCCTTGAAATGCAGAAAGTGGGAAACGGAGTGTCTTAACACTAGGTTCCTACGGTTCCTACGGTTTCCTCTGCCTACCCTGCCATATGCTTGATACAGCTGTTTTTTGGCGTATTGTTTCATTAGATGCAAAGATAGCTTTAATAATTTCCCTATTTCGTATACTTTAGCTAAGTACTATCGGTATTCATTGAGATTCATGAGGTTTTATTTCATATATAAGATTTTCACTATGTCAACGGAAAATGTTCATCTAACTCAACAACTTTTACTAAAGAAATAAAAAGACCCTTTCCTTATATTTTGTAGTTCGGCTGATCTATTGTGATTCGATCAAGAGAGGAAAGCTTGATTCTTCCTTGATTTTTTACTTCCTCGGTCAACAAGTCAATGCAAAATGCTTATCATGTTCAATAATTTTTGTTATGACAACATAACAGTCTTTTTTGTAGTTCAGGTGGACCATGGTTCTATGTGAAGTATATCAGTCTTCAAAATATATCATAGCGTCTAGGCTGGCCTCCTGCCCCGATCTAACATCTATACAATAAAAAAAATCATTCAAAGCCGTCCAGTAGATTCAAGATAGGCGTGTACAAACAGACAAACAGAAAAATAAATCCTTACATTTTTTCTTAAAAATATTCAATGTATAGACACATAGATAAATTAATATTGTCATCAACATTTTGCTTGGTACTTCTTGCATTTAAAACGTAAAACTATTGTTAAAAAAATTCAAATATTACCTTTAGAAATGTACACTTTTAATTTGCTTATCACTGACCTAGTTCCTCTTCGTAGCTCTTAGGATCAAAATTTTGCATAATTTTATATTTAAACCACCATTTATATAATTTTTTACCTCATGGATATAAGAGTTGTTGTGGTACAGGAAATTAAATGAAATACCCATAATCATTTCAGTTAGACGACTAGTGCACCATTAACGTCACACCATAACCACTACCACTGCCCCACTGTGGGATAGTGGTGGACAGACAGATTTTACTTTTTTCAGCTTTACGCTTTATCCCGCATAAAGCAGCCAGCTCAATATGATTTAGATTCAGATTTTGGAATCATTACGTTTAATCAGATCTACTTTAGGCAATGAAAGAAGTTTCTTGACCTTTTGATATTTTTACTTTAAATTATCAGTAATAAATAAAAAAAAATATTTTGTTTTTTTATACTTTATTGCACAAAAAAAGGAATATATACAATACATAAGTGCTATATATATATATATATATATATATATATATATATATATATATATATATATATATATATATATATATATATATATATATGTATAGTTATATTAAGAATAGTTATTTAAAATGTTCTATTATACCAACACATAATGTGCTAAATACATTATAACTTTTGTCTTAAAATGAAGCAAATAATAAAATTAATTCACTGTAAAGCTTTAACTAAGTGCATAAAACCGACCCACATCGCTTAAAGCAATCGATACAAAGTTCTGACAGACGCAAGTGTCTCTGTGACTTAAACTTGATTCGTCGTATCCAGTTGCTTTAAATACCTATAAAACTAAACGCCATTACCGTAGAACAGAACAGAACAGAACCTATAAAACTGACATAAGGGAATAAAACACACATAATAGCTAGTTACTGTCAGTAATTTAATTTAACTGTGTGTGTGCTAATTAGAGTGTTACTTGACTGCTATAATTATTTGTGCTAAATTTCTCTATTTTTCCTATTAGAAGGAGAGAATTTAAACAAAACAATCAAAACCAATTTCATCTAATCTTTCATTTTCCTTTCTTTAGCTTCACACCGTATCCCGCATATTGCGTGTTAAAGCTAGCAGTGACACATGATACGTCACTTCCTCTTTTTTTATACAACCAGCCCTACATTAGCCAAAGGCTGTCTGGTAGAGGATACTTGAAGCAATAATGCCGCCTCTACACATTTTTTATTTTATATTTGTATGTTTTTATTTATGCGCTTATCTGTTTTGTGTGTTAACAATAAAGTATAAATAAATAAATAAATACATTCTAAATTACGCTAGCCGTATCTATAGTGGGTTACATGGAAGTAACTAACGTGATGTAAATAGCCTCAATATATGAATTATGTTGAAATTGTAATAATTTTTCTACTAAATTCTGAAATAATATTTTAATGATTTTTAAAATGTTAATCCACATTAAAGATAGAAAATATATTTAATAAAAATAGCATTGCCTCTTACCCAATGATTGTTTTTGCAATAACCTTTGTGTAGTGGAAAAGCTGTATAAAGCATATAAGAATTTCGACGCGCGTGAGGAAGAACGCATGGCTTAGTGGTCAGAGCGCTTAGACGGCTTCCAAGGAACACGGGTTCATATTCCGCTTTTTATGTTTCCTGAGATAAGTTCATATATATAAACTCAACTTTATTAATACATTAGTGAATCTGTACTTTTTTGAACACAAAAACGGCGTAATACGAAGTGAATGTATGCTTAATGAAATTTTAGTTTCGTGTAAAGCTGCTAATATAAATCCTTACAATATAAATAGATCATTCTGATGAGGGTTGGCTGGCATTCCTTGAAACTTCGTTTAATATTTCTCAACAGGCCCGCCTTTGTTAAGATATATAACAGGAAAAAGTTTCTACACATATACATATATATTTATGTATGTTGTAATATTGGAGAAGTTAATTGAGTTTAAATAACAGAATTTCAATATTGCTATATTTCCTTGCTTTGCATATTTCTCTCTTGTGATGTTTTTTTTATGTAACTATTTTTAGGGTACGTCACTTTGGCTATTTCGATTGGAAAAAAAAAAAACAAAATATTTCTAAATATATAAATTCTTTTTAGTAAGAATTATTAGCAAAAGAAATATTCTACAAAAAGATCAACACTGTCAACAGAACATCAACACGTCTCGTATTAACGAGAGAATAACTCGTATATCAACAGAAGGATATAGAAGGATCACGGTCTTATAGGAATATGTCATGTCTGTGAAAATGAAAAAGAGCTATCCGGATTTATTAGATAGAGTAATATAGACAAAGGAACTCGGAGAGTGTAGGCATGTGTTTTTTTGTGTGAGTTTAACGCTGTTAGCCCTATTGGCCTTGACAGCGACACCGGTTGGGGAGGGAAGAGGGTACTCTGTCCCTGAGAAGTAGCAAGCACTATCGTGTCTGCTTGAGAGGTAACGTCGGCGGCAACGGCGTCCCCTGCGGGACTAGAGCCTCGGCTTGCGGCCGACGAACGATTGAACAGTTTGAGGGGAACCCCTAAATACTGCTTCCAGGCACTCCTTTACTGCAAACGTGACGAGTTGGCTCCGGCACCTGTACGTTGAATTCGTGGTATGCTAAGAAACTTCTTCTCTTCTGGAATAATCTTCTATCATATAGCACCATAGAAATAACCATAATTATAACACAATTTAAAATATAACATAACACTGTGAATGTTGAATTACGATAGCTAAATCAACAGAGAGTAAATCCTCTCAAAATCCCGATAACAACCTTCAAAATACCTCAAGATCTGGGAGAAACGTAAAAATGAGAAAAATTATAAGGAATTACATGCTAAAAGCATGACGTTTATAAGTTGGCAGTACAATATTATAGTACCACGCAATGCCGCATGAAGACAATTTAGCAGGCATATTGGTATATGTACATATGTAGCTTTATATGTTCTCGCAACCCTATAAATAACGTCCACACCATGCAATGAATATAAATAGAATTTTCGTATATCCAGTATAAATTGATGCGTAATTTGATTTTGTAACCTAAGGCTACGTTGAGACGATAAGTTTTATTTATTGTTTTCGTTTCAACGTGAAAAAAAGTGTCAAGTGCGAGTCGGACAAGTTGGTTAGTGGTTTTGTACTAATATTTATGATATAAAGCATGACGATTGTAATAAAAAGTGATTGCTTAAGTCAATATAATATATGTACATATGAAATAGAAACACGATGGTTGCGGGTTCGATACTTACTCGAGGGAATTTACAACTTTCATTTTCCTGACGACGTAAGATGAGCTCAGCATGGAGTGTCTATGAACTTAGACGGAAAGCGGAGAACGGAGTGTCTAACACTAGGTTCTCCCAGCCAAGCCTTCTATAGGCGGGTTAAAAAAGATATTAGTCAATTTTGAAAATTTAATAAATTTAAAGTTATCATAAGAGTTGTCGAGGCCGTCGTGACACACTCTGACTGTAAACGCGAACCCACAAAGGCGTGGGTTCGATTCCCACTTGACTAAATTAATTATTTTTATATACTTGCTTTGGTAACAAAACAAAACGTGGTATTAAATTCCGCCGCTCCATACCCAATGTGGGCAACGGAGTGTCTTAACACTAGGTTGGACTAGATACAGGGTGAAACTATTAGCTATACAATCCTTTTTATTTACCTAGAAAAACAAAAAAAAAAACCATATTTTCAAGCGAAAATCGACTGAAACAGTAAAAATTATCAAAAAATTATCAATATGATTTTTATATATAATATGATTTTAAGAATTTTAAAGAATTATCAATATGATTTTTATATATAATATGTCCGTCCGTATACTTTGTCCCTTTCATGTGTTTATTTACTTGGAGCTATAATATTAGTAGCTTGACCGAGAACACGATACTGATGATAAATTACAAAGGTGCCCTCCAACTTGACACTTCGCTTAACAAAATAAATGAATCTTTTGTTTATCACAAACTTAAGATAAGCCATGAAATCCAATTATTCTCAAAAAAATATGAAATAGCGTACATATTTCTTTTAGAAATATATCATGTTACGTTGCTATTATACTTTGTAAATTTATTGTATAGACTTATTTACTTTTGAGGTGTAAGTGATACTTGGTGGAGAAATTAAAATGTTTTAAGAAAATATATAAAAATTTGAACGCAGCCGGATTTGAACCCGCGCCTCTTCCTTGATATATCTTCTTGAAGCATTTTTCTATCCTTATTGTGGATTTGCTTAAAAAATCAAAAAAATATATAGCTCATAGCCTCTTTCGCGTAGATTATGAGCTGTAAATTCTCCTCACATGCTGTTAGTACTCCCCTAAGATATCCAAGCGCCTATAACACTAATTTCAGCCTTACACGCTGAGTAGTTTCAGCATAACATTGTCTGTCAGTCAGTCAGTGTCTGGCAGTATTGGGAGTACACATATATACTGTAAATTTTAGATTTTTTCTAGAAATTTCTATCGGTAGAAGACTTCATGTTTTACATTCAAGTCAACGAAAGAGAATAGTGGAAGCCGCGTGGATAACGTAAGGATGTAACATTGACGGAAACAAAATTGTAGGCGATAACTAGTACGCAATAATCACAAAAATATTTCGTTTAAATTTATAATTTATTAAAAAAATCTATATATATAAAATATATAATAGAGGACCATCGTGGCGCAGAGACGTTTTGTGGGTTCGAATCCCATTCCGGGAGATAAAGTCGGGGACGTAATGTCTAAGAAGGCGGAAAGCGGGAGACGGAGTGTCTTAGCACTAGGTTCCTACGGTGCCCTTTGCCTACCCTGCCACGTGCGTGATACAGGGTGAAGCAAATTTTTTATTTAGTCCAGAAATAAGCCAGGATAAAAAAGCCCAAAAACACATTTAGATCAAAAGGGAATCGAACTCGGAACTTCTACACAAATCCCTTTACATTGACTAAACACACAAACATTATACATATATAATTTCACACATATCTAATAACAGTTCGTTGATTACGTCTTAAAAAGGAAAAGGATGTAACGCTCCATTAGTGCGTATACGTTAACTACACGTACCAACAACGTGTAATTAATGATCCGTATTAACTTCCTGTTTGAACATGTCGCTATATACACATTGTTGATATAAGAAACAATGTTTAATATGTAGGCGCTGTGAGATTGTTAAGCAAATGGAACTAGGTTCAATTCTCATTAGGGGGGATAATTTAATTTTTTTCTGGAATCTGTGTTGAAATCTGGAATCGGGAAATCTGGAATCTGGAAATCTGGAAAGTGGTTAACAGAGTCTTTTGCTAGGTCTTCTCGGCTTATTTTGCTGTATACGAGAAATGGCGTGCAGCTGTAAATAAAAGTAAATTTAAACATAAAAGGCAAGTGTTTTATAGAATATTTATATAGAAAATATTAATTCTTTATTGTGAAGTGTTAGCAATATAATATTATACTATTGTGTTTCTATTAATAATACTGGAGAAAGGCTGCGTAAAAAGCATGAGGACCCACGATATATGAGAGGTGACAGTGGACGAAGGCGAAAGAGGTATGATGGGACCGTAGAGTTTCGGTGCTCTGTTCTCTCTGTATATTTGTTTTAAAGAAAGTTAGGTAACACTACCCTCTTATATGTAAGATAAAGTTTCACATAGTAGGTTAGTCAGCCAGTAGACAAGGTACCACCATGTTAGACAAGTAGGTAAGAGACCCCAGTAATAACACACTCTGTTCTCCACTTTCTACTCAATTTGAAAGTGATGGAATTCTACTCTACTTTGTCTTCTAAAATTCTTACTCAAGGAGTCAGAATTGAACCTAGAACCGTCACGTTTACAGTCAGACACTGTCTCATCGTTCCACGATAGCTTTATCTTAATCCTTGACTATTATAATCGGATAAGACGTTCAAAGAGCGATTAGTACGGCGAGGAGTAGCGATTAGTTGATTGGTGTCTTTAAACTATAACTTGTGGTTTGTCTCAATGTAGGAAGATTAATATGATCATGTAGATCTTCATATATATAAATATATATATATATATATATATATATATATATATATATATATATATATATATATATATATATATATATATATATATATATATATATATATATATATATATATATATATACATATGTACTCATTTTCAAAATGATTGTAAATGTAATGTGAGTTCAATATCCATTCAGAAGGTATAACTTTATTTTTTCATAGTTGAGTTCCGCAACTTAACACACGTCCTTACACAACAATTGAGTCACAGTAGATTTTCCGTGTGTAATCAAGAAAAGCTTAAATTATATATGTATTTATTTAAAAATAAACATAGTACAATATAATATAAAATAATTTAATATGGAGATAAGATTGCCGTGTTGTATTCATTTTAATTCGAAAGCAGTTGCAGTATGAAAATATTTATGTTTCTCATTTCGATATTTTAATTTTCAAGCCCGCATTACACTTATTAAGTTTTTAACCGTTATATAGCAATTTTCATGAAATGTGTATTTAATAATATTATTTAAACATTCAAGATTATTTTTTGAGCTCCACGTTGTATCTCGTGTTAGACACAGAGAAGTTAGTGTCAAGAATCTAGTGACAGACTTTTCTGGGTTCCTCCTGGGTTCCTCCTGGGTTCGTGTTCCTCTCAAATTTGCCACTTGAATTAAGCATAATCTTAAGATTATTGAAATTGCGCTTAGCTGAACTCAGACTCTCGCCTCTTGATAACCGATCTAATTGCTTTGGATGGAGACGTTTGTGCAAGAGATGTGGATTCTCGTTGAAAATATATATTTTTCCTTAGTATGTGAAACGATTTAAAATAACATTTTTTATTGATATCTTGCATTTGTTGAATATTATACAAGTAATATCGTAAACTTGACCGTCGTACCAGGGTATATATATATACATATATATATATATATATATATATATATATATATATTATATATATATATATATATATATATATATATATATATATATATATATATATATATATATATATATATATATAAATAAATACATGGAGGTCTTCATGAATGGCTAGTATGAATATTTAAAGCTATTTTTAAGCATATTACTTTGAAATTTAGATTTAGAATAATTGATTAATGTGCAACTAACAGCTTTTGTTATAATTTAAACTGCCAGTATAATATAAATTTGAGGCTATCTTGGCTTAGAGGGCAGAGTCCGACTGTAAACGGCTAAGGGTTCACTTCTTATTCAGATGGATGTATTACTTTAACTTCATCGCTCTGGTAAAGCTAGATGCTACAGTATGCTCCCCTATTCCATGTTTAATTCCATTCTTTAATAATAATAAATATAACGTAAGCGACATTAAAAAAATGGAAATTTTAATGACAATAATATTTAAATTTCTTTTCTATATTTTTTAAATAAAAAACACTACTCTCCTCTCCTTCCCTCTTTTAACTACTCAATTGACTTTACATGGCTATAAACAAAGAATATAACAATACAAGTGAAGCTCTACAATTGAAATCTTATAAATATCTAAATTGCTATTGAAATAAATTAATCTTATTAAGCTTTTAAAATACTAATCGGCATCTTAATCAACCCACAAAAGTCACCTAAAAGTGAGATCAAAGGTTCTATTCAAGCTAGATTCAACCAACAGAAGTTCAAAGCCAAATAAAATCTCAAGGCGAATCTTGAATAGTGAAAAGGCTGAAAGCTGAAAGGGAATAAAGGATCGATATACTCGATTCATCTTATTGTGGCATCAATTTAAAACTGCTTTGAATTCTAATACTTCCGTAGGTTACCTGGACTTAACTGGGACATACTTTGAATTCATTTCATTTTATATATTTGCCCAATAAAAATGGAATTGACGTAAGCTCTATCTTTTGTTACCTATTGTTTGCTATATCAATAGACGAATGGATCCGAGGTTTAACTCCTTCACTTTTCTCATTCTAGGAAATATTGCCATTTTAATAATAGAAATTAAAGCTCTCTTACTGGAACATCTTGACACAGTGGGGTATAGCTCTATACGTATACAGCTATATCGGTCGTGACGGACGTGGATTTGATTTATTCCAGGGAATTGTTATATTTCGATTATTTTGAGCTTTAATGTATTCATTTTTCATATTATAAAACAAGCTGCAGAGTTCCATCACTCTAACGCAACGGAGAGATCAAAATATTAAATATTCTAAAGGTGGAAGAAGAAAATCACCCGAGGACCAGACACTTCTAGTTCTTAAATTTTGTAAACGAGTGAATCTCGATATTAAAAAAAACTAAGCTCATCCAATAAAACTGAATAAAAGAAAGGCACGGACGTGACCTGTGGAGTGACGCAGTTCAAATAAAAAAATAACACACTACTACTTAAAAAAGAGAGTGAAATGTTTTAGCTCTGGCTGCTGGGAACAGCTTGCTTGTTTAACCTTTGTTTCTTATATAGACTCTTTATTCTCTGTGTCAACTTTCCTCTCGTAAAAGAAGAGATCTATCATATCATTAAATTTGTGAGGAAAAGCCAATACATATTTCGTCGATAGCAAGCTTTGATTTTGCTAAGTCAAAAAAATGTAGGAAATAAGTATGAAGAGATTTTAATTAGATAGTACAGCATCTAGATGTAAACCCGGTGGCTATAGCTTGGATTCCATAACGAAGGAATAAATTGAACCACTGCATTAAGTTCCTGTCCTGTCAATAAGCACTATCTCGAAAAATTGAAAGCGAGAACACCAGTGTCTTAACATTAGATTCCCTCTGCCTATATGATTGTATATGATACGGGATGCAGTGTAAAGTTAAAAGTCGCAGAAATTCAGTATATGTACTTAGTTTTTGAAACCTTGTTTTTAGCTATATAAATAAGTTTCTATAATATATCATATACAAGTTACTATAATTGCATATAAGCAATAATGTTTTTATATGAAATTTTTATATTTACAGTCAAATGGACGGACGGACTTATAATAATAAAATAAATATGATCTTTCGTGTTAACTTGATATGTCTAAAAAATAAGGTTTAATGTAGTCCTCTCTTCTTATGTGCATGATTTTCTTATTTGCGGGAGCCAATACAAATTTATACATTTTTTAATATTAATATAAATATTACTTTAAAATATTAGAAATGTATGAATACATACATATAGTCGCTGCTCTAGTTCAAAAGTGGGTTAGGTTACGTCATCCAATATGAAAATGGAATGATTTGTAGCAAGAAAAATTCTGAATAATTTTCAAGTTACTTCACTTTGCCATTCTTCTTATATCGATTTCTAAATCCATAACTTCATTTTAATCGAATAAGAATCGAGTAAAGGAGTATTTTTCACTGTCAAACTGACTTGAATAATGTGATAGTAGATTAAAAACTAGGACAAGAAATGTATTCTCTTTGTAACGGTCCTAGAGTTCTGGAGGAAATGGATTTTGACCCAAGGGAGCTTAAAAGGTTAAAAGAATCTGTATAAAATGACATGTGAAGCTTTTTTTTTCATAAAATATATAAGTATTGTTGTTACGTTTTATTATATTATTTATTAGGCCGCAGGGTATTCGTGCGTGGGAGTTAGTGGCCAGTTTGATCAATATATCGACTTGATATATTTTGATCATATAACGTATTATAATTAGCCAAGAACACAATAATATATATATATATATATATATATATATATATATATATATATATATATATATATATATATATATATATATATATATATATATATATATATATATATATATATATATATATATATTTAGGTAAAACTAAAGTAATTTATTCAATTGGAGTAGACAACAAATGAAAAATCATCGCTTTTGAGTCAGGCGCTGTTCCTTTAGACTTTGGCCTCTATCATGTCCTCTATTGTTATTGTAAAAATATAATATTATAGAGAAATTGCTAGAGAATAGAAAGGAAGCCCACTTAGGGACATATTCTGCGGAGTGGTGGAATTGGAGGTCACATTTTGTCTAGAAAGATTTGAGTTACAGGTGTGCTGCAATACATGCTATATTTTAAACATACGTCCGCATGAGACATTTTCTGGCCGCGGTACAAAGGCGTTAACTTATTCAGTATCAAAAAGTGCTACAAAGACGCTCTATATAGAGCACTAAATAATTAAAAAAAAAATTACTATGTCATTCTTTTTCGTAATTTTAATTGAAACTATGATTGTTTAGATATAAAAAAATAGGATAATGTGTTTAATGTGGATCTTAGGGCATATTTTTTTAAATTTTTAATCTTACTTAAATTTTCAAAAGTTTAAACTTGTACTACATCTGACTTTACATGCACGTTGAATTCATTTATTTACTTCTTACACTTCATTATAATTGAACTCTCACCCGTTTCCAACAAAAATTGGCACACAATTACTTATTACTATCAATAAAACGTAAAAGTAATAACAATTTATTATATAGAATTTATGTCCTTTAGTACATACATGTACCATTCCAGAAAACAAGGTTGAAAGAATAAATCATATTGTTGTTCCTGTTTGTGAGATGAAGCTTTTCCTTTGTTTCAGTAGAATTCGTACAAACAAAAATACAAGGTACGTTGATTGTATGTAAATTGTAGCCCTGTATCACGTTATTTTTAAAAGGAATATTAAATTTAACTTTTGAGGCTATCGTGGCCTATTTTGACGGCATATACGTGGACTGCAATAAGTTAGATTCTCACTCAGAGCAAAGAATATTTTAATAAACTCGCTCCGGGAAGACAAAATATGGTGTTGAGCTCTGCCACTTAACACGGAGATTGAAAGCGGAGAGTGGAGTGTCGTTAAGTAGAAATTATAGTACTGAAATGTCGATGTTGTGTTTGAATGAATTTGTACGTATAGTAATTTGTGTACTATCGTATATTTTTCTCTCTCTTTATAATTTGACTATGATACTCTGAAAATGCTTTTTAGCGTCAAGCCCGTCTTTTGTACATGTTTGTTTTGAGAATTGTATGCAACAAAAGCTACAAATAAATAAAAATATTCAAATTATATTCAAAAACAAAAAAATAATCTTTTTCTTGGTATGGAGTTACATTTTAAAAATAATAAAAAAAATTAATGTTGTAAATTGTAATATAAATTTAATAAATCATAGCAAAATATTACGGCTTGATTAATTTGATTTTTTTTTGTGTACATTTAAAAGAGTTACTGGATAGTTTGAAAAACACAACCCAATCTATTTGACGCAGAGCTATATGTACTGAAGTTAAAATGTATAAAATCCATAATTTGCATAAAAATAAGCTATTCAGAGCAATTAGCTTATAGTGATGATATTTATAAATCAAAAGTCAACATTAAACATGGAGCTTTTAGAGATTTGCTAAACTATACAAAAATGTAATACTACCGTATTTAATTTTTAGCAATTTTATTAATTTTATTAATAGCATATTTTTAGCAAAATTTGCCTAAATAATAGTAATATTTTATAATATTTAAGAATTAAAAGTCACGATCGACTTATATAGAGCTCTAAGAGACCAGTTAAGCTATGTAAACTTAGAACATGGCGCTTGAGTGACACAGTAGTAAGTTAATAAATTATATTATAATATTTATGGCGTCGATTAGAAACTAAATCAATAACGACCATACCGTATAGTCAGTCAGTCAGTCACTAAAACTGCGCCATGCTGACTTAGTAAAATTTATATGCATAAAGTAAAACAATATCGTTTGCTAACCTCTATATATTTTACTCTACATATACACCGTGTTCAATTTATTTTATAGCCACTACTATTTTTCTTTGGCTTCTGTACACTTTTATCATTTTTTGCATACATCGATAGGTCACTAAAATTTCATCCAGTTATTTTTGAAATTCAGCATTTTCATAGTAATAAATTTTATTGGAAATATTCTAACCAACCGAAAATCGTTTTCAAATTGACAGTTATAATAGTAAAAATTTTTGAGCTCTCGCTACCTGACATATTGCTTGCGATATGCATTTTTAACAATCTTAAATATTAAGACTATCATAGCGCAGTGTGTCTAGTGTCTCCATCTCAATATAAAATCGATGGTTATGGGTTCGGTCTCCATACAAAGATTAACTAATTATTTTCATTACCTCACTATAGTAGACGCAAATACACACACAAAATCTCAAATGTTTTTGGATTAATAGGATATGGAGTGTCTTGACACTAGATTTCTATTCTTTGCTATATCTAAAAAAAAGCGTAAACCTAAAAAAAACTCAAACAAATATGTCATTACTATAAATATCTACACCCCCCATTTTTCTATGTACATAACTGTTCTAAAACCATATACCAAAAATACATATAGTATATTATACACGTATACTCCAAGTTTGCAGTTTAAAGGCTGGAAGCTTTCAACATCAGCTCATTATTCAGTGTCATGACAGACGCGAATACATTTTGTTCAGAGTTTTCGATTGTGTCTTTCACGGCGTGACGGCATGAAAATGTTCCGGCGACAATACATTTTTCATATTATTTTTGCGTATCCTTCAGCTATTTCTAGTATTAAGTTTACGTAATACAATTTGTATTGTGCTTTTGTTTTGCATTGTCCTAATCTAGGTCTATATTTATAGCTATATCATCATATCAGCCGGGGGACGTGCGTCCACTGCTGGACAAAGGCCTCCCATTGAGTGCCATAAAGACCGGTTCTGGGCCGCCCTCATCTATCGGAATCCACCGATTATCACCAGGTCATCGGTCATTATCATAGGTCGGAAGTAGTTAATTAATAATATAAATATAATAAATTTAATTTATTTAATAGCTCATTAATTTTTTTTAACCCCACGTTTTCTCCTGTATATATTAATATAGGCAGATAAAACGTCTCAGAGTACAGCGTTCTCCCTTTTGTTGTCCGAATACCAGATAATGTGAGTTGAATGGCGGCGCTTAACGCCGAATTCTGTCTTGCTAGACGGAAAACTAAATAATATACTCGTCTCTTAAAGTAAAGATTAAAATAAAATAATAATAATTTAAATTATTACAATTTACTTCACAAATATACGTTAAACGCACTTTTGGCACAGTTAGGAACTGTCATAATATACACAATATTTATAGATTCAAGTTCCACAAAACAATTGAATTTACTTTAATTACTTACTTACTTTAAATTATGTTTGTGAGATATAAAATTTTAAATTTACATAACTTAGTTTTGTTTAAAAAGTATTTGAAAAATTGAAGATATGTGGCTTTTGTAAGCTTAGTGCTTTATCCTGTATATTTGAAAGAAGGCAGAGAGATTCTAGTGTCAATACACTCGACTTTCCGCCCTCGAATTAATATATATAGAATAATGTATAATTTAATTATATTCATAGACTTTATAACTATAAATGTATATATTATACATATATTGAATAAGAAGTAGAGCATATCTGCACCTTATATAATAGGAAGTCGGTCACGCTTTACGCTTTATTGTGTCACCACAAGAATATATTCAAATACTTTGAAATTTTATATTAGCAGAGAGACATACATATATTTCATATTAGATGAATTTGATTATTACAGTTTTTATTTAGTACTTCGTGGTTTAGGAATATAATGAAATATGCAAACTAATACAATTAATATATATATATATATATATATATATATATATATATATATATATATATATATATATATATATATATATATATATATATATATATATATATATAAAATTGTATAATATCCGCATATAGAAGGGCAGGCAGAGGATACCGTAGGCAGAAGGAATGAAAATGAAAATAATAAAATTTGGGGAGGATCCCCGAGTGGGAATCGAACCTACAAACCGTCGCGTTCACAGGCAGACGCTGCGCCGCGGTGTCCTCAATACTAAATATACGGGGTTTGAATATCGTTCAGGGGAATTTTATATGCATAATACAAGTGAGGTAAGCTGTCTGTTCGTCAGACTAGTCTCCACTAGTAAGCATGAACTAATTACGCTTCCCTGCTTTTACAAGACAAAATGCGGTGTTGAGTTTCGCTAATCAACACGCAATCTCAGGAAGTAAAGAACGGAAAAGAGAAAAAGTAAAGAACGGAATTATTTGTCACTGTGTTTTCTCTACATATTATTATGCCCATTTTATGTGATAAATAAAAAAAAATGTTTTTATTGTACCTATTAATATTTATTTTATTTATTTATTTATTTATTTATTCATAAGCCATGCGATTACAAAACTATTATTATTATTAACTAACTATTACTAACTATTAATTAACTACTATTACTATTTATTAATAATATTGTACAAGTTTATAAAATAAAAAAAAAACACCTTGTATTACATTATTGTATTATACTTTATTTTCCTATATGTACGTAGATTTATGAACACTAAACTAGCTGGCAAGAGGAAATGGGGTTGCGTATAAAGAGTTATCCTTGCCAGAAAGTTAATTGGAGAATTTTTCAAATTAGACTACAATTGGGGCGTGTATATTTGATGTTTGAAATGAAACGTTACACATATTAGAATGTGGAGAAAAATAAATGATTTAGAAGACTCAGTGTTTTATTGAAAATGAGATATTTATAAGTATGATATTCTTCTTCTTCTTCTTCTCTTCTCTTTAGTTATTTTGATTATAAGTCGGGAGTATAAATTATTTTGGTTTCCCGCGACATTAAGTTCTGCGTTTCCACTCTTAAACACGTGATGGCAGGAATTAGTACGGAAGCCAGAGAACAGAGTATCTTGGCGCAATTTTTCCCCGTCTAGTCTGATATATACGGGATACAGTGTGAAGCTAATAATAAATAAGTAATTTTGAATGCACCATACGGTTGTATTTGTACTAGAAATAACGATTGTAGTTTCAAATTATAAGTTAATTAAGGAAGCTACAGTAAAAAAATAAAGTACACACACACACGCAGACAAACACACATACACACACACTCACACGCACATACACACACATACACACAACCACATATTTTTAACTCCATTTTCCTCTACTATAAAGAATTAAATGCATAAATTAATATTATGATCATAAAATGTGATGTATAATGCATTTTTTATTTGTTGTTTCAGATTAAACTTCACTATTGCAGTGCTATACACAGGTGAGCGCTAACAGCTGTTTTGTGTTTCTTTTTTCTAAGACGTATACAGAAAAAAATATATATTTACCATATTAATTACACACGGCCATTGTGAGTTCTATTCCCACTCTGGGGACAGAATGATTCTTATATCCTCCCTCTAGTAGATAAACTGTGACGTTCAGTTACGTCACGATATATCTCGAACTCGAGCGAAAAAATAAAAAAAAGTAAAATTCATCCACAAATTATTATAGTACTTCTATCATAGATAAATAAACTTATTAATATATTTAATCTATTTTCACAAATTGTCCAGTATTACCTTATTTGTATTAGCTTTAATATCAAAATGTTTCAGTGAAATTATTACAGTAGACTAACAGTATTTGAGCATAAATTCCGTGCTCATATCAATAATTATATGTATAATAATTTTAAGTGGTTCTCAAATTAAGCAATTTTATTGTTATTGTCGAATGAAATAACAAATAACTTTTTTATTTATAATTAATAATAATATATATATATTAATTTTTCTCTATGATTATTTCTTAGTTAGAGGACCGTCGTGGCGCAGAGGCGCAGCTTGTGCCTGTAAATGCGGCGGTGTGTGGGTTCGATTCCCACTCGGTGAGAATGAATAATTTTCATTTTTTTCGCTCTCGTAATAAGGTAAAGTGCGACATTGAGTTCCGCCACTCAACGCGCAATGCTTGAAAAAGGCGGAAAGCTTAACATTAGGTTATATATGTCCTCCATATATATTTGGTAAAGACCAGATTTCATGTGCATTTTATTTATCTACATATGATCTATATGAAGAGATCATACAAGCTCTTGTCGTCGGATTTGTTTGAATTAAATAATTTGACTTTTCGGTACAAATTATCAAGTATGGTGTTTTTTTTTACATATCTTATTTATTTGCAGACTTATAAAATTTTCTTTGAATATTTAAATAAAAAAACTCCTGTCCGAGAAACCTATTATTGATATAATTGTTATCAAATCGACTTTCGTGTGAAAGCTAAATGATATTTGAATTTTTATATCTCACCAATATATTACTTGCCAATATATTATTATTCTTAAATAATATTCGAATAAATCATCAGTTATGTTTTACCCTAAATTTGCAAAAACACTTTAAGAGATTTTATAAGCTAAAATTATTGTTTATAAATTTATCTGTATTGGCTTCTTGTGTGATGTGTGGGTTATTAAGGCGTAGACATATACATATATATGAGAAAGCGTTTATTATAGCTATATTACATATACATTTATATAGTAATGTATTATAAGTATGAACTATATAAATGCCATGGGAGAAGTGAGCCACGCGGGCCTCAGTCCCTCTCCTCTCAATCGGAGTCTACATATGACGTCATAACGCCGCGCGTTGATTGGTGCCCGATGACGTGATAAACTCGCACAATAATACATACATAGTCTATTGTTTCTGTAGACACTATAGTAAAAAGTGTCTGTTATTTTTATATTTTTTTTTATATTTAATTCTATATGAGTATATAGAGAAAACGTTTTTCAAGCAAATTCTGATAAAAGTAAATTTTCAGGCTGTACTGTACCAAAAAATATAGAGCGTAATAAATACATATTAATTATATATTATTATGTTTCAAAGATACACAATTAATATTATATATAAAATAAAAGATTTTTATCATCGTTCATATATCTACTTAAACATGAGATACATACATACATACATACACATACAAATGAAGATAATTTTTAAACTAATTCCAGTCTACATCTCCGTCATAGCAACTTTCAAGCTCACAGCGTTAATTAGGCCATCGAGTACAATTTTCCTCGTAAAGAGGTAGTAAAACCTGATGCCGCCATATTATATGTTAACTAATTTACTAAGTCTGAAATCTGTATACCAGCGTTAATTTACATAAAGCTTATATAATATAAAATTTTTCCGTCGTTATATAACATATGAAAATTCTTCCGGAAGAACGCATGGCTTAGTGGTCAGAGCGCTTGAGTCGGTTTCCATGAGGCACAGGTTCAAATTTTTATGTTTTCTTTGAGTATTTTTATATATATATATATATATATATATATATATATATATATATATATATATATATATATATATATATATATATATATATATATATATATATATATATATATATATATTAAATATATTCTATATATATAAATATAATTCGAATATATATATATATATATATATATATATATATATATATATATATATATATATATATATATATATATATATATATATATATATATATATATATATACTGCGCTATATTACGCGAGTCTATATTCGTATTTTATATCATCAAATACATTCATCGTATTTAAGTATATTTTCACTTAAATCTCATTCATCTACCAAGATTCACTCTCAATAAATTGGTCTTTAGAACTCCTTTGAGAAATTTCCACTTAATTTTTCGACGAAGCGCCTTTAAAGAAGTAAATTTCAATTTAAAGTGTTAATACGCTGGTAAGTAACGAATTAATTATTTATTAGGTTAAGTTAAAATGGACTTATTGAGTCTTGATTACAAAGTTTCTTCCATTAATTTTTTTCTTTTCATTACTTAGTTTAATTTCATGGCAGATTTCGTGGTAGCCCTTTGAAGGAAAAATAGAAAAGGGCTGAATTTGTCTTTGATTTTATCATTTTAAATTAGTATTGATGATTAGAATTTGTATGCTTGAAATTAGTTATTTGGCATATAAATTTAAAATTAATTTTTTTATAAGTTTTCACCGCATATAGCATGCTATGCAAAGGAAATCTAGTGTCATAATATTTCATTCTACGCTTAACTCAACGCTTCGCTATACGTAGTCTTACTAAGACTGAGAAATAAAAATAATTAATTATTTAATTATATATATAATTATTCAGTTTAAGCTTTACATTTCTATACATAACGGAGAATATGGAGATAATCTATTTTTACGCTACGAAAGTTGGCGTATATATGTATCTAAGAACAGTTCTAGAACGGTGTCATAGCTGCATTGTTGGAACGGCGAAACGTCAGTGTAGCTGCATGTTTAGCCATACACAATGCAGTTCTGGTGCCGACGCTGTGAAACATGGGTATTGCAGAAATGAAAGAAACATAAATGTGCGGAGATGCGATCTCTTGGAAGGATATGCGGAGACGGTTAACTGACTGAATCCGTGTAATCCACAGTGAGAATGAGGAAGGACGTGCTCAGGTGGTTATATATATATATATATATATATATATATATATTATATATATATATATATATATATATATATATATATATATATATATATATATATATATATATATATATATATATATATATATATATTGATGTTTAAAATATTATAAAATAATTGAATATATAGTCTCCTCTTTTAAACAAATAATATATTTTGTAACAATTTTTGGTTTGTAAAGATTCAAGTGCTAGCGAAAAAGTTGTGAAAATTGTATAGGAAGTTGGACGTACTGAGTTGTGAATGTAAATTTTAATAAGCTAGAGTGCTTATTTTATAAGGAGTTCTTAAATTTAAATATTACTTATATTTAATATTTTTATATAAAAAATAGCTTCACGCGTATTGGTATACCCTGCTGGGCAGGAAGAGCAAACAAGTGTTAAGGCACTGGATGTCGTTTGGACCTCATAAAAATGTTAAGCGGAGCATAATTTCAATATTACCAAAGCAAAATCCACAAAGAGATTCAACTTAAATACCAACCAACTATATTTAATTTACTACCAACATAGTAAACTAAATACAGTCTTAAGTCTTAAAACTAATACATTAGTGGTGTCAAAATGAAAAAAATCGCAAATAATAAACGAAAGCCATGCCAATATTATTCGGCCATATTGTTGGACGGAACCAAGATGTCTTAAGGAAATGAATATTTCAATTGTTGAAAGAATTTCAACATTTTCCTGTTTACTTAGAATTACGACTTGCTGTACAGCCTTCCTTTATTTAGTTTGCCATAACGTTCCTCAGTGTTCATTGTACTCAAAAGAATAGTATCTATATTAAAGCCTGAGTTTTGGTTGTGGGATTAATAGGAAAATTTTAAATTATATTTTTTCTATAATATCGTGTTTTTATCATTATTATGGCAAAGGTAGAGAATAGTGAGTCACTCCGTTTTCTTTCTTTTGTTAATTTGAAAGTATAAAACATTGACGCTGATAGTGTTTCAGCTAATCACGCAACTAATGTCTTGCTTTATTCTGCTCTAAGTGGCGCAACTCGATTCTGGGATTTTTCTTGCCTCTGACAAAAAAGTAACCATAGAGTTTGGAACTATCTATTATTTATTTCCATACTTTAGTAAAAAAAGCCTACATCTAAAGTTATTATATTAAAAAAAATGTTTCAATCGATAATTGCATATAGCAGGGTAGATAAAATTGACCTTGATTTAAGACACTGCTCTCCACATGCCATCCAATTTTTGAAAGAGCGTGTCGAGTGGCGGAATTCGACGCAGCGCTTTGTATTGTTACCAGAACGAGGAAAATTAAATATTTAATTCTCCCCAAGCAGGAATCGAACCCACAATCGTTCAATCAAGTTTGCAGTCAGATGCTGTGCCACTGTGCCACGACGGCCTATATTTAATAGGAACATAATGTTAAAAACTGCAAAAATAAATATTTAATAATTATTCCCTAACTCTACCTCTTCACAATCTACAACTTTATCTACTCAGTGAGCGAGAGCGTAAAAAGCATATTTTAAACATTTTTTTTTCCTTTTAATTTCATTGAAATTTCATTTGAATTTATTTCTATTGAAACCGCAATGCTATCGACAAATACATATATAAAAATGGTAAAAAGATCACAATTTTCCTTGTAGATTTAATCTTCTAATGTACTTATATTTATTAATTCCTGATTTATATTGTATGTTCTTAATTTTTTTTTATTTTATGAGATAAGTAAATAGTATTAAGTGATATACATACATACATATGTGTACTGATCGGTAGAAACAAGCTTTTATCCTATTATACTTATATTTTTAAAGCGAAAGTTTGTGAGACTTTCACGCAAAAACTGCTAAACGGAAATTCGTTTAGAAGTTGTAGTTTTAGATGAAATTTTACAATAATATAGCTACAAATTATTTTCAATTTTCTTTCCCAATAAACAAATAATATTGTAGTGGGCGAAGCTGCGGGCGAGTCGCTAGTACTATATACTTATTCATACATATATGACTTAAGTATGACTTCGACATATAAATTATCGATAATTTTCAACTAACTCGCATGAGACACGGTTCAATGACATGTTTCAGTGAAGACACAGCATCTGGAGATTTCTACTAAAATCTACTATCCACTTTCCACGTAACACTCGACGTAAAATAGTTAATAAATTACTACTGATAGACTAAAGGCCAGTTTCACCGGTTACAGATAGTGTTTATCTGATAGATATTTCTATATGAGACCTATGAAACCAAAATTTGTTGTTTATTTACCAGATAAGGATCATATTGTCTATCTGTGACTTTATCATCAAGTGGTGAAACCTATACCTATACATTCAAATTCAAAGTCTTTGCTACTATAGGATAATTTATAACATAGCTCCCCTAGTAATTTCCACACAACGATATATTGCCCAAAATCCTATTTTGTATTACATTTTTCTTAGGATAATATTTAGATGTAATGTATATAATTGATGTATGTATATAATTTATTTACATAGTTTTCTGGATTTTAAATAAGTATTAGAGCTTTGCAAATTAACCACTTTTTTGAAATGAAGAACTTTTATAATAAGCTGAACTTTTACGATCGTGGCTTACTTTATGAGACCATAGCCTGTAACAAGTTTTATACGACAGACTGTGAATTTGTAAAAAAGTTAGAACAAACTCATCTGACAAATAATATAATATTTATATATTTTTAGCTAAACAAACATATTATTTTCTTTTATTACATAACTATCTATACTTATATAAGAAATGTGAAAAAGTTTTATATCGGGAAGTACTGATACAAATTGAAAGCATATTTTGTATGGGACAGTCCATTTATCGGAGAAAGCTTTAGGCAATATTACATCACGTAAATTGTTTTGATAAAAATCACAACAACCAGTGGTCAGAGTAATTAGGCACTACACTAATTGAATGCTTTTTAGCACACGAGTAAAGTCACAGATAAAAGCTGGCCACGTATAGTTATTTTTAAGTACGTCTATTTATAGAAATATAATAAATAAAATTAAGCACATCTTCCAACACAAAAAATTTAATAGAAATTATGAAACAGTTGTTCGCGAGATCAGTGCGTAGTACTAAATATACTGTTAAGCTTTTTTAGTATACTTTTCTTAGTAACTACATGCATATATATATATATATATATATATATATATATATATATATATATATATATATATATATATATATATATATATATATATATATATATATATATATATATATATATATATATATATATGTATGTATATACCTAGTGTTAAGACACTCTTCGCCGGGGAACGAGGAATATAAAATCAATTCTCCTCGAGTGATAATCGAACTCACTAACGCTGTGCTTTACCACGACGGTCAATTCCTTAATTATATTAAAATAATCTTACTTAGATTTATTTATATGCATGAGTTCAAAAACACAATTTAAACGTTGCAAGTTTCTAATTAATTCGTACAGCGGCGTTGCCCGCTGTGGTGTTAGCTAAACAATTATTGAAATGTTTCGAGCCAAATTAATTGTTTTATTAATAAATTCGCTTTAATATCATTATTTATATTTTCTTCATGTAAATATATGGAGATTAAATGTTATCAGGATAAGTACAGTGAGGCTTGGTAAAGCTTTGTTGGTCGTGGGTTCGATTTCCGGTTGGGAATATAAATTATTTTCTTTTTGTCGCTCTGCGTGACACGGAAAGTCAAAAAATGAGTGTCTTCGCACTAGGTTCTCTATGTTTTTAGTGGTGAAATCTGAATGAAAAAAAGAATTAAAAATCGCTTAAGCAATTTAGATGCTATATTGTAATGAGAGTTTCGTGTTCACTTTTGTAATATTATATTCGTTCTCATATAAGAAAAACTGAAACTGAAAGTGATTTAACTAAAATAAGAAATTAAGCGTCCATAGTAAAAACAATAATAAAGTGAAATTAAACTACAATATTTACTACCTAATCATCTCGCTCTGGTAACAACGCGAAGCTTGCTGTTGAGTTTTACCAGTCAACTCGTTAAATTTCGAAAATTAGGAGGAAAGTGAGGAACGGAGTGTCTTAACACTAGGTTCCCTCCACCTGCTATATCCAAGATGCAGCGTTAAGCGAAAAAAAAATTATAATTCAATATTAATTTATTTTATATGTATTATATAAATACTGATTATATATGAATATGCATAAATTTGAAATGAGATATGTTCTATAAAAGCACTCACACGATTCTTGTTGAAAAAGCTAAATGTAATTAAGTCTAAATTAGAAAACCGCCATGTGTTTGCATTTAAAAGTAAATTTAATTGGGACTTCAATAAAACCTGGGGCTTAACGGTTTAAGCTAAGATGTATTATCTTTTTAAATGCTTTTAGGTATGTAACATTCTATGTAAAATATTTTTATTATAATGTTAGACGGATATTAAATGAAATTTTTTTATGCAATATTATTAGAAAAATATATGTTGCTGTGCTAGATTTAGTCACGCTGAAAGAATAAATGATTTAAGAATGGTATAAAAAATATATAGAGCTCGAGAAAACAGTGTTGAAGACACTGGAGGTAGGTCACGTAAAAAGCATAAGGATGTATTGCAGAGCTTTCACCTGTGGCTTCGATTCTATGTTC
Source organism: Dione juno (assembly GCA_037127375.1). Taxonomy (NCBI): domain Eukaryota; kingdom Metazoa; phylum Arthropoda; class Insecta; order Lepidoptera; family Nymphalidae; genus Dione; species Dione juno. The sequence goes on along the minus strand of JAXRJS010000078.1, from coordinate 671,918 downwards.
TAATGGAAATATCTGGTAGTTGTGTATGACGCATGGCACAATCTAAGTGAACAGATCACATGAAGGTGGGCTATAAAGTAACCATTAACATGATATAATATAGCTATATAGCCTATAGCTTTCCTTGATATATATCGAGCACTAACAGAATTTCGAAATTGGTACCAGTTGTCCCTGATATGAGCACGTTCAACGAAACAAGCATTCCAGCTCCATAACATATAATAAGCTAAGAGTTTAGCGGAACTCAACACTGCGCTTTATATATATACATATATATATATATATATATATATATATATATATATATATATATATATATATATATATATATATATATATACATATATATATATATATATATATATATATATATATATATATATATATATATATATATATATATATATATATATATATATATATATATATATATATATATATATATATATATATATATATATATATATATAAATATTATTATATAGTTAGATTGGTTTAGTATGGAACTGAAAAGCAAGCACTATTACTAATACAAGACTATTATGTTACATAAAGTATCTCTGTTGATATATTCAAAATTTACAAAGTAAATTTAATATTGTTATAGCTACTTATATATTATATGTATAAATATTTATTGGTTAAATGTTTCGATCTCATAGTATTTTTTGATTATAATTTGTAGAATTCATATTTTAAAAATTTCAGCACAGCGTCTGTCTGTAAAAGAGACAGTTTGTAGGTTCGATTTTCATGATGGGAGAATGAATTATATTATTTTTTCCGCTCTGGCAACCAGGCAAAAGCGCGGCGTTGAGTTCCGCCTCCAAAAGGCGAAAAGTTATGTTAAAGTTAAGCTAAGTTCCTTCTGCCTATGGTTCCTTATGCCTATCCTGCTATGAGTGAAGTATATTTTATAGTAAATTGTTATGGGAAAATTTATATAGAAAATAAAAATGTTAACCTGGTCTGGGGAGACAAAATGTGTCTAGCATAGCAATATCTATAAAATCATTCATTAAAAAAAAGAACGTATCACAATAAAAAAAATTATAGCGGACTAATTTCTTTAGTGTTTTACCGAAAATCAAGTAATTAATAATATAATTGCATATAATATATATACTATATAATTGTATATAACCATAATTTCTTAAGGAAGATTTCTCATACAACCTGTATATAATTACTTTGCTTTTACATAACGCTAAGAGCTACATATACTAGCTACATAGCTACATATATATATATATATATATATATATATATATATATATATATATATATATATATATATATATATATATATATATATATATGTATATATATATATATATATATATATATATATATATATATATATATATATATATATATATATATATATATATATATATATATATATATATATATATATATATATATATATCCCAGCCTGGAAATTAGCGGCTATTACAACTAATAGCACTAATTAGCCACAAGGATATCCTCACAAGAACTCTATATCCTATATAATTTAAATTTAACTATTATTTATACATTACTATACTCGCTTTGTTTTAAATACCCGTAATGTCGGTGTTTTTAAGGTTCCATAGTTTAAAGGAGATAAATTAAACCCATATGTCTGTATGTGCGTCTGTCAAGATTATTTTCCTCAAGGTCTCGTGTAACATAAAGTAGCTTACAATTTGAAACTTCGGAAAGTGGTTAGTAGGGAGGAGCTATCTCACAATATATATATACATACATATAATCCTACTACCATAATATATAAATATATAAGTTATTATATAAAACTTGTAAATTCTCTTTTTACAAATTATATTCAGCATACAATACTTACATATAGGATAAACAAACAAACATTATATATATATATATATATATATATATATATATATATATATATATATATATATATATATATATATATATATATATATATATATATATATATATATATATATATATATATATATATATATATATATATAAACTGCATTGCTTAGAAAATCTGTAGAATATCACAATTTATTGCTATCATTATTTATTGACTATCTTTGTACATGTATGTATATATTTATATGATAAACAAATATGGATAAACAGGAAACAATTGTAATATATATATATATATATATATATATATATATATATATATATATATATATATATATATATATATATATATATATATATATATATATAGAGCTTTATTATCCCTATTTTCTCCCTCTGCATTGCGAAGACCATACAGAGGGAGAAAATATTCTAAGAACCTGCATTGCGTCTGATCTGGCCATCGTGAACACTTTCTTCCAGAAGAAACCTCAACACCTTATAACGTATAAGAACGGGTCCCACTCAACTCAAATTGATTATTTGCTGACTAGACGGTGTCATATAGGCAGGGTGACCAACTGTAAGGTCATTCCCGGCGAAAGCCTGACGGCCCAACATCGCCTCCTTGTCATGGACTATAATGTTACCCCGAAAAAGAAAGTAGCTGAGAAACGCAAGCCTAGGATTAAGTGGTGGTTGTTGAATGGGCCGATGCAGACAGACTTCTTGGCGGAGGTGGAGAGTCAAAATCTACTGACTAACACCGAGACCGCTCAGACTGCATGGGATCGAGCTCATTCAACAATCATTGCGGCGGGCAAGCGAGTTCTTGGCGTTACTAAGGGTGGGCGTGTCATCGACAGGGAGACATGGTGGTGGAATGACCAGGTGCAGGGGGTGATTCGGGAAAAGAAGGCTGCGTTTAAAGAATGGCAGCATTCCAACTCTCCTGAAGACCGACTGGAGTACATAGCAGCGAAACAGGCCAGCAAAAGAGCTGTAGCCAGAGCCCGCAGAGAAAGTTTGTCGCCATTGTACGATAAACTTGAAACTGTGGAGGGGCAGAAGCTCATATACAATCTGGCTCGTGCTCGAGATAAAGCGACGCAGGATATTACAAAATGTCTTTGCGTCAGAGATTCTCGGGGCACGTTGCTTTGTAGTCATGCCTCTGTGAAGGAGAGATGGAGAAGCTACTTTAAGGAGCTGCTGAACACTCAGCAGTCTTGTAGTCTTCCTCCTGAATTATCTCCTAACCTCGGACTTGTTGCTCCAATAACCCGTGACGAAACTCGTAATTGTCTTCGACGCATGAAGAATGGAAAAGCGGTAGGACCTGACGACATCCCAATCGAGGCGTGGAAATCGTTGGGCTCTCTTGGTGTGCTTATACTTACTGACCTGTTTAACCGTATCTTGAATACTGGAAAGATGCCACATCAGTGGTGGCAGAGCTTTATTATCCCTATTTTCAAAGGAAGGGGCAGTGTTCAAGATTGCGGTAGTTATAGGGGCATTAAGATTATGAGCCACACCATGAAGCTCTTCGAGCGCATGATCGGCCTCAGGCTCCGCCAAAAATGTACTGTCTCTGAGTCTCAGTATGGGTTTCAACCAGGATCAGGCACTATGGACGCCATTTTTGCCCTCAGAACTTTGATGGAGGCTTACAGGGAAAAAAGGAGAGCTCTGCATGTGGCCTTTTTGGACTTGCAGAAGGCCTTTGACTGTGTGCCACGTCAGTGTATCTGGTGGGCATTGCGATCCAAGGGGATCCCTGAAGCCTATATTGAGGTTATCAGAGATATGTACAACGACTCCGCTTCAGTGGTTAGGACCGCTGTTGGCGACACCAAGCCCTTCCCGATAACTGTAGGGGTTCACCAGGGCTCAGCTCTTAGTCCGTTCTTATTCAATGTAGTGCTGGATACTGTCTCGGCTCACATCCAATGCCAGCCCCCGTGGCTGATAATGTATGCCGATGACATAGTACTCATCGACGAGAACCGACTGATGCTGGAGCGTAAAGTGAACGCCTGGAAGGGTGCGCTTGAGAACGGTGGTCTCAAACTGAATGTGTCGAAGACCGAGTACATGGCTTGCGGGAACCCGGACTCGAGCACCATCCATATCGGGCCTGAGCCAGCCGTTAAGTCGGAGAAGTTCAGGTACCTTGGAGCCGTTATGCATGAGTCTGGAGGCATCGACCACAACATCCATGCCCGTATAAACGCTGCCTGGGCCAAATGGCGGGAGGTCACTGGTGTAGTCTGTGATAGCAGAATACCGCCCAAGCTCAAGGGACTGATATACAAGAGCATTATCCGACCGGTTCTTTTATACGGCAGTGAATGTTGGCCAACATTATCTCGGCACACTCAGGAGCTTCACGTCACGGAGATGAAGATGCTGAGATGGATGTGTGGCGTTACGCGGTCCGACCGCATACGCAACACATTCATTCGAGGTAGTCTTGGGGTCCGTGACGTAGCGGATAAGCTCCAAGAGCGTCGCCTGAGATGGTATGGCCATGTTATGCGCCGATCTGAGAACTATGTCGGAAGGAAGTGCCTTGACATGTCTGTCCCTGGAGTTAGACCACCCGGACGCCCAAGGAAGCGATGGCTGGATGTCGTGACACAAGATATGAGAGCCAATAGATTGTCCACTGAGGATGTTAAAGACCGTGCAAAGTGGAGTAGGCTTAGTCGGAAGGCAGACCCTGGCAAAAGCCGGGACTAATGCCAGGAAGAAGAAGAAGAAGATATATATATATATATATATATATATATATATATATATATATATATATATATATATATATATATATATATATATATATATATATATCCAACGTCCATACCACGTTGAACACACCGGTTCTCGTCCGATCACCGAAGTTAAGCAACGTCGGGCGCGCTCAGTACTTGGATGGGTGACCGCCTGGGAACACCGTGTGGCGTTGGCATCTCAGAGGGTGTCCAGCCAATTATCTGTCCGATATTTGGTTTCCGGCATACGGGTACGCGACCCCGGGACCTCGAGCCACCACTTTCATAACCCGATCCAATCCATGTAAGTGGTGTCCCTCCCCTATATTCCAAGTCTTTCTGCCTCTTATTCCCTTTCCTTTCTTGGTTTCTCCCAGTAATGGGTTTGGAGGTCAGATGGCAATCGCTCCACAAAAAACCACTTCGCCACTCATATGGACCGATTGGTCTTAGTCGGAAGGCAGACCCTGGCAAAAAGCCGAGACTAATGCCAGGAAGAAGAAGAAGAAGATATATATATATATATATATATATATATATATATATATATATATATATATATATATATATATATATATATATATATATATATATATATATATATATATATATATTTGTATTATAGATAAACAAATAAAAATAATAATTTTTATATTATAGATAGGTATATGTTAAAGAATAATGACTAAAAAGTACTTGTATTAACTGATATGACTAATGTGAGACAATTTAAGCAAGGTCCAAAAGTCAGCCAGTCAGTCAATGCATCAGTAGTGCGAGCTATCTACTACGAGAGCCTGCCACTGTGCCGATAAAGACCCACGACGCTCTGACATATGATATGAGATTGCACGGTTAAATTACTATATAATTAAATATATAATTGATTAATTATTAATAGAGACCGTCGTGGCGCAGCGACTGGCGTCTGAATGTAAACGTATTGGTTGTGGGTTCAATTCCCACTCCGTGTCCTCAGTACAGCGTGAAGCTAAAAAAATATAGGTCAATAATAACAGGTTTTTTTATGTCATCTTAATCTACATGAGCAAAAAAAAGAATGTGTGCGCGTGTGTGTTGTACTACGAATATTTTAAACTAGTATAGTGTTATATAATCATTAAAAGACTTGGAACAGATAAAGAAAGCTATAAATAATTAAAATAATGCTCTAAATAATAAACCTTTTTAAAAGCTCATTAAAAATGAATGGCATCTTAACACTGCCAACAACTGAATAATAATGGTAGATCATTCATTGATCATGTAGTAATTCGATAGTAATTTTTTTTAATTTTCTCCGATTTCTTTGTATTGTATTTTAGTAAACGAAACTATGAAACTGAATTCATTTATAAACATTTAAGCAATATTTGTTTTAAGATTGATTCTACGTGTTCTATGTTCTATGTTATATAATATATATTTTTGACAAAATTTAAATACGAAAATCTATAGGACGAGGACGAAGTGAGTCCTAACATCGTATAGTAAGTAAAAAATAGCAAAAAAATAAATAATTTGTAGTAATTTCTCAAATTAAAATGAAGCAAGAGCTTCTTCAAAAACCTCCACCGACTGCTGTTAAACATACCGAGCAAGAATGATAGACCATTAAGTTATCATGATTTGGTACATAAATTTTCAACGCTGCGCCAAAACTCAGAATTTACAATATTCGTGCGGGGCTGGCGTGATTCCAGGGGATATTTTACGCTTTAACATAGCATTTAGTCGAACCGTGTCTTATATGAGAATTGACATCAATTAGATTTCATTTATGGTAAGCTACCATTATTGTGGTACTTTTTTTAATTTGCGAGCTGATAATTTTGTTTTTAGTCTTTGTAAAATTTACCTAGACCTAGTGTTAAGACACTTCGAATCGAGTAGCGGAATTAAACGCCGCACTTTTGTCTTGTTACCAGACCGAAGAAAATGTATAAAAATAATTCACCGAGATTAATAATTTATAATAAATATGATGAATGATTATTTTCTGTCGAAAATTGTGGGAGACCTTGATTTATTTTCAAGACCATAGTAGAAGTGGACGAGGCCTTTACGTCTCCTCTCTGGACTATAGTGATTAACGTTTCATGCTGTACCGAGTTACAACAGACAAAACTAACATTTACAGATAACATAAACTAATTGTAAAATAAATATATTTTCGATTTATATATGTATATATATATATATATATATATATATATATATATATATATATATATATATATATATATATATATATATATATATATATATATATATATATATATATATATATATATAATAATAATAATAATAATAATAATACTTTATTGCACAAAAAATATATATATATAACATTTCACAAACATAATTATGTGTATATTATGTGCAATGGCGGCCTTATCGCTGAAAGCGATCTCTTCCAGGCAACCATTATGATTAATATAATGATGATATGAAATCAGTAGCACAAGTGCAGAAAGGTGCAAAAAGTATTACATTACGACTATAAATACATTTAAGGTATTATATATAAATATACATACATACACATACATATATACACACATAGATACACAACATATATAAGTAAATTAAAAAAAAAAAAAAAATACATAACTTAAATAGACATACATACAATAAATATGAAATTATAAGATATAATTCTAATTATATAGATAGTTCCAGATAGTGTTCTTTGAGACGGCGTTTAAATATTCCAACAGATTGGGACTGTCTTACTTTGAGTGGCAACTCATTCCAGAGTTTTACTGTCTTAACAGTAAAAGAGTCACCATAGCATTTCGTACGGCACAAAGGTATCTCTAGGAGGTTGTTAGTCCGGGAGCGGAGTTGTTGGGAGTGATTGGCGCTTGACCCTAAGAGCTTGAAACGTTCCTTGAGGTACATAGGAGTAACAGGATGATAGAGGATGGTATAAAGGAGAGTGAGGGAGTGTAAGTTGCGTCTGTGTTGTATCGTCAGCCACTTTAGCTGGCTGCGAAACTGCGACACATGGTCGTACTTTCTCAGTCCAAAAATAAATCTTATTATAAGATTTTGCAGACGCTCGAGTTTATTAAGTAGCTGTTGAGATAAGTCGAGATAGCAGGAATCAGCATAGTCAAGGATTGGCAGGAGAAGGGTGTGGGCCAAGGATATTTTGGTTTTTAAAGGTAAAATATTCCCCCATCTTCTCAATCTACCTATGGCGGAGAAAAGTCTACGACTAAGCTCAGAAACGTGGGTTGACCAGGAAAGTGTGCCATCCATCTTCACTCCCAAATTCACAACACTCGTACTAGGCTCTAAACGAACATTGTCTAATAAGATTGACAGTAAAGGAGAATGAATTTTAAGCAGTTGTTTAGAGTTACCAAATATACATACCTGAGACTTACTTGGATTTATCGATAACCCAAAAGATTTACACCACGTACTTATTACATGTAGATCGGAATTAATCCGAACGACTGCACTGGTAATATCGTTGACGGCTACTGTGGTGTAAATTTGTAAGTCATCTGCGTAAAGGTGATAAGAAGACGAGATGTGTTGAGTGAGATTGTTAATGAAAATGGAAAATAGTAAAGGTGAAAGCACACCACCCTGCGGGACACCAGCGTTAACGTAGCTCGGCGAGGATTGCCTGCCATCAAGCCTAATGCTTTGTCTGCGACCATGAAGGTAAGATGAAAACCATTCAGTAGCAGTTGATGAAATATTAATTGACTTTAAAATTGCTAGTAAAATATCATAATCAACAGTATTAAAGCATTCGTAAAGTCTAGTAAGACAAGTAGAGTGACTTGCTGGTTATCAACACCAAATCGAATATCATCACAGACTTTATTAAGTGTTGTGACTGTACTGTGTCCAGGACGGAAACCGGATTGGAAAGGTGACAGGACATTATTAGTATGTAAGAATAGGTAAAGCTGTTCATAAACAATGCGCTCGAGCACTTTAGATAGAAAAGGAAGTATAGAAATTGGTCGATAGTTGGAAAATGAAGTTGGATTGGATATTTTCGGAACAGGAATCACTAGCGCATGTCGCCAGGTATCAGGAAATTGACTAGAGGAAAGGGAGTGGTTAAAAATGTGACATAATACAGGAAGAATCGAATTAAGGGATAACATAATCATACGGCGACTTACGTTGTCATAGCCAGTAGCATCCGATTTAATAGCTAGCACATGCTTACGTACTTCTGCTCTTGTACTAGTGTTGAAAAGAAAAGGGATGGTTGAAGGATCAGGAAGAAGTGATAGTGATTGAAGGGTATTTATCTTAATATTATCAGTCATCCGATTGACATTCGTAAAAGAATTGTTTAGAGATTCTAAATCCGTGCAGTTGCTTAAGGTTGATGTACGTGTGCGCCTACCTCCTATCCCCATTGCGTTCAGAAATTTCCAAGTTTTTGCTGCATTGCTACGATCAATAGATGAAAAGATATATTTGCGACGTGCATCTCTGCATGTTTTGTTACATCTGTTCCGCAGTGTTTGTACCTTTGCAGATTTGCATTCGTAGGATTTTTCTTATACACTGACTTTGCGGTATTACGTTTTGCCATAAGTACTTTAATATCCTGAGTCAACCTCCATGGTTGACTCAGGATATTAAAGTACTGGGAACGTACAGGGAGTAAAGTACAGGGAGATGTTTTATTTTTATTGGCCGTAATGGTGCATGTGTGTCAAAAAGTTCAATGAGTATAGATGCTGTAGAACCGCATTGAAGAAATAAAATATCATTTGTGCTACCGCTACTTACACTATCATTACTTTGCATACTAACAATATTTAAATAAATAAATATATATATATATATATATATATATATATATATATATATATATATATATATATATATATATATATATATATATATATATATATATATATATATATATATATATATATATATATTAATAAAATGTTATAACTATAATCAAATACCAATAATAAAATAAAATTAAATAACGAAATGAATAAAATTAAATCGTAATGTTCAACTTCACCCACCAGTCAGCAGTTATTTCTAAAATTACAAAAAAGAAAATTACTACTATAAGAAATTTTTTTTTTCACTTAGTAACCGTAAAACGAATTTTGTTATCTATTGCTTCCACTTACAATTGACATAACTGTCAACTGTCACTACAATGTTGTTTGTTATTGTTCATTTTGTGGCAAAAAATTATAAATGTATTAAAATAAGAAGTTATAAATTACAACTAATTAAAAGTAAATAATTATGTACTTGAGATGGTTAACACAAGCGAGAAGTCAACGCTAAGAATTAAACAAGCAAAGTATAAAGAGGAAGTTACAAATTACTATAAATTACAACTAAATAAAGGAAATAACTGAGTACTTAAGAAGATTAAGACAAAACAGAACTAAGTGATCGTTAGGAATTAAACAAGTAAAGTATAAGCAAAGATGTTACTTCTTCACAAGTCTCCTCATGCGGACAACTTGTTTTGCAGCAGCAGCTGACTTTACCGTTGTGGAGGCTGAGGTTCCTTGACTTTGAGCTTCGGAAATGTTGGATATGTTATCAAGTTCAGCACATTGGGCTATACTGTGGCGCTTCCCGTCCGGGCCAACAACAATGATGAAACCGTCTTTGGTCCAACATTTAGAAAATCCAAAGCGCTGTCTTGCAGTCATGAAAGTTTCGTGTCGGGGCTTGGTCAAAACTCAGAAAGAGTGATTCCTGTATTCTTTAGAGATGACTTAGAGTACCAAATTTGATTTCTTAAAGACAGATCTCTGAACTTGACAAGAATGGGTCTAGACTTCCCTGGTGTGATTTTGCCAAGGCGCTGGCATCTACTAATAGAATCTGTATTCAGACCTGTTACTTTAAGATGTTCAGCCAACACCTGTAATACTTGAGAGGGTGTGTCATCATTCTTATGTTCACCAACACCATGCATCAACAGAATTTTTGTTCTGCTTCGCATTTCCAAGTTATCACACTGCTTGGTAAGAAGCTGGACCTGGAGGTGAAGCCCTTCAAGTGCATTTAATACAAAGGCTCGAAAAGTGTTGAAACTGTACTGTTATATTTGTGGTCGGACTTGCAGTGCTGTTCATAGAGTTTAAATTTTTTTGAAATTCAGCCATCTGTGTATTAAAATGCTGTGTTAGCTCAGCAATTGAGTGCTTAATTGACTCCATGGTGTTATAAACTTGACTCACAGGTGCTCCGAGGTTATGTATGTCACTTGTTATTATGTAAATCTTATAGAGTGGTGGATATGATTATGGGAATTACACTGCTGGCAGGTTTAACTGTTTAGCACATAACTTTTATATATCAAATAACTAGTAAAAATTATTTTAAAAATAAATAAACAAAGAATGCTCTTAAATCAGCTGTTGTATTTTCTGCACCTACCCACATTTATATATATATATATATATATATATATATATATAATATATATATATATATATATATATATATATATATATATATATATATATATATATATATATATATATATATATATATATATATACATATATTTAAATCGAATTCGATTTAATGGACGGATAGTTCGCATCCTTTCTTAGTGTTCGCCTACATTCGTCGCGGAGCCTTCATTCTTCAGCTTCTTACATATCGCAGTTTCGGCTGTGCCTTGTGTGTCAGTATCGAGATAAAATATTATTATATTATTAAATTTATATTAAACTGAATTATAAGCACGTTTTCTACGAATTCGATATTAAGCTTAATATGAAATATATTTAATAGGTTATATTATTTATAAGAAATATCTGAAAAAGAAAATTGCTGATCAAATTATAAGTTTGAAAAGTTTGGATAAACAGTTCTGGGAATTTTAATACTTAATAAAACAAGTGAATATACTTCTATATGTAGATCTAAACTAAGAACAAAAGTTTTTTATTAGAATTAAATAGACAGCCAATTTAAAAGTTTATTTGTCGAGTATAAATATTAAAAAAAAGAAATAGCTTAACGCTATATCCCGCATATAGCAGGGTTGGCAAGGGAATCTAGTGTTTAGACACTCCGTTTTCCACTTTACCGGAGTAGCGGAACTCATCGCCGCGCTTTTTTTTTGGTATGTAAGAAAAAAAATATGTAAAGCCAATGTGGTGACGATGATAACGTCTGACGTCAGGAAATATTATAATAAAATTATTTTCATTTTACCGCTATGTCTCGAAATTGCGTTTATTTACCTAGTGTAGATCTGTTTGTTTATCTCGCTAAGTTTAATATAACGTTTAATAATTATATTGCTTTGTAGGCAACGTAATAAAATAAAATGAGTCTTTTCACTAATATACCAAATTACATGGATATTTACTTATTATATGTGAATACATGTATATGTGAGAGCCTAATGTAAAATATCATCGAGAAACAAGTTGTAATCCACTCATGTTCAACTGTGAATTAATTCTGGTGAACTATTACCATTTAAATTTATATACACACACAAGCATAAAAAAATTCAAAGGTAGTCGAATATCGAGGTCCTAGTTAAAATTTCCTTGTCTAAAACATTTTTAAAAACCTTTTTTTATCGAATTAAAGATATTTCAAAATAATTCCCCCGCCGGGTGGGAATCGAATCGAATTAATAGAGAGACTTTGTTCCACTATGCCACGATAGCTTCAAAACGTTCTGAAATCATAAGGTCAATAATATTTTTATAGAATTTTAGATAATCTACATTTTATAGATAACTAAGGGGCTTTTGTAATAGAGCTCTCAAGTTATTGTTTGAAGTTCTATCGAATTTTCTTAGAATAACGTCCACGAGGCTGTGGTAGCTTAATTAAGTTACTATGTTGAGACCATAATATATTCAGTTTAAAATTCCAAAGTAATTATATATGAGACAAAATATTGACAATATGTACACGATGAATGAGTGGTTGTGGGTTTAAATCAGATTCGTAGATAAAATGTATTATTATTGCCCATGTTAAAAGAGCTTCTAAGAAAGCTATACTAGGTCTTAAATTTAGTTTGGAAGTCTTCCTCTTGAAACGTGAAGTATGTGCCTTGTCTGGAAGATAAACAAAAAAAATTGGTTTCACAAGTCTCAGATAGAACCATCCACCATTATCTGGTAGCCAGTATTAACTACCAACTATTATCTGAAACTTTATCAGTAACCGGTGAAGCTGGCCCTTAGAATGATAAAACAAGCGTTAGTTCACCTTAATTAAAATTAATTGATTATTATAAATTGTTTCATAGCTAATGATATTTTTTATTATTTATATTTAGCTTCACGCTGTATCCCGCACATAGCAGAATAGGCATAAGAAACCGTAGGTTGAAGGAACTTAGCGTTAAGACACTCATTTTCCGCCGTTCGAGGCATTCCGTGTTGAATGGCTGAACTAAACGCCGCGCTTTGCCTTGTTGCCAGAGTTGCCGAGTGGGAATCGAACCCACAAACCGTCGTGTTTACAGGCAGACGTTGTGCCTCTGCGCCACGATGGTCCTAAATTTTTTCAAATATATTTTATATATATCATGTACCTATCTATCTGGTGAGATCTATATATTAGGTTCATAGCTAGCTAAAGAAAAATCGTTTTATATAAATTGAATAAAATCTTTATGTATTTTTATAAATGTAAATATTTTTCTTAACAGTAAGCGTAACAAGAAAATATATAAATTTAACTAAACTAAGTTACCTCTACCTCTAAAATAGTCAATATATAAAATATAAACAAAAATGATTTAACCTCTCTATAACATTTATAATATCTAAAACATCCTGACAAAATGCCATCAAGTATTAAATATACTCGTAAGTTTGCTCTTATCTAACGACGTCCCATATCTCCTTCCTTACAACCTATTTCGTAAACTGTAAGCAGACCGGCTAATTTACTTTAGCTGTTCGAATTAATTAGCTGAAGCTCGCTATTATTCTGGTTTAGTCTTGCTTGATGTGTTTTATAAAAGTTGTTTATATTTTTAAGTAGAAATCTAGATTTTAAGTGCAGCTTTGCTTGCATGGTAAAATGAAAATAGATAATATTAAAGCCCTAAAAAGTCTTAAAGCCCGACGTACAGTGGGTTATAGCCTTCAGATAAATGGACCACAGCATAAATATTTGTATTTGTACCATTAGCTCCTGAGATTAGCACGTCCATACTAACAATCTCCATAGGTTTACAATAGTAGTATAAATTAAACATCTATGTAAATTTTATTACATAATATTAGACAGTATTATTATTGATTATTCTTAAATCTAACGTCTGGCTATATTGGCATGTTGATTTCATTATATAAATGTAAAAAAAAATTATTTATAAGGCAATAGAATTTAATTGGCGTATTTATAAAGTATCCGACTGTACCTCTGATAGCTATTACTTTGTATATTTAAAGAAACATGTAAATTAATACAAAGGAAATAATAATATGTGGATGAGGTCAAAGCGCAGCGTCACAGTATCTGCGTGAAAACGCGACGGTCGTGGGTTCTATTCCCACTCGGAGAGAAAATTTCCAGTTTCTTCGCTTGGGTAACAAGATAAAACGTGGCGTTAAGTTACGCCACTAGGAATCAAGTATCTTAACATTGGGTTCCCTCTACATATACCAGTATATGTGGGTTACAGCGTGGAGCTAAAGAAAATTTAACAAGTCCCACGCTGGGCGTCAAAATATTCACAATAATTCATAGCACATTCCTTTTTAAAACGAGGTCATATGTTAGTCTTCTCTATATGTGTAGTGAAACAGCGTCTGTCTGTTAACATGATAGTTACGGTGTTCGATTACCATGAGGGACAATTTTCATTAACCTTTCTGCTAAGTCAAAGTGCAGTTGAGTTCCGCCATTCAAACACATAATGTTTAAAATATGTGCGAAAAATGTGACGTAACGATTTAAAGTTCCATTGACAGGAATGCAAATTCCTCACGTCTGAGTTTCTTTCACAATTTGGGTTAAGTGCTATTTATCCCACTCGGCTAAATGTGAAAACCAAACGCTTTTTAACTTAATAGTATTGAATTATGATATATTAAGCAATCATTTTCACTTCAAATATTGCACGTTTCATTTGAATTTAACAAAAACAAACTACAATTGTTATGGGTTCAATCCCCAATTGGGGGGTATGAATTATATTAATTTCCTGGCTTTGGCAAGATCAAGTGCGGCATTGAGTTCCATCACTTAACACGCAATCGAGTTAAGGAGTAATATTTATTTACAAGCTAATAGATATTTTTTACCTATCCTGCCATACACTGGATACAGCGTGGCGCTATAGATGAAAGGTTGTTGGAAAGGAATAAGATTTATATAAAGTCCTAATTTTATATAAATCTTATTCCTATCCAACTCTAACTAAATTATTATATCCACTGACGAGAATGACAACTTAATAAAACCAGATGTCTGAGTAGCGAAGCGTTTATGATTTTAGTGTCTGACATTGTTAAATTAAATTACTAATTATTGCCTGATTGTTATTTTTTTAAATAAATCTGCTTCTAAATCCTTAATATATATATATATATATATATATATATATATATATATATATATATATATATATATATATATATATATATATATATATATATATATATATATATATATATATATATATATATATATATATATATATATATATATATATATATATATATATATATATATATATATATATATATATATATATATATATATATATATATATATATATATATATATATATATATATATATATATATATATATATATATACTAGAAAGAAAGATATTTAGAAACATATAAGAATTTAAGCATAGCGGAATTCGAACCTCTAAGTAACCGTAATAAGCTGTAGTAAGTAAATTAGAATATGACGGCACACACGAGTTCGATACTTACTTCATTTAAATAATTAACTTTCTTTATTGTGTGAATAACACTTTTAAAAAATGCGTAAAATTTACTACACAAGCCAACTTATATTGCTTATATTTCACAATATTGTTAATCCCATAATGATTGTAAAACTTTACTATGAATAATCCGGGGTAACTCCACCCCTCGGGAAAGGGTGTAATTAAACAAAGATAAGAGGCGGCCTCGAATGTAAACGATTAAATAATTAACTTCATTTTATTAAGACCTTTACCTTTTTACACTGGAGCGATGTGATTATTCCATTTTATGTTAATGTAAAAAATATATATTGTATTTTATATGCCATTAATATAATGCCAGTCAAGAAAACGGTATATTTTTAAAATTTAAGATTTTCAGGTCTGCTAAAATAAAATGTGACTCTAGGCTGTAGGATTTTAATTTTTGTCCTTCTAGACAATAGAGAGCTAGAGAAATATATAGAGATCTAGGCATTTTTGTATTTTTAAATAGTAATCTAATATATTCCTTATTAAAATAAATATCGAATATTTTTATTGATTAAGTGTCATCACGCTAAACAGTTTTCCTATTAAAATTATTCTACCCATCCATATTTTATTAGCTAGAATGACAGTGTATAAACACCATAACCCACTAACCCCTGAAACGTGAAGCACTCTGGAAATTAAGCTATAGATTAATATAACTCATAAAGTTAACTTTTACGAGGGTTCTAATGAAAATTTCCTTATTAAATATGCTATTTCAGAATAAATTAAGTGATTATTGCGTGTTTACGGATCAAGCGAGATATTACATTTTTTTATTGTAAAATAATTATTTATGTAGCAAAATTATAATATAATAAGATTCGATGCAACAAATTATAGGGAAAAGGTTGACGATTGCCGAAAGAAACTTGTATCATCTATCGAGGCATTCCACCGTAATGTAGGAGACACTTGGGGTGAAAGGAACCTGGTTTAATTCAACCCCCAGAAGACTCAAGTTTGCGCGTTAACTAAAAAATAAACCCGAGATTTTTTGAGAACACTCCTCTTAAAGCCACGCCCAATATCGGTATATTAGGCCTCATCGTTTCGAGTGACTGCCAGGCTGAGTTGGCCGCCAGCAAACTGGGTGTCATCGGAAAAGCGAGACAGTACTTCACGCCTTTATACCGATTGGCTCTGTATAGAGCCCAGGTCAGGCCTCATATGGATTACTGTTCTGATCTCTGGTCTGGTACACTCCAGTATCAGCTTGAACCATTTGTTCGCATACAACGTAGAGCCGTTCGAATCGCGCTGGGGACCCAATTATTTGTGATAGGCACTTTGGCGTTGCGTTGAGACGTTTCTTCGTTGTGCGTTCTCTACTGCTTATACCATAGGAAATTTTCTGAGGAGCTGTTTGACCTACCGCTGAATTATTCAATCGCACTGTATGACACAAGCTGAAATATCATCACCACCACTTGGAGACTTGCTACTCCACTGTGCGGTTCTGTAGGAACTTTTTACCACGTACCACCGACTGTGGAATAGCCTACCGGCGACATTGTTTCAAGGTCAGTACGACATGGATGCTTTCAAAAAGCGCGTTTACCTCAACCTTAAAGGTCGGCAACGCACCTGTAACACCTAGGTGTTACACGGGGTCGTGATCGTCAGTCAACACGTGATGACTCGAAAGATGAAAAGTAGGGAACGAAGGTTAGGTTAGGTTCCTTATGCCTACGCTTACCTCTGCCTACTATGGGTAAAAAAAAAGATCAAAGGACAGCGTTCGTTCTGCTATTTAACACACAACATATAGAATTCGGGTGGACAGTGGAGCTCTCTCTGCTTTAATTTATGCGTGATAAAGCGTGAAGCTATGGTAAAAAACAAAGTAGGTACATCGTAGGTGCAGGTAGAACATGAATGCTTACTAGATTCACTTTTCTTGAAATAAAAATGCACGAAGGCACAGTGGTGTCTTGAGATGAACAACTGGTTCATTGAACACTCGATTCGATATTGCTGATATATATATATATATATATATATATATATATATATATATATATATATATATATATATATATATATATATATATATATATATATATATATATATATATATATATATATATTAACTTCACGCTGTTTCCCGCATATAGCAGAATAAGCAGGTAACCCAGTGTTAAGACATTGTGTTAACCGATTTCCGCCTTTTGAGACATTGCTTGTTAAGTTGTGGAACTCAATGCGTAACTTGTCTCGTTACCAGTGCGAGGTAAATGGGAATTGTATCCACATTAGATATTATATCTGCTTCTAAAATTAGAATAAAAAATAATATATTAAATTTTCCAAATTTTCCACTGGAAAAATATCTATTATTTTATACTTAAGGAAAAAAAGAAAACACATAAAAATTTGAACACAACGGGATTTGTACCTACGCCTCCATTATTCTATTATATAACATGTATAGAATCTAAAAGGAAGAATATTAGCTCATCTAGCCGCACTTATAATAAGGTAATATAAAATCTTTCAATCTCCCGCCACTGGTTCAGATCAATGGCACGTGGCCAGCAAACTGGATAGTAAAATATAAGAAAACATGACGTAATAACCTTGGTGCTTATTATTTATATAGAACAAGTAGCTGCACGCAACTTCGTCTGTGAGGAATTTAAGACCTTTGCCATGCCACTTCTACCTTCTTACCATTCGCTGTCATTGAAACTTAGTAGATAACTTAGGTAGCTAAGGTAACTAATAGATAAGTGAGGTAGATAAATAGAAAATAGTGTTAAAATACTCCGTTCTCCACATTTCGCTCATAATTCTAGATATAACTCAACTCGCCACGCTTCGTCATACTGAAGCGGTAACATAAAAATAAATCGAATACAATTATGCCCTAGAGTGGAAATGGAATTCACTACCGCAATATGCTAAAGCTGTATTTCCTCATTCATTATTCTTTTTTATTATTCTTGTGATGGCCTATTATGGTACTTTGTCAGATGTGCCAGATCCATAATTTTTATATATCAAGGGATCGATTACACTAATCAACTTTTGCTAAGGCATTTCATTATTTCTTTTAGTTTATGTTAGCTATTTTGGTTCTTCATCAGGTATTTAAATTCTGTTGATCTTCAAAGTGCTTAAATTCTTTTTGTGACTTCTGTCACTCAAAGTGACAAAAAAACTAAAAAAAAAATTAATAATGCACGCTAATTTACGGCGAAGTTACGAAGGTTGCAGTTGGACGGTTGAATGGGTACAAATATTGTCTTATTAATTATTTTAATCAGTTAAAATTTAAATTTTAAAATAAACTTTATTCTAATTAAACCTATGACTTCTGGATTCGATGTTACAACCACAAGTGAACCAAAGTAAAACATTCATTTCTCACCATCGCCGTTAACCCGATCCTTGGCAAGTCAGCGTTTCATCGCGCCCGGCCGCCTGTCAGACCGATGAATTATTTAATAGAATTTATTGTTTTGCATGTTACACCGAGCTACAATATTTATTTTTTTCGATTAAACAATTTGACACTTATTTTAAATAAAATAATGCTTAATGAATGCCTACCTTATGATCTTATGATATTTTCTCATGATATTCGGTAGGTAGGTAGGTTAAGTATAGAACATGATAAATTGCTATACTTCAAACGAATCATATAGTATATGTTATTCTAGCATATACTTTAATATTTTTATACATATAAAACCCACCAGCGTAAACAAACTACGCGGTCGTAATTCGCTCCGTGCACCCTTATTATGAACACTGAATAGTTTTAAACAATATATGCATTGTGTTGACTTCGCAGTGCCGAGAACAATGGCTAAGGCCGTTTGAGTTTACAGTGGGATAAACCTGATCCTATTCTAGTTGTTTAATGGGAAAGTTTATAAGAACAGGTGTTATATTTATTATTTAAAAAAAATACCTAAGTTTCGTTCGATTAATCGCGTATATAGCAAGCGAAGCTATTGAATAACAAAAATATCTTGATTTCATCTATTGAAACCAAGATATTTTACCATATCGTAAAACTTTAAAGTCGCACCATACCAGGGTGCAAGGAATAGCCAGCTCATTCTCCAGGAATCCAGTTTTGTTTAGTTTTTAAATGGTTTTATTGATACATAAAAAAACTTAGTTAAAGTAATATGTTAACATCATACATGACATACTTTACCAGGCTAATAAGGCGCCTCCAAAAGTACACAAGAGTGTATATTAAATAAGTGATTAGAAAAAACGTAATTATTGTTAAAAGTACTATTGAACTAAGCGAAATTTCGATATAATGGTAAAAATATCGTTCTACAAATGGGCAGGAGAATTTACTAAGAAATTTATTTGGAGGCTATTTAATATTAATAAAAAAAATTGAAGTGTCTGTCTGTGATATCAAAATCAGATCATATTAGATAGTACAAAAACTCATATATTATCAATAATTTTCCTTGCGAAATATCATTTAACTGAAATCACGGCTCTGTAACTATATCACTTGGTTGTGTATAGTTTACGCTTAGGTACATTCTAGTTCGTGTGAGACGTAGCTAGTTTCATTTTGAGATTTATTTGGCAAACTATAAATCCTAAGATCAAAACTAACTTTCAAATAAGAAATCCTTATAAATAAAACTATATTTCAGTGTTACCTATATTATAAATATAATGGCAGCTTAAATAGAGACTAGAGACTTAATCTAATCATGAACTGTGTAATTAGTATGTAATATAGAGGCCATAATGGTGCAGCGGCACAGCTTCTTCTTCTTGGCATTAGTCCCGGCTTTTGCCAGGGTCTGCCTTCCGACTGAGCCTACTCCACTTTGCACGGTCTTTAACATCCTCAGTGGATAATTTATTGGCTCTCATGTCTTGTGTCACGACATCCAGCCATCGCTTCCTTGGGCGTCCGGGTGGTCTAACTCCAGGGACAGACACGTCAAGGCACTTCCTTCCGACATAGTTCTCAGATCGGCGCATAACATGGCCATACCATCTCAGGCGACGCTCTTGGAGCTTATCCACTACGTCACGGATCCCAAGCAGTGCAGCGGCACAGCATCTGACTGTAAATATGACGGTTGTGGGTTCGTTTCCCGCTCAGAGAAATTCTTATTTTCATTTCCTAGCTCTAATAACAAGATAAAGCACGGTGTTGAGTTACCACTCAATACACTATGTTTCAAAAATTGAGAAAATGAGGAACGAAGTGTGTTAACACTAGGTTACCTTTGCCTACCTTACTCTATGCGGGATACAGCGTGTAGCTAAATAAGAAGACTATAAAATATATCTGGAGAGCAGGTTAAAATGTAATCGGTGGCTTTAAATTGCGGTACCAAGTTCTTAGGCCAACCAGAAAAAAAATTATTAAAAAATCAACTATTTATATCCACATACTATAATACACATTCGATACGTATTTAAAATTGCGTGTATACTATTATATAGAACAAAAGGTCTGCAATGATTGGAAATCATGATTCTGTTCACAACAGGTACGTGCCTTTGTTATATTGCATGATATATAGGACATTTAAGAGATTAAATTTAACTACTTAGGTATATGTGGATGTATTAGTTTAAGTCTTACTAACTTAAATATAAAGAAAAAATATTAATTAAAAAAATATAAAATATGATTAGGGTCATCAACATAGGTTGAGAAAGAAAAAAGTTCCAGCTCTATTATTAGATCCTAAATACCAAAATAGTTAGTATATGACATGGTATAATTTACATTTACATGGTATAAAAAAACTCAAAATTTTGGTTTTTGTAATAGCCCTAATCCTAGAATATGGATTTTGGCTCCCAACTCCTGACTCCATTGTCATACCAGCTCGTCGCTCAGTGAAACTTGATAAAATAAATTGATGTAGGTCAAATTTATCTTCATATGTTTTATTACATACTACCAACTTACAAGTAATTAAAGCGTGTTAATATTTGCATTAAAAATATTTCATTTAATTGATACCATTATTATATATTTGTAATATATTTAACTGAGCTTATGCCTATAAAGTAAATTTTGATCCAATGTATGATTTATACTTTTACAATATAT
Organism: Dione juno; assembly: GCA_037127375.1. Taxonomy (NCBI): domain Eukaryota; kingdom Metazoa; phylum Arthropoda; class Insecta; order Lepidoptera; family Nymphalidae; genus Dione; species Dione juno. The sequence continues at coordinate 650,292 of JAXRJS010000078.1, read as the reverse complement.
AATATAACATTCTCATATGTAGTATATATAATAGGTTATATATGAACTAAATTAACGAAAAACGCACAAGACGCACAAACGCATAAACGCACGCTGTTGTACGCACAATTTTTTTTTTATATAAACACGTTTTTAATGAAATTATTATAATTATAAGAGCACGCATGGAGTAAAAGGTCCTGAAATATTTTACGATATTCTTCTTTAGTCGCTCTCATATTTAATAGTCTAAGCCAGCAGTAATTGCTGTACCTGGGACCGACCTAGGCTTCATAATGATATGGTTTTAGATCTTTAATGGTTGTGATTAATATAACTAATTAGGGTACTGGCAATAAACTTACTACTAAACTACTAAACTACTGGTACTAAAATGTATTCACAAGCTTACAATATCGAAAAATGTACACACATATATATAAGCACACATATATTATATGCATATGTATATATGTACTTATATGGAAAACCTATTATTAGAAAAACATTTACTTATTAATTATAAAATACTGATATACATATATATGTTTTTTTTTAATTATTTCCAGCGCAGACTCTTTATGTGTGTGTGCCTTTCTGTGCCTTTTTTGTTCTGTATTTTATTTTTAAAGTTATAAAGTTTAATCGGTCAGAAGAAAGTTTTTCACTTTTACAAATTCATAAAACGTCATATACGGTTTTATGTTTCATTTTCCGTCAATTTTCTGGTTGGATGGTTTTTCTATGGTGTTGTTCCAGGTATCTTGTTAGTGACCTGATCGCATCCTATAGATAGAGAGGCCTATAAGAAATAGCCGTTTTGATGTTATATCGTACTATATCAGTTCCGGAACTTTCATTTTCCCGGTGAATGAGCAGACGTCGAGTTGCGGAAATCAGCCCGCCCTACCAATACCAGTCTGTACTGTGTTCTTCGGCGTAGGAATAGCAGATACAACCTTCGGTGTATCATGTGACTGTGATAACGTCAGCGTATGATATGCTACCTTATATAGCGCTGTTGATGGTCTTAATTTGGATGATCATTACAATTTGGGTGAATATGTCAATTTTGGTAACTTTAGTAATATTGCTAACGGGTATCCATCTATCTATGGTACGGGGATCTATCGCTTTAGTTCACTTCGTATTCGTTTTCTTAAATGAAAAAAATCCATGCTCAAATAAATTAATTGAAAAATATATATTTTTTTACCTTCACATTGTGTCCAGCATTTAACAGGATAGGTGTAGAGAGAACCTAGAAGCTCAATTCGTTCGTTCGTTCGTGTTGGATTGTCATGATTACCAAATCCGTGAAATGAAAATTGATTATAACCTCAAGTGGGAATTGAATCCTGAATCGTGTTTATAATAAGATACATATGACAGAAAATAAGCACAAATATTGCAAATTAAGCTCATTTAAAGTTCAAAAAGCTTTTGGTTTTAGTGAAGATTAAATAAAAATTTTACTGCAATAGTAGTTTCTTGAAATCAGCCCAAATAGGTATCTGTGGAAAACTTTGGTGAAAGGTTAAGAGAAAAAGCGCCCAAAAATATTTAAGTAAACACAAAGATTCGAAATAAAAGACTTTATTTACTTTATTTGAGAACAAAACGCTATCTACAAGTTAGGTTGAGAGAGTTTCTTTAAGTACTTAACTTTGGACTTACGAATTTCATCACTTTTTTGTATACCTCCACCCAGTTAATAAAGAAACTTCCATTGTAAACTTAGAAAAGCTTAATAATAATATTAGTAGTAGTAATAACAATATTAAATATTGTTATTTTTTTCTAGATGTGGGTTCAATTCCCCCTCGGGTGTATGAATTTCCTTGCCAAGAGGGAAGAGAAAGGCGGCGTTGAGTTCCGCCATTCAACATGCAATGTCTCGAAAATAAACGAAAACAGACGGAAACACTAGGTTCCCTCAGTTACCCTGTTATTTCAGGAAAAGGTGTGAAGTTATTTATTTATTCACATCTTGTACTCTGTCAGGATAAAAAAGACGGTGTTGATCATCCATGGCATTGTTCCACCACATAACAAGTAACGTATCTACAATAGATGGGACATGGAGAACAAAGTTATGTTTTATTAACTTTCCTATACGTGAACGTGCGAGTATACACGCGATGCGAGAGTATCATAAACATGAAGAATAACTAAATAAAAGGAATCAGGTAGTTTTATATTTTATAGATCTCGTTACGTTCAAATGTTTTACCATAAACATTAAGTGTTTTACCATATTTTACCATGGCTTCCAAGAGGCAGTGCAGTCGTTTTGAAAATATTCATGGGTTGAAATTCTGCTATTTATAAATTATAAATTTTATACGTTTCCTATAAAATATTTTTCTAATTTAAGTGTGCAATAACATTTTAAAAAAAAATATCAGACAAAAACCTACGTTTTCTTCCAATTATAAATTCATTCTAAAATTATATCGCCTTTATCACGTGCTTACTCCGAGCTTATATACTACGTTATAAAAATACACGTAGTGTGTCCAGACTTCGAGATATAGCCTGTTGATAAGTATAATTTAACGCCGTGCTTTGTCCTATCCACACAATTTAACATGAGTCCACTGAGTGGACATTGAACCTAATAATACGATTTAATTTACGTCACGAGGGTCTCGTTTCTCCAAAAAAAAGTTAATAAGAATATTTTCATTCAATTACCTATCTTACTTAAAGAAAACATAAAAATTTGTAAAAATCTCCCTACAGAGATGCTAGCAACGTAATAAGCATATAAGAATCGACGCAGCGTAATGAAGAACGCATGGTTTATTGGTCAGAGCGGTTGGACGGTTTCCATGAGGCGCGGGTTCAAATCCCGCAGCATTCAAAATTTTTATGTACTTTCATTATGTATTTCTCTATCCTTAGTGTGGACTTTACAAATAATAAAAAATATATACCTTTCCTTACATTAGCCAACTTACAATACCGAGTTTGAATTATAAGCGGTATTAAGTAAATTAAATCTGTCTCCGAAGAAGCGGTGAGAGGTATTTACATAATTCACAAGTACTTAGTGAGAATTTGCTCTGGGAATGCGTCTGCGTTTTATTAGGTTTATCAGAAGAAAAAAAATACTGATTTTTTTCTAGATGATTATTTTCATTTATAGGCATTTTTCATAATAACTTGTGAATTTCTAAACTTATATTTTTAAGTATGTAATGTATATAATAAATATCAGTGTTATGATACTTTTCCGGTTCCCGATCAAATTTGAGACATTTCATATAAATCTCTTTAAATTAAGGGAAATGGAAACTGCCAAAATGTTCTCATACATTTATTGACATAATATAAATTATAATATTTTAAAGTGATAGAAAAAACGTAGAGACGGTGCATAAAATAAGCTGTAACATCCGTATGAGAATTTTGATGTATTTTGATATTATGGCTAAATTGTCTAGAGGCGGTACGGGACGGTCTCTAAGAGGTGCGGGTTCAAATCCTAGTACATTTAAATTTTCATACGTTTCTTGTTTGTGAGTAAAAGCTTATTAAATTCATGTAACAAATACATTTGTTCAACATTTCCCACTCATTTTAAAATGTTATACACCAACCAATCAATAAAAGTATCGAAGTAAAAAGTATTTATTACGGTATTATAGTTAGTAGTAATATGGAACAGAAAGGTTTTTAGTTTAACAAGTGAGTTTGATTGGTTAATTTAAGTGCTAGGAAAAAACTAGAAGTAAGTCGTATTTTTCGGACGTTTAGACGTCTACTTTCGTAATTTTTTTCTTTAAATGGTATTTTCTTAAAATATTAAAATTATTAATTTTGAAATTTATTTGTATATCTGTATGTCTCTCAGTTTTTCTGGGATAATCTCCGGAACAACTGAATTAATTAGTTTTTGTGGTACTTTATCTGGAAGATAGATGAGGTTATATTAATTTATATATAGGCAATTTATATATTTATATTCGGTTCATATTTATTGACTGAATATTAAGGAATTAATATTCAGTCAATCGATATGAACCGAAAATCATTCTGTACAATTTCACGATTTCACTGCCTCCTAATGAACCCAACTAATCTAATCATCGTCTTAAATATTATTTAATGCCCTTGAGCGTGACTGTTTTGATTCTTAAATTAATTAACAGCTTCCCCTTAGCTTCTTGTTGGAGTAATGTAATTGATATAAGATTAAAACGCTTACTTTTTATTTTTAATATTTAACTACTAATTACTAGCGACTCGATCGTGACTTCGCTCGCTTGATAGATTTTTTCGGATTTACCCTAATGTAATATGCATGTATGTATGTATGTACGTATGTATGTATGTATGTATGTATGTATGTATGTATGTATGTATGTATGTATGTATGTATGAATGTATGTATGTATGTATGTATGTATGTATGTATGTATGTATGTATGTATGTATGTATGTATGTATGTATGTATGTATGTATGTATGTATGTATGTATGTATGTATGTATGTATGTATGTATGTATGTATGTATGTATGTATGTATGTATGTATGCATGTATGTATGTATGTATGTATGTATGTATGTATGTGTATGTGTGTGTAATATAAGTGTTTCGTTTCCTTTCGAATCACTTTGTCTATAAAATATTTTATATGCAATACTGCTCGCAATAATAATCTAGACGGTATGAGAATCAGGCCCCGGCGGCACTCATAATTGAACTCCGATGCAAGCTGAGCGAAGTGTGACTTAAACAACGACCGACCATCCAGGATCAGTTCCAGAAACTTCAATTCAATTAACTTAACAAGTACATAAAACTTTAATTTAGTATAAATTTGTAAGTGTTAAACAGCTTCACGAGGTGACAGTGCAGACTTTATAGCTTGCTAAAAGACTTCGTATGTACTTCAAATGTAGCGCTTGAAGAATAATTTCTAATTTGATTAGTAAGAGAAAGAAACTCGGACAGTGAAGGCGATAGATATTTCTTTACCCTCCTACGCCTGTAACACCATGAGATAGAAATGATTTTTTTTATAGGTAGTAACTTAACAGTAGATTATCTCTGCCTAATATTAATCGAAATGTTTTTTTTAATAAGCTCATACAAAACTTTTTAGCTTAATTCTAAATATAAAAGACAAAGTTCTTCATTAGATTGAGGACTGAACTACTGAACCACATTTTTCAAAATTACCCTAGGAATTTTAACCACAAAGTGAATATAAAATTTCAAAGGCTAAGATAAAAACGAGCTTCTTGGTGAAACTTATCCATTCTACAGAATGGAGGTAGTTAGCTATAAGTTATTCGTCACTCGTACTGACCTTTTTACTATGCTGAGAAAGTGAAGCCGAAGCGTTAATACTTAACACTGTTTTACAAAAGTACAAAAATAGATTTTTGAATGGTTTACAAATTTACATTTATTATTTTTATTTTTATTCATCTCTTGTATTTAGCTTGATATTAAGGAATTGAAAAGTTTTTTTATACATAATAATCAATTCATGTAGGAATATTTCCACTTACTTATTTTCATTTGCTCAAAAATTGGCAACGTCTTCAGCTTTGGTAATAATACAATATTTTCTCACTAGAACTAACTTCCACTCCTCATTTTAAGACATAGCACCTACTATAAAACACACATTGCTTTTTAAAATATCACTCACACAATAAAACATAAATATAGCTTCTTGCTTATAGCATAGTAGGCATCCTAGTATTAAGATGCTGCATTCCCCGCTTTCCAACTTTCGAGACACGAGCGAGAAATACAAGTGTTGAGGGGAACTCAACTTTGCGTTTTGTCGTGTTACCAGAGCGAGGAAAATCAAAGGAATCCATTCTTGCCGAGTGGGCATCGAACCCACGACCGTCGTTTTTACAATCATACGCTGTGCCGTTGCGCCACGACGGCATTCTCACACAAAACTTTTTATATCGATATAAGATTTTTATCACAATTTATGATGAAAACCTAATAATGTATTAAATTATTTTAACACGTCATCAGCGAGTATTTTAGGATTTCAATGTAGTTTTCTATAATAGACAGATTGAAAGAAAATATATGTTGTCTATCTATCTCTAAAAAAAATCGCCATATAGAAAATTAGTAATGAGTTACTAAGAGATATATTTGTGCACTTATCTCCAAAATAGACAAAGTGGGCAAACGGAAAACCGAAATATCCATAACCATGTAGTCCAGTCGAGGGACACCACGAGCGAGACAATTATTAATAATAAGCTAAAAAAATCTTAGCTAAAGCTATCTTAAAAAATTATGAAAGGATTTATTTTATTTTAGAATAAATTACTGTGTAACGCAATTTTTTTTGTTGCCCTTATCAGTGAAATTCAGAGGCGGTTTAATTCAGCAATGAAAAGCGCTTACATTTCTTATCTAACCGACCGTCTGGGACAGTGAACAAAATATCTAGCGAAATTTTGCTATGAGGTACAAAAAACCTTTTTTTTTGTCCATGCGTATATCACACTCAGTGCATGCAATGAGAGTATAGTTTGATCTTTAACATCGAAATATAAGAAGCTTAATGACATATCTTGCGTGAAGCAAGGTCTTCAGGGTTTGATAGAGAGAATTTACTATTAAGATACTTTTAATAATTTCCAAATAGAAGCCATCATGGCGCAGCGGCAGAGTGAGGGGGCCTCTGATTGTATGCATTGACGGTTGTGGATTGCATTCCCACTTGGGAAGAATCAATTATTTCATTTACTCAGTAACACTTTCCCTTTATCTACCCTGCCATGTGCGAGAAAAACGTTATGCTATTTATTTATTATAAGCTTTCGCTAGCCAATCTCCATACAGATATGCTAAAACATTAATAAATTGTTACAATCGACATTAAATGACAACTTGACGAGAACGTATGACTTGCGGGCGTAGCGCTGGGACGGTTTGCAAGACAAGAGCTCATATTCTGCTAAGATCAAATGTTAACACGTTTTCTAAACATATTTTACTTCTTTATTGTGGAATAACACTTAAAATAATAAGAATACTTCTTCTCCTACTAATTATAATTTAATAGGAACTTATTTTATATATTATACATATGGATGGTCTTGCTACTTCAGAAATATATTCGATACTAAATTATATATTTTCCAATGACAATAAATTTTACAATATACTTTGAAGCAGTTATCCGAACTACATTTAACTTTTTTATTCTGTTCCATATTTTTTTATTACAAATGCATATAATATCAAAGTAGTTTCTTAAAACAGTATTACAATATCAAAAATAAAATGAAAATCTGGTGGATGGTATGTATGTGTAGTATATAATAGGTAATAAAATGGAAGACGTAGAAACTTTTCACTAGATTCTCTTCATATTCCGCAAAACAAAGTAGGGTACAGATGTCAGAAAAAATAAGAATAATATCTAATTAATATCGGTTATTTAATAAAGGGATCTTTTATAAATTTCGCAGACTTATGAGTGTACAAACGAAGCGATAAAAGACGTACGTGCCCATATAAAATGAATATGGCGAAAATTATTTTATCATAACTACGGTTTGGTTTGCGGCAAGCTTCAACTTGTAATGAAATATATTAAATTCAGTGAAAAAATGTATGAAACTTTTCTTGTATTTTAAAATATATATATATATATATATATATATATATATATATATATATATATATATATATATATATATATATATATATATATATATATATATATATATATATATATATATATATATATATATATATATATATATATATATATATATATAAAATTAATTTTATGATTGAAGCCGTCGTGGCGCAGACGCACAGTGTCTGCCTATAAGCGTGACGGCTTGTGTGTTCGATTCCCACTCGGGGAGAATTATTAATATTTTTTTTTCGCTCTGGCAACAAGGCATAGCGCAGCGTTAAGTTCCGCCACTCGACACGCAATGCCTCGAATGGCGGAAAGTGGGGAACAGAGTTTCTTAACACTAGGATCCTTCAACCTATAGTTCCCTCTGCCTATCCTGCTCGGGATACATATTAATTAAGGGCATTAAGGTAAAAAAAAGCGTTATTTTAATTATAAATTATTGTTTTTAATGTTAATCCAAGTTAAAATTTTAAAGTTATCCTAGATTGCTATAAATACTCAAACGCTATACGTTATCTTTTTATTAGTCTTCCATCTTACATATTTTTCTTAGTAGGCTGAGGGAACTTAGATTTTATTTCAAATTTTTATTTCGTGTGATGAATTAAGGCATAACCCTCGCGTAGGCGTTGATTGCTTAGTTAGCTTTATATTCAAAATATGAAACTTTTTCTATTTATAACTTTTTCTAAAAGGAAATTTAAAATATTCCTATTGGATCCCACGATATATAGCTAAGTAGTACTCACGCACCGAGGGTTCGGTACCTATTTCAAAATTGTAGGTATTCCGCTGAGGAAGATACTACTTATAAAAATTGACAAACTTAAATTTGCAGTGGTACACGCATTTTGTATAAAAATGAACTACATAAATAAGTTTGTAATGGTTTTTTTCGGCATAAAACTTATAAATCATTAAATCGAATTTATTCTCCTAAACTTATAGTATATATATACTGTAAGTTTTAACTTTTCGTCAAATTTCATAAGTCTAGGTCAATGAAATACAAATAAACGAAGCCGAAGGAACAAATGAAAGTCGGCAAACTTAACAAATGGCCGTGTGCACTAATTTTGTATGAAATTAACTACAGTATAAGTTTGTATTGGTTCTTTTGTGGGATAAATCTCTAAATTGTAAATTTTTGCTTTTTGACTGGAAGTATTCTGTAGATTTCGATAACGCGGCGAATTTCATAGAAAATGCAAAAAAAAAATAAGCATAAATCATATCTTTTGATTGCGTAGACTAAAAAGTTTGATTTTATACTTTACTTCAAAATGTCATCGATTTGGATATTTGATATTCATGTCAGCTTGATTCCTCCACGTGATTTCGGGACAATGGTCTTGACAGACGGACAGTCAGACAGACAGATAGACAGACATACGGACAACAAAGTGAAAAAATAAGAACAATTGTAGCGAAGAATTTCTAATTCTTACATATACAACACTAGATAAAGCAACATCGTGAAAAAGTGAGAAGATGAATGAAAAGTCTTTACATCAAATAAAAATTGAAAAATTCGATTTCAAATTCGAGACTTCTTCAAATAAAGCAATAAATTGGATAAATTTTAATATTTAGATAAATATTATTCTCAATTGTTAGAAATTAGATTTTTTTTAGGAATTTCTAACATATCTTTTGTTAATACCCTAATACGAGTCAAGGAATATAAATGTTTGTATTAAAACAAACAAACATGGCAACTTGGCAAATAAAATTACTACGATATGATCTGAATGAGAATATTCTGAGGACAGTCCCATTATGTTTTACTATCAACATATAATTAAGTACTCGGATTCTTGTTATCTATAATGAAAAAAATGTCAGTACAGCATTCCAGAAACAAGAGGCATAACCCAAACTTCATATAAAAATGATATACATAATTTTCTGTAATAATATAAACTTGTGAACATGTTTCATTAACATATACCTGTCTGTAATGCTCTCAAATCCCGTGGAAGGAATATTTTTAAGATAAATTTTACAGACTAGATTCCCATTGAATATTATTATATAATATAAGTTATAGCACTTCACATATCTCATATAAAAACTACTTTATCGTATCATCGATTTGATCGGATATGACGTAGCTTAATGTAATGTCATTCTCGGGCAGTTGGGATTCCAACCCCTTGCCACCCAACAGATTACGGGAAAATGAAGATAAAATGACACTACATTTGAGGTGCTTTGATATCTTTACACTTTACGGCCATCCGGTCCCAGCAGGATATATAGGACCAGGTCTGATGGTCGTGGATTTAATTCCAATTTGGGGGAATAAAGTTTAAATTGTTTTCATTTTCTGCTCCACACTACTCGGTACGGATTGCCATTACACAAGAATAAGCGTGTAGCAATTATTTTTGTCATTTTCTGTTAGAGCTTAACACGCATTGTATTGAACTCGAGCGAACTCTAAGTGATGAGCAGAGTGGTTTGTCACTATATTCTCTCTGCCTCGGTATTTGAACGGATTTGGATGAAAATTTGTAGTAATATAGCTTATAGATCAGAATAACATAGCTACAGTGTACGATAAACGAATGCAACTCACTTTACTAGTAAATAAATAATAATGTAGTTGATGCGGGCGAAGCCGCGTGCGAGTTACTAGCATAATATAATTATTAATATGCTTATATTCAATAACTTTTGTCATCTAATTATATAAGCAAGTCATGCATATAGGCAGTATTTTATTCTCTATGAGCTTCAGAGCGGCGTAGAAACTTATATGAAACTTCGAGTCTCATACTTAAGTGAAATCTGCTACGGAATTGTAACTTGCAATAGATTTATGTTACGCTTGCACTAGTTTTGGTTCGGTAGCTTAGTGATTCTTAAATTAGATTTGTGTATACATAAGATAGAAAAGATTTTTAAATTTGTTTCAGTATTAACCTTAACTTCATCTCACTTATGTATATATAGATTTATTTTTTTTATATCCATCCAAAGCCATCAAAAATTGAACTCAAGACTATCATCGAACACAAGGAATACATGCCAACTTCGCCATAATAAACAACATTAAATTATAAAATAAATATAAAAAAATACCTCAGCGAAAACCCATTCGTCCGTAGTCTTTCTCTCCATATCCAACTAAAAGGAACTTTGTAACTTATTGTAATAACAAGATGAATTTTAAGATTAATAACTTTGTAATTCAGAAAATTTAATTTCAAATTTTACTCTTGACCTATTTTAACCGACTGCACTAGAAAGCGGGTATTCCAGTATTTCAACTGCGGTCGAGCTGTACATCACTAGTGGAAGCTGTTGTGGAACTTTTACACTTGGCTTAGATAACAAGAATTGTAAATTATTTGGTTTTGTTTAATTAGGTTATTAAAACTTCCAATTGTTTTAATATTTATATTTAAGAAAATATATACATATATAATATAATCTTTATTGTATAATATAAGCATAGAAAAGTCAATTCTATCCTTTTATTATACAATTGATAAAAGAAGCTACAAAAAAAAAACTAATTTTTGTCTGTCTGTCTGTCTGTCTGTCTTTTAATTTGTCCTCCAATCACGCAAAAACTACTAGGCAGAAAGGAATGAATTTTTGTACAGTGATATATTACAGTAACGACCCCCGGTTTTACTCCGGTATTTCATGCGGTTCCCGGAAAATAAATAAAAGTGATAAAATTAAATTATTTTAATTACTAAAAAGAAGTGAGTTAGATTTAGCATGCTATTAGTTCATAGTATAAATGGGGCGGTTTCTATACCGTTAAGCTATTGCTGTTGTCAATATAAGCTATAAAAACTACACAGACGATGTTTTTGTCGGTTTGGTCGGTAAAATAGATGGACAGAAATTGATGAAAAAAAATATTATTGCAACAATTTTCTTAAAAAAATTAAAGAACTATAACGTCAACTGACTTTGATTACCGGCATCTACTAAAGAGAATGAATGAATTTTGACCCGATAATAGATTAAAATCTAAATCAACATCCGTAGAAAAAAATATTAATTATTGAATAAATTTTATTGAACAAATAAGAGGGTTAATAAGAAATAAGTAAATCCTACTCAAAATTTTACGTTTTACAATCCACGCCAAGAAAGTAGCAGATATATCTCGCACAAAAGGAATTTTCATTTTAACAGTCTGGAAAAGTAGCGTGCATCACTTACTTCCACTGAAACAATACAATCTGAAAATAAATTTGAAAAATGGAAATTTATTTATTTGAAATTCATATTTTTGTTTGAGGAATTCATTGTCAAGACACTCTGCTTTCCACTTCCGATCATAATTTGAGTTATTTCCTGTTAAATGGCGGAACTCAACGCCAAAGTTTAACTTACCTAAGCACGGAAGTAAAAAGTATTAATCCCACGACTTGATCGAAACGATCGATCGTTTACGGTTAGATACTGCTCAACACCGTACTGTGAGTACTATGGTCCCATATTATTTTATACATCCGTTATTTATATACAAAGCAAGAAAATATGTACTACAAAAATATAATGACAAACACTTAAATTTACATTTACATTATGCAGACGAAGATTTAAGGGTGATGAGAAAATTTGCATCTCAGGCCGGCGGCGAAACCAGTTAAAGCTTACTTGCTATGTTTCGAGTGACGAAGAGAGTATCCTTTAAGCTTTTTTATATGAAGAAGTAATGTGCTTCCACAGTTAGTACTTCCGGGTCTTCTAACTGGAACTTCATAAACAATGAATGGTTTAAATTAGCTTTATATTTTTATATAAATAAATTATAATATGATTAATAATAAATCATATTATGGAAATTAAGGTAATATATATATATATATATATATATATATATATATATATATATATATATATATATATATATATATATATATATATATATATATATATATATATATATATATATATATATATATATATATATATATATATATATATATATATATAATATAAGCCGAGAGAATCAAAAAAACCTAGCTTTAAAAATATGAAAATATTTTTTATTAAGCTTAGTTTATTTACTTTTTACACAAGTAATATTAAACTTTCTTATGTTAGCTATAAATATAAATGGTTTCAATGGTGCAGTATCCCGCGAGTATGGCAGTATTTAGATGGTAACCTTCGAACCCATACCCATCACAAATATATAGTAAAGAAAAAAAGATCAATATGTATATATATATATATATATATATATATATATATATATATATATATATATATATATATATATATATATATATATATATATATATATATATATATATATATATATATATATATATATATATATATATATATATATATATATATATATATATATATATATGGCGTCACTCTATCTCAGATAGACACAAGGAGTTTAGTGGCAAAACACTCTTTCCCCATATCCCAATTTCCATAATACTGCGAGTTAAGTATCGCTTTGTCTTGTTTCCAGAAGAAAATGAAATAATTAATTCCCCCAAATGAGAATCGAACCTACAACCGTCATGTTTACAGTCAGTCGCCGTGCTATATATTAAAGTACTAATATAATAGCGAAAATCAAACAACTAGCTACAACAGAAGCTTAATTACTGTACGTGACATAATTTCGTTTCATTAGCACAGTAGATTACACAGTGTCGTCGTTCCTATGAGATTTAAATTTTAAAATCTTTTACACCTACTCATTACACGGGCTATGTTTGTTTTTTAAAATAAAACAGTCAGTTTAAGTTGTAGGTATTTGACTCTATCATTGTTCAGTTGTGATACAATTGTTGAAATTAGATGTTTATGCATTCAATTCAATATATGAAGTTTTTAATTGACAATAGTAATGAAACCTAAGACTGTCTGACTGACTGACTGACTAATTTTAACATCTGACGCACCTAGGGAAGTGTTTCTCAGTGCATATGATGTGATCACGACAAGTGTCGAGCTCCAAAGTCTACTTTTATGTTTATTTTAATAATATTTGTGTATGATACGTAAAAGAGCGAATATTAGGCACTCCTATAAATGAAATTGAACGTGGAAAGACATTTTAAAAAAAGCCTGTACTAAAACAACATCATCTGACTGTGAACGCAATTGTAGCGGGCCCTATCCTCACTCAGGAGTAGGGTTGTAATCTTTTTCCTGTTCTTAAAATATAACAACACTTGACGTGTCGAATCAGGATAAAATGTGGAGAACGGAGTATTTTGGCACTAGGTTCTCGAGAAAGGTTGAAAATAATACAATATAACGGCCAAGTGCGAGTCGGACTCGATAATGACGCGCTACGTATGCGTCTATAAAAAAGACATAAAAATCACTCTGATGTGTAGGAAATCTCTCCCTCTCTCTTAAATATTTATTTTACTGTGTTTTTAGTATTTGTTATTATGGACAGACATATATACAGACAGACGGACAGACAGCAGTCTTAGGGTCTCGTATTTTCCTTTGGGTGCGGAACCCTAAAAATTATGACAAACCGCCCCTACCTTTATCAGTGCTATTTTCTGTAGGTTTTTTTGATTCTCTCGGCTTATATTATATATATATATATATATATATATATATATATATATATATATATATATATATATATATATATATATATATATATATATATATATATATATATATATATATATATAACCTTAATTTCCATAATATGACTTATTATTAATCATATTATAATTTATTTATATAAAAATATAAAGCTAATTTAAACCATTCATTGTTTATGAAGTTCCAGTTAGAAGACCCGGAAGTACTAACTGTGGAAGCACATTACTTCTTCATATAAAGTAGCTTAAAGGATACTCTCTTCGTCACTCGAAACATAGCAAGTAAGCTTTAACTGGTTTCGCCGCCGGCCTGAGATGCAAATTTTCTCATCACCCTTAAATCTTCGTCTGCATAATGTAAATGTAAATTTAAGTGTTTGTCATTATATTTTTGTAGTACATATTTTCTTGCTTTGTATATAAATAACGGATGTATAAAATAATATGGGACCATAGTACTCACAGTACGGTGTTGAGCAGTATCTAACCGTAAACGATCGATCGTTTCGATCAAGTCGTGGGATTAATACTTTTTACTTCCGTGCTTAGGTAAGTTAAACTTTGGCGTTGAGTTCCGCCATTTAAAGGAAATAACTCAAATTATGATCGGAAGTGGAAAGCAAAGTGTCTTGACAGTAAATTCCTCTAACAAAAGTATGAATTTCAAATAAATAAATTTACATTTTTCAAATTCGTATTCCTTGTGTTCGACGATAGTCATGAGTTAAATTTTCGAAGGCCTAAGTTTTCAGTTAAAAAATAACTTACTATAGAGTCAATCATGGTACAATAGTATAGCGTCTGGCTGTAAACGCAACAATTTCCCCTGTGAGGTGTGTTTAAAGTGTACCCTTTGGTTCTGCTACTTAACACAGTATGTTCTTTTTGATTTTGAATGAAAAGCCAAAAATGGAATGTCTTTACAATAAATTAAGGTTTTAATTAAGTTATCTATGCCTACTTTGCCATATCTATACGGTATACAATATAAAACTAACTGGAAAATAGACATGTAATAATTATTTAATTTTCACAAATACGTTCTGAAACTGTACAAAATATAGATTTAAAAACCTAATATCTCTATAGTAAAGAAATGGAGAACGGAGATAAACTAGATGTGACAATTGCGAAATGATACAAGAAAATTACGTGAAACCGTCCGCGTTATTTGCAATTATTTCCACACTTATAAACAGTAGGACTCTGTCAGCGCAACATGTGACAGACTCAATTTGCATTGTAATTATCAAGTTGTATTTACTGGGCGGCCGAAAATAATTAACTTGTGACGTGTACCAAATTAATAACATTATCATGTTTAACTCAACTGAATGTATAAACTATGTATATGATACTTGAGTATGCTTCTGAATAATAGAGTCGAAATTTTAGTAATAATAATAAAATGAAATATTGATAGCATATTCTCTTAATGGCTCTATATTATATACCAGAAGTCGCAGGTTCTATTATGGTCAAGACCACACATTTATTAATTTATACAAGAAACGGCGGGTTTTCGAAAAACAAAATCGATTTAAGAATATCATTTAAAATTGGTAAAATCACGTAAACTAAAGACTTTTCACACACTTGAGCTACAAACATGTATCTTTGTCTTTTAATTATATTATTGCTTAAGCTCAAAACTGCTGAAAATTTATAATTA
The DNA here is from genome assembly GCA_037127375.1 of Dione juno. Taxonomy (NCBI): domain Eukaryota; kingdom Metazoa; phylum Arthropoda; class Insecta; order Lepidoptera; family Nymphalidae; genus Dione; species Dione juno. The sequence continues at coordinate 634,415 of JAXRJS010000078.1, read as the reverse complement.
GGTCCTCCAACTACTTGTCTTTACTTTACTTTCTAGATCCTTCGAATTTTACTAAGAAGCATCTGAATATACTCGTAGACTTTAACTGTAGTATGGAGATACCTTTGGGCCGAACCCGGAAAAAAATTCTACTTAAGGAATTAAGTAGATTTTTTTCCGTGTTTAAAATATTAGAGTAAATGTTGAAGTTTGACTTGTTGACAAAAATGACGAGATTTTGTATTTAAATTTTGACGTTTAGTTGAGTAATACTTATCTATGGGTTCAAGACGAAGAAATAGAAATAACTAATACTTATGTATGGCACATAAAACATTCTAAGTGCCTGAGGTAACTCTGAACCTAGGCAGTGGGTTAAATCGAAACAATTAACGTGATGTAACATAGCCTATTGCCTTTCAAGGACTATCCACTACAACGATTTTTGTTTTAAATTGTATACTAATAAACTCTTCTGCATATATATATATATATATATATATATATATATATATATATATATATATATATATATATATATATATATATATATATATATATATATATATATATATATATATATATATATATATATATATATATATATATATATATATATATATATATATATATATATATATATATATATATATATATATATATATATATATATATATATATATATATATATATATATATATATATATATATATATATATAGATATAATGTGATTATCTTATTTCTTTACGTAATAATGACGGATGTAGTTGTCGATTTGTATTTCTATATTTGTATTTCAGTTTGTGACTGTATAAGATGGTTCTGTGTTTGATTTCTTTCAAAGGAAAGAACTATATTTTTCCTACTCTGGAAGGAAACACCGACATTTAACAGGTAATGTGAGAATTCAAGCAGAAAGTTATTATGAAACCACACAATAGGTAAGTACTTTGGGCCCCTTTGTGCAATAAATCGTGAAGTAGATGGAAATTTTTTTTTCTATCAAATTCTTAAAAGGATTTTCATTAAAATCTGGACCCAATGACAAAGCAGATAATTTTAATTAAGACTCGGGAAAGACACCAAATTAATAAATCTATTGCATAATTAAGTAACCGAGCGCTTCTGTCATTAAATAGACTGTGTGTTGACTACAGACGGACTACTGTCATTATTTCAAAATCATTTTATATGTACATATCATTTTTTTTTCAGTACTCTCAGAACGCCATAATCCAAAGATCCATCCAATTCCATTTAAAATGTTTTTTACAACTATTTTCTCTATAATATAGATTAATATATACTTTAATAGAATAAAATCGAAGAATTTATATGGGTGACTACGCTAATCTCAAGAAGTAATCATTTGAATTGAAAAAATATTTTGACATAACAATCTATTTATAGGAGGAAAAGCTCTACAATATCACGTGAATCGTTTCGATAATATGACCCAGTTGTTGTAGTCTGTTCTCTCGGGCACTTAGTATATGTGAATCATATATAATTTTGTTCAGGTACTACCGTAGGTACCTACTGTAGGTGCACGATTCCTTTTTGAACTTATGTTTAATATATTAATATTAAAATTAAAATATTAGATGAAATTTCCTTATGATTTGCTCATTTTAATAAGCAGTATACCTTTGAAAATATTTGACTGCGTCATAAATGTGTGTAAATGCGTGTGTTTGATTCCCTCTCGAGTAGAGTGAGTTATTTTCATTTTTTTCGCTCTGGTACCAAGATAATGCGCGGCGTTGAGTTTCGCCATTGCAACACGTAAATTCTCGAAAGGCGGAAAGCAAGGAATGGAATGTCTTAAAATAGGGTCCCGTTTTTACCTTTTAAATACGTAACCCTAAAAAATAACCATATTTGTTTGAGCTTAAAAAAATGTTTGACATAATGCTAAACTTAAGCACTCGCACGAGTGCAGAACTACGATACCGTGTAACAACGCCTTCTAGCTTAAATTGATAAAAAAAGCTCAGTAACTTTTATAACACGTGAACACATCGCGGAACTAAATTACCCATTTATAATAACCATCTTTGACGCCCGCATACAAATTGTTTTCCAATAATTGTTAATTTACCTACTATATAGGTGATGCGGGAGAATGTACTGGAATAACAATAACGTCTAACATTTTTCATTTTAAATTGCTTCTGAATAATACAAAAATTTATATGTGTATGTTTATATATATATACATATATATATATATATATATATATATATATATATATATATATATATATATATATATATATATATATATATATATATATATATATATATATATATATATATATATATATATAATTATGATTATGATTATGATGAATATAGTTGAGTTGTTGTATCAATGTTGTAAATTATGATACTGAATATCGTCAATACATAGCAGTTCGGTACTTCTATAATGGTTTCAGTTAAGCAACTCCAATTTCCACTTCCTGCACCGTTCGATACATATTTGTTGCTTGAAGTAACTCAAAGCCGTGATTTCTCTATTATAGCAGTAATTTTTTTTATTTCCTGGTTGGGGTCAAGCATATGACCATCACGGTTTCATCCAAACGTTAATTCACTGCACCACAATGGCTTCCTCTTTCTTGTTATCTAAAATAATACTATAACTATTTTAAAATATTCCTTACAAAATGTAGTATTCTATTTTAATAACAATTTACTAAAGTTACATTGAAAGCGTCAAGAGAAAAGCTGGTTATAATGAACTTTGAAGCTTTAAGCTAAATTTGATAAGTGTTTTACATAATAATATATCAAGAATAAAGGATGCTTAACTTGTTATAAAATGAGTTAATACTTTGTTATATATATATATATATATATATATATATATATATATATATATATATATATATATATATATATATATATATATATATCTTCTTCTTCTTCTTGGCATTAGTCCCGGCTTTTGCCAGGGTCTGCCTTCCGACTGAGCCTACTCCACTTTGCACGGTCTTTAACATCCTCAGTGGATAATTTATTGGCTCTCATGTCTTGTGTCACGACATCCAGCCATCGCTTCCTAGGGCGTCCGGGTGGTCTAACTCCAGGGACAGACATGTCAAGGCACTTCCTTCCGACATAGTTCTCAGATCGGCGCATAACATGGCCATACCATCTCAGGCGACACTCTTGGAGCTTATCCACTACGTCACGGACCCCAAGACTACCTCGAATGAATGTGTTGCGTATGCGGTCGGACCGCGTCACGCCACACATCCATCTCAGCATCTTCATCTCCGTGACATGAAGCTCCTGAGTGTGCCGCGATAATGTTGGCCAACATTCGCTGCCGTATATAAGTACAGGTCGGATAATGCTCTTGTATATCAGTCCCTTGAGCTTGGGCGGTATTCTGCTATCGCAGACCACACCAGTGACCTCCCGCCATTTGGCCCAGGCAGCGTTTATACGGGCATGGATGTCGTGGTCGATGCCTCCAGACTCATGCATAACGGCTCCAAGGTACCTGAACTTCTCCGACTTAACGGCTGGCTCAGGCCCGATATGGATGGTGCTCGAGTCCGGGTTCCCGCAAGCCATGTACTCGGTCTTCGACACATTCAGTTTGAGACCACCGTTCTCAAGCGCACCCTTCCAGGCGTTCATTTTACGCTCCAGCATCAGTCGGTTCTCATCGATGAGTACTATGTCATCGGCATACATCATCAGCCACGGAGGCTGGCATTGGATGTTAGCCGAGACAGTATCCAGCACTACATTGAATAAGAACGGACTAAGAGCTGAGCCCTGGTGAACCCCTACTGTAATCGGGAAGGGCTTGGTGTCGCCAACAGCGGTCCTAACCACTGAAGCGGAGTCGTTGTACATATCTCTGATAACCTCAATATAGGCTTCAGGGATCCCCTTGGATCGCAATGCCCACCAGATACACTGACGTGGCACACAGTCAAAGGCCTTCTGCAGGTCCAAAAAGGCCACATGCAGAGCTCTCCTTTTTTCCCTGTAAGCCGTCCATCAAAGTTCTGAGGGCAAAAATGGCATCCATAGTGCCTGATCCTGGTTGAAACCCATACTGAGACTCAGAGACAGTACATTCTTGGCGGAGCCTGAGGGCGATCATGCGCTCGAAGAGCTTCATGGTGTGGCTCATAATCTTAATGCCCCTATAACTACCGCAATCCTGACAACTGCCCCTTCCTTTGTAAATAGGGATAATAAAGCTTTGCCGCCACTGATGTGGCATCTTTCCAGTATTCAAGATACGGTTAAACAGGTCAGTAAGTATAAGCACACCAAGAGAGCCCAACGATTTCCACGCCTCGATTGGGATGTCGTCAGGTCCTACCGCTTTTCCGTTCTTCATGCGTCGAAGACAATTACGAGTTTCGTCACGAGTTATTGGAGCAACAAGTCCGAGGTTAGGAGATAATTCAGGAGGAAGACTACAAGACTGCTGAGTGTTCAGCAGCTCCTTAAAGTAGCTTCTCCATCTCTCCTTCACAGAGGCATGACTACAAAGCAACGTGCCCCGAGAATCTCTGACGCAAAGACATTTTGTAATATCCTGCGTCGCTTTATCTCGAGCACGAGCCAGTTTGTATATGAGCTTCTGCCCCTCCACAGTTTCAAGTTTATCGTACAATGGCGACAAACTTTCTCTGCGGGCTCTGGCTACAGCTCTTTTGCTGGCCCGTTTCGCTGCAATGTACTCCAGTCTGTCTTCAGGAGAGTTGGAATGCTGCCACTCTTTAAACGCAGCCTTCTTTTCCTGAATCACCCCCTGCACCTGGTCATTCCACCACCATGTCTCCCTGTCGATGACACGCCCACCCTTAGTAACACCAAGAACTCGCTTGCCCGCCGCAATGATTGCTGAATGAGCTCGATCCCATGCAGTCTGAGCTGGTCTCGGTGTTAGTCAGTAGATTTTGACTCTCCACCTCCGCCAAGAAGTCGGTCTGCATCGGCCCATTCAACAACCACCACTTAATTCTAGGCTTGCGTTTCTCGGCTACTTTCTTTTTCGGAGTAACATTATAGTCCATGACAAGGAGACGATGTTGGGCCGTCAGGCTTTCAGCCGGGAATGACCTTACAGTTGGTCACCCTGCCTATATGACACCGTCTAGTCAGCAAATAATCAATTTGAGTTAAGTGGGACCCGTTCTTATACGTTATAAGGTGCCGAGGTTTCTTCTGGAAGAAAGTGTTCACGATAGCCAGATCAGATGCAATGCAGGTTCTTAGAATATTTTCTCCCTCTGCATTGCGAAGACCATATCCAAAACCCCCGTGAACACGACCCTACCCACGACCTCAGCGACCCTACCCACGTGGCCGTTCAAGTCCCCCCCAACTAAGACTGATTCGGTAGACGGTATAGCGAGTAGTACCTCTTCATACTGCTCCCAGAAGGTCTCCTTTTCATCCGCGCTACAACCTGCCTGGGGAGTATAAGCACTGATTAAGTTTGTGATAACGCCCTCGATCAGTACCTTTATCCGCATCAAGCGGTCGCAGCGACGGTCAACTTCAAGAAGCCCATTCTGAAGCTCTTCAGAAAGCGCTACCGCCACACCGTTTTTGCCTGTAAGTGACCCAGTGTATATAAGGCGGTAAGCCTGCCCGATGTTACGAGACTTATTGCCCTTCCAGCGAGTTTCCTGAAGGAAAGCACACTGGACCCGACGTCTCATGAGTACATCTGCGAGTTCTCTGCATCGTCCGGTTAGAGAGCCAATATTCCATGTTGCAAAGCGGAGTTTCCGTCTGGGTACTGACGTCGTTAGCCGTGCCCGTACTTGACACGGTAGCCCTTGCCCACTTATCGCAGGTGTAGGGCGATGTGCCTGCGCGTCGTTTAACGGCGACGCCCTAGCCATACCCAGCTTTTTTCTAAATCGGTATATATATATATATATATATATAAATATATATATATATATATATATATATATATATATATATATATATATATATATATATATATATATATATATATATATATATATATATATATATATATATATATATATATATATGTATTATTGTAAGGTTAAAGTTATTCGATTTTTCACGTATTTAGATATTTCATTCCAATTATACATGTAAATTCAGAGAATGGCTAATTTCAATCTGTATTTTGCTTAAAGTCAAAAGTTTTTCAATACAAAAATTTTCTGTTTTCTGTCAATATTATATTCTTGAAAATCTTAGCAACGTTAAGTGGTTTCTCTATATATTTTATTTTGAGTTTAGTGTTTTACATAGCTTCACACTGTACTTCACAAAGTAGGGTAGGCAGAAGGAATTTATTGTTATGACACACCGATCCCCAATTTCCGCCTTTAGAAATATTGTATGTTGAGTGGCGGAACTCAACGTCGCGCTTTGTCATATTACCAGAGCGAAAAAAAAATTAATTCTACCTGAGTGGGAATCGAACTAATTTAAGTTCATAAAATTATTAATAAGTGAAGTGTACTTATTAAATAGACTAACTAAAACAACTAAAATTAATGAACGGCTGGTTTGTCTGTTTATTTATGATATAAGTGAACACAAGAAAGAGAGGCATTTGTTATAATGGAAGTGTTAAATATAGAAATAAAATGATATTAAATATAACAAAACGAAAGTTCGCGTTGGAATGCATTTATTTCTATAAGTGTAGACATTTTATATTCTTTAAATACGTTTTTAACACTTGCAACGAATCGAGTTATATTTTGTTTTTATGTTATGTAGAGAGTTTGTTTGTTTGAACACTCTTATCTTAGGAACTATTGGTACAGATTTAAACATTATTAACTAGTTTATCGGAAAAGAAAAGTATAGTCTTTAACTGGGGTCAACGTATTTCAATAGTATGATAAATTAGCATGGACCTACCTTAGGTACGATCGTTTAAAGAAATCTAAAGTAGAAATTTTCCATTTAGTGTTGAATTTGTGCATATAACACAAAGCGCACGAATTCTTAATATGCAATTGAATTTTATATCTACATTATTACAATAGAGTACGTCTAGACATCAAAAGGTAGCGATAATAGCTGATAAAACCTTACGTGGTTAAGGTTTTAATGAAGTTATAATATTGTTTTTTTTCTTTTTATGGAAAGATTCAGTCTTTATTTTTTTTATGTTTATTTATTTATTATATTTTTTTTATGTTTAGTTGTTATAAAAAATAAGTGAACACTAAGGCATATTGTGTGTAAGGAGGCGGAGCTCAACGCCGCAGATTTTTTTCTTTTTTCATATAAAATAGTAAAATCTTAAAGTAAAAAGCCCTTGGCTAATCGTTGCCATTATTAGATGTTTTGCTTATCTGTAGAGTTAAATTTGGAAGGGATTTTATCTCATAGGATACTAATTGAAGTTGAACTTGACTCTGCAATAGCCGCAGATTCTTTTACGCGATCACGGATAAGTTTAATATTTCTATATATATTATTATATATAACATATAATTACATCATTTCATTCCATTTCGTCATCAGTTCCTAATTAAGTCATGATGATATCTCTTTTAAAGAACTTTTTTTATTTAAATGTTTTATTCAAAAATGTTCATATATTTATCTGTACTGGCTTGTTGTGTGAATGTGTGTGTTATTAAAGCGTAGACATATATGAGCAAGCGCTTATTTTAGCGAAGTAACATATAAATTTATGTAATTATATATTATAGGTATGAACTATAGTTCATTTATATATAAATCCCTTTACAATCGGGGCCTATATATTACGCCATAACGCCGCGCGTTGATTGGTCCTCGATGACGTGATAAACTTATACAAAAACTTTAAAATGTCATATGAGATATTAATATTTAATTCCAAAATATTCTTAGTCCTAAGCTTAAAATATATTCAAGCGAAGCAGCCAATGAACAACTTGAATAAACAGTGAAAGAAGAAAGAATATAAAAGTTAAAATTAACTATTTTCAAAAGGAAACGCCCTTTGCGTTTCCTTTTGAAGCTTTATGTTTGAGTTTAATGGCGAAAATGCTTACGGATGACTGGGAATAGCGACTGTAAGTTACTATAAATGTAACTTTTTATATTTTATACATTTCCTAAAAAATCAGAATCTGTACTTTGAAGACACCAGCTTCGTGAAACTGGAAAACCAGTGTTCTAAGTCTTTCCACACAGAACGAGGAGTTTGTCAAGGCTGTATTCTATCCCCAAAATTGTTTGACTGAATGACTAGACTAGGCGGCGTTACAGTGGGTGGTCAAAAGGTTACGAATCTGAGGTACGCAGACGATACGACGATAGTTGCATCAAGTAAGTTGGAGATGGCACATCTTTTGAAGACGATCGAAATAGAAATTGGTAAGCTTGGCCTTAAGGTCAATCGTGACAAGGCCAAAATGGTGATAGTTAATGGTGATAGATCGAGCTCAAATCCCCTTAAACTGATATACTCGATGGATACCAGAAGGTCAGTGAGTTTGTGTACCTAAGTTCACTAATCCTGCAGAAGAGCTGCTGAAGAAACCTGCAGAATATCCGTGATGGCCAAAAGTGCTATCACAAACCTCGACAAAATTTGGAAAAATCGCGGCATTCAGCGCAGTACCAAAGTACGGTTAGTCTATGCACTCGTATTTTCCAAATACGATGCTGAAACTTGGACGATAACCTATCGTGGAAACAGCAAAATCGATGCATTTGAGATATGATGTTGGAGAAGATTACTGCAGATTCCATGGACCGCCAGGAGAACCAATGTGTCGATTCGAAGTGAGCTAAAGATCACGAAACAGCTTTTCACCATCTGCCACGAACGTACTTTGGGCTTCTTTGGACACATAATGCGATCGCCAAAACATGAGCTGGAGAGTTTCACCTTTTTTTTAGAGATAAGACCACCTTTTTGAACTACAGTTTATTTTTATATTTCTTGCTTGTAATTTTTATGTGCAATAAAGAATATATATATATTCTATAACCGCAACAAAATATCCACCTTTCCGAATTACACCTATGTACAAACAACGTGTTTACAATCTGACATTGACCTAGTGCGCTAAGACTGCCTTAAATGTATTTTACGACTTTTTACAGAATTGCAGACAAAGTAATAATAATACATTTTTAATTATTCTGAAAAACATTTCAAAGACAATTTGTGTACTGTTTTAAATTTTAAAACGTTACAGTACATTTTTGTAATTTGTAATATTTAAATTCAGTGTAAGATCTTAATGTAACGCAATTAGTATATAAGTCTGAGACAGTAATGTCGAGGGACGTCTAATTGTGTGAACGGATGATCACGGTTCTATCCCAACTTGGGGGAATGAAGTATTTTACTTTTTAGGTTTATCAGGTAAAATAAAGTGTTAAGTTTCACCATTTGACATTTAATATTCTGAATACAAACGGAAAATGGCCTTGGTAAAATTCTTTCTGTTTTATAAAGCAAATAAAATAAATTTATACCTGAGAGAGTATAAGGAACCATCAGCCAATAAAATTTTATTAATATTTTTACGTCATGCTTTTTCATACGAATACAATCTACAATCGATTTCGCCTAAAATTTGAAATGCAAATGAGTACATTAAAAATGTTTTTATATTCAATTCCTTACTTTGATATTCAGATGTAGACAGTGTAGTTCAGTGCATTTTTGCAGATGTTTGAAAGAACATCGTTAGTTTTCTAATACTTAACATAATGTAAGTAAGTAGTAAGTAGCTCATAAAATGTAGACAGTTTCTGAGCTATTTCTATCTTTAATTTTCAATTAGTACTCATTAAAGATAAAAAGAAGATTAGGCATTCAAATATTTTTATAAAATATTATAAGATATTGGATATATTATTAATTATAATTATTTATATAAGCCTCGATAAGTTAAAACCGAGTTGTAGTAGGTACAAATCAAAAGAAATGAAATTAATGCCTGCCTGTCTAGTACATTTGTAATGTGTGAATTTATCATTAAGGGTGTTTAAGATTATAATTATATGAACTTAAAAGTTAATAGTCAACTTAAAAGTTAATTAGTCATAGTCAAAGTTTCAACATACATACATACAAAACACACACACATACATACATACACACATACATACATACACACATACATACTTACACACACATACATATATAAACACAGGAGCTGCGTAAATTGTAAAGCAATATTAACGTACCCTTGTCAGCACACATTTTTTAACGGACTTGTTAATATACGAGTACTACCACCCAAGTTGGGGCTGGAAACGGATTGAGTTTATTGATAGCCTATCTATTACGCTGGTGCTGAAATAAATTGCCAGCGAAAAAAATATATTGAATGATCATAAAAATGTATACTCATCTTCTATTTAATATATGGTTATAAATTCATTTATAAATTAATTTAAACGCTTAATTAGTAAGGGGTTTGATTTCGTTCAATTTTTATATATCTTGCGTATCGTATATAAATTGTATAAGTATATATAAGATATATAAGGCAGTACAAGTACAAGTATGTATGAAGTGCTGTAAGTTCAAATCTTAGTAATGAGTGAATAATATATTTGTAGTTACGCAAAGCATAGTTTTGAGTTAAGTAACCATATACATGATTGAGTAAGTTTTGTATGAGCTGTGTAAATTAACACAAAGCTCCTACTATTGTATTTTCACACTATTCAGGTATCCAAACGAAACAAATATACACATAAAATCTCGATCAAATCAGTCCACAGTTCAAGAGGAGTAGGGTGACAAACACACGTAAAGAATATTACATAAAGAAAATATAAAATTTTCACCGCAGCGGAATACGAACCCGCGCTTCATGGAAACCGTCCTAGCGCTCTGACCACTAAGCCATACGTTCTTCATTAAGCTGCGTCGAAATTCTTATATGCCTTTTACAACTTTTTAAAAATTTCAGCTACCCAAAGATTATTACAAAAAACAATAATTTGGCAAGAGAGAATGCTAATTTTAATCAATATTTTTTATGATTTTAAAGTGTTAATCCATCATCCATTATAACTAGACGAATTCTTAATGCATATGATCTGTATAAATAAATAAACTTATGAAATTGATATTATGCAAGTAATTGCTTTTAGTTTTCTATCAATACATACAAACTTTGATAGCTTTACGTTTAATTGCTAGCGGGGTAGTCAGAGAGAACGAAGCGCCAAGACTCTACGAGACTATACGAGAATATACGCAGAGACTCTTCACTTTTTTCGAACTCTCTCATGTTCTCATGAAAGCATGGCACCACCACTACCACCTCCGCATGCACCACCTATAAAGATAGTTGGTTTTTAAATTCAAATATATTTATTCAAAGTAAGAATACATTATTCATTTTTTGAACGTCAAAAACATTACCACCGGTTCACTAAAGTTAATACCTTAGACCTGTGAAGAACCGGCGCAAAAAACTCAGCGGTAAACTTCTTCCAGTATCTTCAACACTGTGTTTTCAAAGGTTCACTAAGTGGGAGACTTACCTCTCTTACCTCGCACTTTTGCTTCCCATATCTTATAACCATTCTTGCATCACTCATTCTTTCGACGAGCCCAAACGCCACCACCTGAACACGTTCTTCGTCATTCTCACCGTGACATCCTCGCTGGTACCTACCATTATGTTCTCTTCTCTCTTCTTTTCTCTTCTCTTTCTCTCTCTACGTTGCGGATTCGGTCAGTTAAACTGACTCCACATGTCCGACGAAAAGATTGCATCTCCACAGCATTCTTATCATTCTTTCATTCTACTTCTGTAATACCGACGTTTCACAGCCATGCAGCAGCGTCGGCACCAGAACTGTGTTTTACCACTTAGTATCTTTCGTCTCTACTTAACATACTTCCCGGGTTACTACATTCACTTGTTCTAATATTCACATTTCCATTCACTAAAATCCTACATTACGCCCTTCATTCTTCTCTTTCAAATATCAAATCTTTGTCTTATTTTCATTCGGGCTTAGACAATTATATTCACACCCATCTTTCATAGTGGTGAGTAACGCCAGTCTATCTGTGAACCTTAATCTTGGTACAAAGTCACGATGACTGCACCTTGCCATTCAATTGGGACCTCTTCCAATTCTTTGTATAAATTACACCGACCATATTTGATAATCTCGGTAGTAACTTTATATGCCTCCTGCTACCTTACCACATCTCAGACTTCTTCTTGCACTCTCAATTTATTTTATACCCATTTTATTATCTGCTACATCAAGACTCAGCATGTCGCTGCTATTGGAGACATTGTCATCACGGTCATACATCTCCTTGTAGAATTCCACTCTGTACTATGATGATTAAAAGCTTCTAGCTTATTTGGTCGATTACATTGCTATAGTACATTCTTCTTCTTCTTGGCATTAGTCCCGGCTTTTGCCAGGGTCTGCCTTCCGACTGAGCCTACTCCACTTTGCACGGTCTTTAACATCCTCAGTGGATAATTTATTGGCTCTCATGTCTTGTGTCACGACATCCAGCCATCGCTTCCTTGGGCGTCCGGGTGGTCTAACTCCAGGGACAGACATGTCAAGGCACTTCCTTCCGACATAGTTCTCAGATCGGCGCATAACATGGCCATACCATCTCAGGCGACGCTCTTGGAGCTTATCCACTACGTCACGGACCCCAAGACTACCTCGAATGAATGTGTTGCGTATGCGGTCGGACCGCGTCACGCCACACATCCATCTCAGCATCTTCATCTCCGTGACGTGAAGCTCCTGAGTGTGCCGAGATAATGTTGGCCAACATTCGCTGCCGTATATAAGAACAGGTTTGTATATCAGTCCCTTGAGCTTGGGCGGTATTCTGCTATCGCAGACCACACCAGTGACCTCCCGCCATTTGGCCCAGGCAGCGTTTATACGGGCATGGATGTCGTGGTCGATGCCTCCAGACTCATGCATAACGGCTCCAAGGTACCTGAACTTCTCCGACTTAACGGCTGGCTCAGGCCCTATATGGATGGTGCTCGAGTCCGGGCTCCCACAAGCCATGTACTCGGTCTTCGACACATTCAGTTTGAGACCACCGTTTTCAAGCGCACCCTTCCAGGCGTTCACTTTACGCTCCAGCATCAGTCGGTTCTCATCGATGAGTACTATGTCATCGGCATACATCATCAGCCACGGAGGCTGGCATTGGATGTCAGCCGAGACAGTATCCAGCACTACATTGAATAAGAACGGACTAAGAGCTGAGCCCTGGTGAACCCCTACTGTAATCGGGAAGGGCTTGGTGTCGCCAACAGCGGTCCTAACCACTGATTGCTATAGTACATTGTTATACAGTAAAATGTAGAGTTTGAACAGCGCAACCAATTCATATGACTCTTTCACAATTCTATGTTTTTTTTCTTGAACTAAAAAAGCTTACGTTCAAAACGCCATTATCATGTTTTTGCGATTGCGCCAATTTGAGAGCGTGTTGAGTGACGATGCCACGATTCGTCTTATTAGATCAGAGAAATTAAAAACAATTGATTTTCACAAGTGGAGCTTGAATCCATAACTATTGAGCTTACAGTCAATCACTTTCCCACTGCACCATAATAGTTTCAAGCCTTGGAAATTTCAAGCAAAGATATTTTATTTACTATCATAATATTATATAAAATTTATTACACGTAATGGAATTATACCCGTTGTTAAACATCTCACTGGGTCGCTGCCAACTAAGAAGAGAAAAATGTTTTGGTGCCAACTCGCAAGAATCTATGCTCAAAATGGTAATTCATCCGGACACATACAAGATGTACTAATAATGCATTCAAGTTGAAATTTAAATTTTATATTTTAAAATTAAAACGACCTAAATATTAGAATAAAAAAGAATATGCTAATATATATAATTGTAAAAATGTTTTACTATTGGATCTTTTATACTGCTACTGCATTAGATGACATTACATATTATTGTAAATTGGTTTGATACTGGCCTGAATTGTGTTGGAAATTTGAGATACTTTTGGTTGCATACAAAAATTGTAAATTGAGATTACTAATTATTATAAATTATTATAATTTGAATATTATTCAGCCCAGAAATTCATTTTGAAACGCATACAAAGTTTTGCTATGAAAGTTTTAAGCAAACTTTACATTTAACTTAACATACAAATATGCAAATATACTATACCAATATAGTTAATAAATAAAAACATATTACGATTATTCTATGTTAAGTAATAAACTATTATTGAAAACTTTAATATGGTGAGAATAGACCAAATAAAGCTCTCACTCTCATCTTCCAAAGATTTATATTTATACTATTTATTTCATTACTTATTGAAAGTCCACTGAAAACAGTTAGTTAAATGGCGAGTAAAACGATTTGAACTTTCCGTTAACGAGTCCATTGTGGGCACAAGGATCCAGGTGGTTCAGTTGAAAACACTGAACAACTTGTATTATGGTTGATTGACGTTTGTTCTCTTATCGAATTCTGTAGAAATGAATCTAGAATTATTTTCATTGTTCAAAAGCTTTTTGGTGCTATTTTTTTAAATTCATATCTGTTAAACGAATTGTAGAGCTTTTTTGCAGCTTTTTACTAGGTTATAGAGTATCTTGGTTACGAAAAACAATTCTACAAATACTTACAGACTTACCATTCGAACAATTTAAAATCATGTTTAAAAATATATTATTAGTTATACTTCCCGTATTCAATCCAAGAATATATGGATAGAATAGAAGAATATATAGATGCATGTTAGTGTGTGGAGTTAAGTACTATTGATGCTCATTCAGAAGGCTAACCACAGTTGTAAATATATTGTAAATTTACATTAAAAAAAGAAACTGTTGACTTTCTCGCCAGCTCTTCTCAGCAGAACTGCTCTCCGAGCTGGTGGTAGCTTCTAGTAGGACTGACAATACTGACACTTATGTTAATTGACGACTCGAAAGTGCTTGTAAAATTGTTATATGGCGTAACATAACGGAAAATTTGTCTTTTTAGAAAACTTACAAAAATTTTACTACAATTTTTTATAACGATAAAACATTTCTTTTTGTAGGAATAGAAATTCTATTTATTATATATTTAAAAAATAAATAAATCTATAGTTGCGTGCATTTCAACTACGATGTATTACAAGCTTACTGTACGTATAAGGATTATTCCAATAGTAAATTGTGTTTGTCTTAGTTGAATAAAGCTTGTATGCAAAATAATGAATACTAACTTACTTTCGAACTCTAATATGAAGGAGTTAGTTCTAGTTACATAGCAATATTATATGTGGCGGGGATTTGAATTCATATAGAATTGAATTATTTTTCGTAAATAAATTTTCTGTTTATTCCAATTACACTGAAATTGTTATAATTTTTAATTTCTAGCCAGTAGTTACTGGCTTTCTAGCCAGTAGCTACTAACTAACTATATTAGCGCGTTCAACCAAACAAGCTCATCTTGAGAATATTATTATATAAATTAGCATGAATATAAATACCCCTAGATTTTATAAAAGATATAGTTAATAATATAATTTTCTAGTAAAAGCTTTATTAACCACACTTCACATTTTACTTTAGCTTCGTCTTATATATTTTTTATAGTTCAGTTCAGTTATTCTCTCATATTAAAATAATAATAAAATTACGAAGTAATCATTACTTTTTATATGTTAATAAATATCCTTACTTTGGCTTACAACACGCTTTTTATGAAGATTGTATCCAAACAATGAAAATAAGTAAAATTTGGTTTTAAATTTATAGCATCGGAGGTCGGTACGTTACGAAAGTTGGGTAATTCTCAACATATGGGCGTAATTATGTCTCACAGTTGATAAAGTGTTATTTGTACATGTCGCCTTTTTAATAAAATATAAAGAAAAAACTTGAAAATTTAGTTCCACTCATTTGTACACATATTTATATGCTTACTTGTTCTTTGACTATAGGTTAAATTTAATTTACAATTTTCATAATAGTTATAAATATTAATGTCTAAATATGGAAAATATTCTATTCTATAATAAAGTATTAACTAGTAAATGCCTGTAACTTTGTTAGCGTGGACTTTATTATTCTTGTCACTCGATTACAATTGTCAATTTATTGTAATCGAAATTTGGATCAAAACTCATTCCACCGTCACAATTTTTTTAAACCAACAAACCATCGGATGATGTCACTATCAAACCGTCCGTACATTATTTGTTCCTAAAAATATTCAATATACAGATACAATTATTTTATTATTTTATTATAGTATAGAAACTTTACCCAGTGAAATTTTTTAAAAAGCTCTCCAGCTTTAGTTTGCCATATTTTTTTTTCATATTTAAGCATTTAATTTAATAATATGTTTGTATACTTTTTTGAATCCACTACGTCATGTGGTATTTAAAATTTGTACTGTTTTCTACTCATTTAGTTGCTACATATTCTTTCTTTCTTTGCTACATATTCAAACAAACACAACAAAACATGTTCTAGCTTGATCGAATTTAACCTAAAACCATACAAAAACATAATAAGATCTTTTTCACTGTTATAAATAAATCGATGAAATAGTTTTATTAAAAAAATTAGAGCCGGTAGTAGATTTGATTCCCACTCGTATAAATGCATTGTTTTGCAAATCCTCGCTCTAGTAACAAGGAAAAGCGAGACCATTCGCAATATCTTGGAAATTGGGTGAAAATTGAGGAATGCAGTGACTTACCCTTCCTTTTGCCTATAGTGTTATAACCGGGTTACAACTTGTCTTAGATTAGTGCATCTCTTGTATTTATCTATAATATATACATATGTGTGTATAAGTAGTGAGGACTCAGCCTCATTCCCTCGACAAAGTGAATAACGCTTTAAATTCTATTGCCTGTTAGAGATTACAGAAGCGAATATATTTGAAATTATCAACATTCATTCATTCTACAGAGTAGAGCAGGCAGAAGGAACGTAGTGTCAAAATTCTCCGCACTCCATTTGCCGCAGAAATTCGATATAGCGTGATGAATTGCGGAACCCGGAACCAAGTGTACTTAATATAATTTATTTATTTTGCGGTTATAAAAGAGTCTAAATCTTATATTATATTTTATTTAAACTGTCGCAAGCAATGTAATTAGTGTGACTTAGTGTAGTTAGAAATGTTTCTTGGCACTTGAATGTTTTGTTGGTGGCTTTCTTTTTCATTTTACTTATTGTATTTTATATAATTTATGAAATATATTTATTATAAGAATTGTTTAATTCTTGGTTCTAGATTTAATTCCCACTTGGACGTAAATAAAAAATATCTAAATTATTACGATTTTTTCGCTCTGGCGAGAGCAAATAATTATGCTAAACTTTTTAAAAAAATCACTGGGAAAATATATTTCAAATTTTTCTTATTATCTATAATGCTTTCGAAATAAAAGAATGTTACAGCTTTTCGACATAGTAATGTACCTACAACATAGTAAAACTAAATTCCATACTTTTGAATACTAAAATATAACATATGTCTAGCCTTATAATCCCCTCCTTTAGCCCCCTTTTTTATTAAAAAGATTTTTAAAAGCGTAAAATTATCCAGTTACTATAAAAACTATAATTAAAAATAATCATAAAAAAACTACATGTATACACACACACACATATATATATATGTATATGTATATATATATATATATATATATATATATATATATATATATATATATATATATATATATATATATATAATGTGCCAACATTTAACTCTTGGCAAAGAACCATGTATGTACATAACTATTTTAATTCCAGATTCAAAAGTTTCTTTACTTCCATATACTTGTACTCTTGGGATTGAGCTTTTACACAGCGAGTTGTGCTTTATGTGTATCATTTCGTAAAAGCACTGTTTATGTGAAGTAACAAAATTTCTTTTTAATACTTATATGAACTGTCGAGACCATCAAGGCGCAGTGGGACCGCATATGATAGTAAAAACAGTGGTTTAAACAATACCCATTTGGCATAGTGAAGTATTTTCATGGAATGTCTCGAATTAGCAAAGAGGAGAACGGAGAGTTTTGACTCCGTCCGTCTGGCTTCCGTGTCTAACCTGTAAAGATGACAAAAATTTGCATATTGTTATAACATAGGAAGTCGTAGATTTGACTCCCAAAATGACATTATTAAGAAATCATTGTATTTAACGTTTATATTTTCAAATACGTACCCATCTTTCTATTATGTGATTTTTTTGTGTTTTGGTTATATAGCAGTGTGAATGATTACAATAATTGCTACAGTGATTAAATGGTAAAAGGACGTCGACACCGTCGTTCTTCTCTCTACTAACAAGCCAAGTATCAACGCGGACCGGCAACGGAGTGTCTTGACACTATTTTCCCTATAGTTACGAATATATCCGGGATACAGGCATTGTGTACAAAAACTACTTTCATTCATATCATTGCAAGCGAAACGAGTAAGGCATGGCGATTGTAAAGAACAGAATTCGAAAATTCTTTATTTTGTCATAAGAAGAAGTGATATATCACTAAATACTTTAACAGAGAACTAAATTAAATTAAGTCAAAATATTATAGTATATTTTATTTTCTTTTCAATTAAATTGCATAATCACAAGGCAAATGAGTGTTACTTGCATTTATATAGCGAGCTCAGTTCTCTAATTAACAATTACACGCAATTATACTAATCCTGTTTTCTATGCTTGCTAAACGAACTAATTTTATAATATCTTTATTTACAGATACAAATTCAAATTACTTTAAGATTATCTACAAACGGTGAGTGGATTAAATTTTGAACGTTGATTTGAGTTAAAATTTTACTACTTATGGTAAAATATCATTGTACGTGGACGTCTGTCCGTCTGTCCGTCTGTCCGTCTGTCCGTTTGTCCGTCTGTCCGACATAATCGTATTGATTCGTTTTATACAAGCATATTTGTAAGCCGATGTAATATGTTCCGTACATTCCTGAAACATTATGAAATATTTTTCGTAGTAAAATAATATATTAATATGCGGCACATATTAATATACGCCTTTTGTAAATACATATAGCCGTTACTATGGGTGCTATATCCAGATTTTATTATTAAACCTTTCTCATATATAGGAAAATATAAAAGTTTTCCTTAACCACATACATATTATGTATTCATTCATCTAAAAACGTCGTAAAAGTGTTTATTGATAGATCTTATTAATTATTTCTGAGTTGTTTTCCTCCACAGACATATTAAGTAATTTTTGATTTAGCTTTTAATATAATTACAAGGCTTCTATTTATATAATAGAATATATAAAATATTCAATGATATGTATATGTTTACATGACTAGAACAGTCTTTCCCTAGAGGCTCTCCTCTCCTAGAGATTTTGGGATAATTTAGAGGATGATTGGGAAACAGTAATATCTATATATTTTATACAAAAAAATCTCAATAATAATGTTTTCTCCAATAATAAAAAAAACACATTTTAATACTATTCTCTTCGTATAAGTAGTAGCGGTATATAATACTTCGCTACAAGCAGTAGCGGTATATCTTATAAATGGGCTACCAAGCTGTCATCGTCTTAAAAAGGATTTTATAGAATTATAATATGGATTTATGTCATCACTTCCGCTTTATATAGAGAATAGTTTATGGATATTATATCAAAACGTATACTAGTTGTTGTAATATAATTTTGAAAAAAAAAGGAATCCTTTTCTTTTAGTGTCTTGTGCTGTACCATTGTGAATGCGACGGTTATAGGTTAAATTGTAAATTGTAGAATACAAAACACTAATTCACTTACTTAATTAGCTTCACGCTTTATCCCTAGAGGCTTAGGGATAAAGTGTGAAGCTAACTAAGTAAGTCAGAAGACGAAGCGTCAAACGCTGTGGTCCCTGCATACCTCTTTCGCCTCATCCACTGTCTTTGGGGAGATCTCATACTTTTTACGTGACCTTCCTCCAGTATCTTCTACACAATGTTTTTGAACGCTGCTTCATATATCTTTTTTACCATTATTTCATCACTCATTCTCTTGACGTGCCTAAACCATCTGAGCATGTTATTTTTCATTCTCACTATGACATCCTTGCTGGTACCTACATACCTACCTACCTACCATTCTGTCTATCTTTTCGTAGCGGCGTTTTGGATGTAGTCAATTATACTGACTCCGCATGTCTTCATATCCTCCGAAGAGATAGTATCTCCACAGTATTAATATTTATTTTATTCTTCTTCCGTAAAACCCACGCGTCGCTGCCAGAACTGCATTGTGTACACTGACATTATGGTAAATTGATGGATTTTCAACAAATAATGTAAATACACTCGCCCAAATTTGCCGTATCCTCTAATCCTCTTTGAGATATCTACTCATATGCACAGTATACTAGTCCCAGATATTTTGGTGTTCACTTTATGTTCAACCAGAAATATTCCCTTCTAGACCTACACTTTCGTTTTTTTTCGTTTATTCGTTAACAAAACAAATAACAATCACATATATATGTAATTAAAAAAATCTGGAGAGTAAATTATTGTAAAAAAAATGTATAGTATACTAAGTACAGCATTAAGTTTAAAGTCGAGAACATAGTAATTTACCTTTACCTTTGACCGTTTATAACTTTCCGAAATGTAGAAAATGTAGCTATAAAAGTGAATCATGTGTGATTTTTTTTTCTTGCGAAAAATCTGGTTCCCGTATCGACATCCAATATAGACATTGGTTAAGTGAATCTAAATAGCATATATTATATACTAGCGATCCGTTTGCGGCTTTGGCAGCTTGATTGGTATTTTCGGATTTACCTATATAACATGTATATATTGTATATGTAAAAACCAAAATCTGGAGCATACTACTCATGATTGCGTTTGATAAGATACAGACAGATGCGTTTATAAAAATGTATGAGTAGTTGATATTTTTCAATATGTTTTCTTTACTACAACAAGGAGATAAGTCCGCCTTGACCTTTAAAATCAGAATATGGTAAACTCTTAATATTAAGTCCTGGTTTCCGTACCGATCTCCGGGAAGAACAACTTATAAAAGTTGACAAACTTGAATTTGTGAGTACCTATGCACAAATTTGATATAAAGTTAAACTGCAGATGTAAGTTGATATTCGGAATTTTCTTTTATTTATATTACAAATTCACACTTCTTGCCAATTCAAGATCCTTTCATAACGGGAAGCTATCTATAGGTTTTGATAACACGAAGCACAACTCACATATAATTTGATTGTGTTGATTCAGAAATTTAAAACTGGACAACAATTGTAGACTTGTATATTTGATGATGATTTCCACCTGTTAAGTCTGTGTGTTTTTAAGACAAAAGGTCTTGATAGACAGAGAGACAGAGAGACGGACAATAAATTGATGTTATGAGGGTTGTCTATTTATTTTTACTTTTGACGTACGGATCCTCTTATCTCTAGAAGAGATTTCTTCCAGCCAACCTGTGAAAGTGGGTGAAAGCAGTAAGAAGCGAGATGACTCTTAAAATGCAATATAAAGATAAAAAATTTACGTAATTACATTAAACTAAAAATAACTTTAAAAAAATCCTATACATAAAGCATAAAAGATATACGAGATATACATACATACCAGTAATAATGTTAAATAAACATATACATATACAAATACATATAAATACATACATACGCTATAAAATATATAAAATTTCAACACAAAAAAAATAAACACATAAAAATATAATATAAATAAAACATAGATAAGTTAAATAATTTTCAGATACTATTAAGTTCGTTGATGAGATGTTTTTTCAGTTGCGACTTAAAAGACAAGATTGATTGGCTCTCTTGAATAGCTTTAGGGAGTTTATTCCAAAGGAGTGGAGCCTGTACAGAAAAGGAATTTTGAAGGAATTTGGTATTGCTCTTTGGAATGTCTAGCATTGGTAAAACAAAAGACCTCCTCGAGCGTGTAGGAGAGGGAAGGATTTTAAAACGGGAACGTAGATAAGGAGGGAAGTTTTGGTAGTTGACTATTTTGAAGAGCAAAGAAAGGATATGCATATCACGGCGAAAACGAATAGGGAGCCAATTAAGCTGAGCTCGAAAATGGGATACGTGGTCGTACTTCCGAAGACCGTAAACAAAGCGTATAGCGAGATTTTGAAGACGCTCTAATTTGTTAATTTGCTCCTGAGTCACATCCAAATAGCACACATCGGCATAGTCAAGTATTGGTAGGAGGAGACATTGCGCTAGCATTATTTTTGTTTTATGAGGAAGGAAGTATTGGAGACGCTTAAGAGAACGATAAGAGAAATGCATACGTTTACTAAGTTCACTAATGTGGGGTGTCCAAGACAAATTGCAGTCAAAAATTAGACCCAAATTCTTTACTTTATCATAATATGGAATTGGAATTCCAGAATACATAATCGTAGGTACTGAATTCCAATATATGGGGCATTTATAAATGTATGTATACAGAACCCAATACAAAGATTTTTTTAATTTTTTTGCTGTTTTCGTTCGTGCTTTTGTGCGCAGTAATCTTTACCACGTCGGCAAAGTTGCAGCTGCAGCTAGTCTTTTACAATATATTTGGCAGAATTGTGCTTATGTTGTTATATAGAGGCTGCGCGGCGCAGCGGTACAGTTTCACTGTAAATATGTCGGCTAAGGGGTTCGAGTTCAAGGGACCATAAGTTCCAAATATTAACGTTTTGATAAAATGGCGTCTGTTTCATAATATATATATATATATATATATATATATATATATATATATATATATATATATATATATATATATATATATATATATATATATATATATATATATATTAATTTTGTTGACTTGTAAATCTTCTGATATTTACTTCCAAAACATAAACAAACATACAAAAGTAAGTTTCAACCTTAATATAAGAGATGATGAGTTTGTAAGAAACTTGATCTATAGAAGTAACATGTCCGACAGTAATCAAGATTTAATCTTCTTTCTGGTAGCTTAGAGTTGAAAAGTTTCAAGAACTCGGAGGACTATTGCTATTCAATGCTGGACTAAATTAAAAAAAAAGTTTTTTTTCGGAATATTTTATATTTCTATACAAATTTTACTTGTTAATATAAATTTATAATAGTCTTGATTAATGTATAGTTTAAAAAAATAAATATGAGATCGTTGTGACCCGTAGAACAGCTTCTGATACTAAACGCGATGATTATGAATTCGATCCCCATAAGAGGGAGTCATTTTTTTCTTTGTCCTGGTAAGACAAGGTAGGGCAGGATAATGATCGTTGTAGGCCAAGTGTGGTGTTGAGTTACACTATGTGCTTCGCATTGAGGCGGAAAGTGTAGAACGGAGTGTTTTAACATTAGTTCCTCTGCCTACCCTGCTGCATGCAGGATAAAGCGACTGCTATGCGATGCTAACAAACATAATAAAAAATAATATAGTAAATTTGTATCCTACACGCTAATACATACATTAATTTCTATGCTATTTACTAAAATCTTAAGAATAGGATCTCATTTAAACATATCCTTAAGGACTATCTTTGTTTATTTTTTTTTAAATTGTAAATCGTAAGTAAAAATAACGGTTTCTCCTTGAGTGGTCAGGTCCAGGAAACACTTCTCAACGTCTTTATCAATATATTAATACGTGAAGCAAATCTTTGGACCTCTTTTTTACTAAAATTGCGCATATTCGAGGAGTATGAAATTTGACACACTTATAGCTTGTGTAAGAGAAGTGCAGAACGCTAATGTGTTTCAATAATAATGCTTATAAAGTACATTAAATTAATAAATAAAACATTACACACACTACCGT
Source organism: Dione juno (assembly GCA_037127375.1). Taxonomy (NCBI): domain Eukaryota; kingdom Metazoa; phylum Arthropoda; class Insecta; order Lepidoptera; family Nymphalidae; genus Dione; species Dione juno. The sequence continues at coordinate 610,614 of JAXRJS010000078.1, read as the reverse complement.
ATGTTTAACAATATAATTTTTGTATAAAGTGACATACACGTTGCTATGGCAACACGTATTTCACGCGTTAACGGGTCCTCTAGTATATGTAATTATAGCAATATAGCATAAATAAATATTTTGGTAGGTATTAGGATAGGATATGTAACTACAATAATAATCATTTAAAAAAAACATTTAAGTAAGTGACAATACAACAGTTTTTATTTTTTTTTCTTTTCTTTTTGATATAATGGCACGGAGCCCTTCGTGCACGAGTCCGACTCGTACTTGGCCGGTTCTTGATATACACTAAAAGTAAGTACGTGCAAAGTATAGTACGTAAGTTCAATATAAATGGAAATTCGATCTCGACTTTAAAAAGGAAGGAAAAGAAAATTGATATAAATTACATTTACACTTCTATTTCGATATTTAAGTTTAATTTTAAGTTTAAATTGTAATAAGCTTAAGAAGTTCGACTACAATTGTTTCTCAAATAAAAAAAGTTCAAATCGTACACTATACAATTTTTTAAGCATTTTTAAATACATAATTTTTATTTTCCAATTAATTTGATTTTTATATCATTATAATAATATATAACACTAAAACGTACAATAACATAGCATACCTACTAATTCTAGATACAAAAGATCTACTACAGTTCAAGGTATTTTTTTTTTATTGTTTCTCTTTTTTTTTCACCACAGACTTTTGGCGTCCGTGCCGTTGTTGTTCTGGTTATCTTATTTCTATTTATAGGTATAGTTAAATATAAAACGCGTTTTGTTTTACAAAAATACTATTTTTATTTTATATGGAAGCAGTATCATGATTGTGGTCATGGTGCAACGATAGAGAGTAGTACGGTAGAATGGTAGAGCGCGACGGTTGTGATTTCGATTCCCACTTGGGGAGAATGGATAATTTTAATTTCCTTCGCTCTGGTAACAAGACAATACGCGGCGTTGAGTTCCGCCACTCAACAAGCAATATGTTGAAAATTTGAGAAACGGAGTGTCTTGGCACTACTTGCTACTTCCTCTAGCAATTTTTCAATTTGACCAAATTTAAAAATTCAATCTTATCTATACTAATATTATGTTGACCTAACTCATCGAATATATTTATTTCACATTCTAATTTAAAATTCGAATATCGACTACTTAATGTTCTCTTTAGGGCATTACCACACGAATTATTCGTCGGTCGACCGATTATTTATATTTTTCATCTATAACCCTCACAATGGGACCACTTCCGGTATAATGTGTTCCGGTTCAATAATTTCATTAAAATATGTTAATAACTAAACTATCTATATATTAATACGTGATGCCAAAACTTTGGACCCTTTTTAACGAAACTTGCGCGGACGCAGGAGCATAAACTTGGCACACTTATAGTTTATGTGCAGGAGAAGTACAGAACGTTAATATTTCTTAATAATAATGCTTATAAAGTATCATTAAATCAATAAATAAAACATTACCCACACTACCATAGGTTTAACAACACATATAACTTTTGTATAAAGTGACATACACGTTGCTATGGCAACGCATATGTCACACGTCAACGGGTCCTCTAGTTTAAATAAATAGCTAAGTATATTAAATAATTTCTAGATACATAAACTCATGATAAAATATATAATTAATTATAACAACATTGAAACTTAAAATTATAAATAACATTTAAGAAACTAAAGAAAAGTAACATCAATATACCATCTTATTTCATTTCCCAGATTCAAATAACAATTTTCTTGCAAAATTAAAATAAATCACAACAATTATAAGGACGAACGATTTTTTATTTTATACGATTTAATAAAAAAAATAAGTGTAAAATTACCCAACCGATTGTTTTTTTGTACCAATATAAAGGTAGATTAGTCACTACATAGGCTGTATAATATACGCTATGATCAATAATAGCTGAAGGTCTACGAATAATTTGGCAAAAAAAAAAGTATAAGTTTACTATTTTTAAAAGCATTGCCTTCGCTTTGTGAATAGTTATAATATGACAAAATATAACAGATATATTACCTGTTCTGGTAACGAAAAATTGGTCGGAGAATGGAGATCGGAGGCGACAAACACGTGACAAACTTCATATAATATCCATATGGTATAGTGGTAATGTGAAACTTGATTTTAATATATGTACACAGAATCGATTCTCAGTGAGGTAATATTGCAATAATCTGCTACAATTTTGTTTAGTCTCACATTTCTAGTGAAAATACTGATTTAAATCTATATATATATATATATATATATATATATATATAATATATATATATATATATATATATATATATATATATATATATATATATATATATATATATATATATAATATATATATATATATATATATATATATTATATATATATATATATATAATATATATATATATATATATATATATATATATATAATTGTTTTTTTAAGACGTATTTTTGTGTAATTATTTTCTTGTTGTGTCTGGTTCTATGTATCTATACTAATGTAACTATATGTCAATGTATCTATACTAGTATATACTTCTATGCTAATCACTAATCTGAGGAAAGTACTGATTTAAATTCGAAAACAAATTCATTTTGTTTTACATATATCATCTATCAAACAAGGTTAACAATTACATCAAATTGGTATTTTTGATTTATCCACAACTTTTAGTTACTTTAATATTTAAATCGGTACATAAAGAATTTATAGACATAATTTCGAGGCTGTATGTATGTATAGAAGAACAACAAAAATAAAAAAAACATGCGTGCGTACAAAGTACACATGTCAGAAGTGAAACTCTTTGGCGAACTAATTTATAAATCTTGTTTATATTTATACAAATCTAAAACTTTAAATTTCCAAGATTAAGAGGAAGGGAAAAAAGGAAGATAGGTTAGGAATTTAATTGTCATTAAAATAAAATAATTAAAGAGAATTATTAAAATAAATTTATTTTATATTGTTTGAAAAATAATATAGTCAAATCTCAGATGTTGAATATTAAATTAAAATTCCTCGTGATTTTTTGTAAATATTAAAAATACCTAATCCAATTTAAATATATACAAACCTTTTGTAAATTAATGATAACTCTTTGTAAATTAATGATTAATGACGAATTGTAAATAAAAATGCCACGTGTTTTTTGTCAATATTAGAAATTATTAATTAAGTTTTGTTTTTGAATTCAAAATTTAGAAAAGCGAATTTATGAAATATTTTTATTTTATGGTAAATGATTTATTAAATTATCAAATGACGAGTGGCAAGTTGAAATACCACATGTTATTTGTAAATATTAAAACTACCTAACCTAATTAAGTACGGTGGCAGCGTAGGATCCAAAAAAAACCAAATCTTTATAATATTTTATTAAAAAAATTACAATTTAAATTATTAACTAAAATGGTGACTACTTGCTCGATGTGAGAAAACAAGAGTGAATAATTATTTTAATATTAAAACTAACATGAACAAAACATTCAATGAAAAATGACACTACGTTTTACATTTCTTGCTGTTACAATTCTTAGATTTGATGGAATGCAGTAAACAACTTACGCGAAATCTAGCAAAGCGATCCCGGGTAGTGTGGGAACGTAAACAACCTTCAAACCAATTATCATAAAAAATTGTAAATAAACAAAAAGATAACAGATATATTACTTACTTCGAATAATTGCTTGATACAGGACAACTTACAAATTTAATCACAAAGTTTTTTCACAAAGTTTTATTTATAAAATTCACTTACTGTTTATTCACTGTGGAAGTGTCCTAATAATATTGTAAATATTACGCTATGCGACAGAAATGCCATCTAAAGTTCTAATAATTAACTAGTAAACGAATACACAACCAATAGGGCGTGTATTCTTCTCGATATCCCGTATTCTCTCTCTCTCTCTTGTTCAATCTTTCTCACTATAGCTCTCTCCCACCTCACACTCCATAGCACTATGCGTGATACGACGTTCGCTCTGTCTCACTTTTTCTCTCAATCTTTCTGACTCGCTTGCTCCCTACTCTCACTCCACGGCTAGTTGCTCATGCTACGTTCGCCCTGTCTTACTCTCTCTCAATCGGTCTCGATCACTCTCTCTCTCTTTTCCGACACTTCCGTTGCATACCGGCGTGACGTTTCATCTGTAAAAATTTTACCCTCAGTTACCCCTAAAGAAGTTTCACTTCAAAAAAAATACAGAACCTAATAGCCGATCCACATTATTTTTTCAATAATATTTTTTATTCAATAACAATCAACGGAAATATGTCAACATGAGATTTATATTCCATCAATCAGTTTCCATGGAGCAAAAAATTGGAGCACTCGTGGATGTGAAATATGTACATACGAGTATATGCCATATCCATTTTCTCCCATTCCGTCCGCGTAATATATTAGCTCATTTGTTATGTAAAAGAAGTGAAATTTAAAATCGATAACGCCAAAATGTATAGATATTTTTTGTGATCATAAAAAAGAAATCATTCTTTGGACAAGCTTTCATTAATATTTTATATTCATGGCTTTTGTTGGCTGAAAAATAATAAGGTTTCATATATTATATTATATTATAGACACAATTTATTGCGCTTTGTGACAATTGTCAATATAAAATTTATTCACTATGAGCCACAACGGTTCACCATTGAACCGTTGTGGCTCATAGTGAATAATTTTGAATTATTGAATGAAATCTTTCTTTGTTAACAGCAGAATTGGAATATTAAACGACACTCCGTTCTCCGTTTTATATCCAAATTCTAGACATCGTGTCTAGATTGTATTATATTTAGATATGGCGTAACTAAACGCTGTTTCAGCATTTTTTTTCACCAGACCGGGGAAATTAAATTAATGCAATAATAAAATAATTATAATATATACTATAGAAGACCGTCGTGGCGCAGTGGCACAGCGCCTGCCTGTAAATGCGACGGTTTGTGGGTTCATTCCGACTTGGAATTTTTGAGTTGGGTGGCGGAATTCAACGCCGCGCTTTAACTTGTTGCCAGAGCGAGGAAAATTAAAATAGTTCAATTTTCCTCGCTCTGGCAACAAGTTAAAGCGCGGCGTTGAATTCCGCCACCCAACCCGTACTCAACTAGGTTCCTTCTGCCTACGTCTTCCTCTGCCTACCCTGCTAGGTACAGGATAACGCGTGAAGTAGAATAATAAAAAAAAAAACAATAATTTCACATATTTACATTCCAATACAAATAAATCATTAATCATAATATTTCAATATAAATTATGTTATTTTATACGGAAACATATCTATTTGTCCAAAGGTATAATTGAATGTCATCTTCCGTCATGTTTCTGAAAAATTAATGTGGTCTGGTGTTCGCGACACGTCGTTATTGCTACTAGGTTGTGTGTCATATTCAAGCAAATTGGATGATATCATTCTAAAAGTGGTGGGAGCTTGTTTAATTTTTTTTTAAGTTCAAGTTACATTTATAAAAGTTATGAAATTGATTATTTTGCTTATACATAATAAAGATTTTTCTGTTTTCGTAAGATAAAGTGCGGCGGTGAGTTACGCTTCATTTAATGTATTAAAGTTAGCATAACTGGCGTAGTATCATCGGTACGGTATATCTCCGGTGCTTACAGAGAGTAAAGGAAACCTAGTGATAAAACACTCTGTATTTCACTCTCACATTCCAGCTAATCATTAAGACGTTTTGCATTAAATAGCATCTAAGCGGAAATCTTAGTGGACCGTCATGTATACTGCCAGACGCTGTACTGATACTGTATAGAGTTTTAAATATTTTGCAAATTTCATCTAAAGCTTCATTAACATTATTACGCTTAAACTCGTTTTTTCTTATTCCCGTTGGGATTTCAGAAAATTCGTGCTTAGGTTATTTTGTCTGTGCTGTATGGCAGTCATTAAGTAACAGAAGAGTTTTATTACGCTTGATCGATTTTTCGGATTTAATATTATTATTATTATGAGCCTGTATCGTTCCACTGCACTGTCAGATTTACTCTAGTATAATATGCATGCATTGTACTTATAATATTTAACTTTGTCTATAAAACACGTTATACATGCGTTATATATATATATATATATATATATATATATATATATATATATATATATATATATATATATATATATATATATATATATATATATATATATATATATATATATATATATATATATATATATATATATATATATATATATGTAGATATATAATATTAAAAAAAAAAAAAAAACAACAAATAAAATTATTTCAAATAACACTACAAGTAGCAGCAAAAGCTGCTTAAATTTATTTCAAGATCAAGCCTTCACCCAATATATTACATGAACGCGGTGTGAATTTCTTATTTTTGTCCTGTTTACTTTTGTGGAGATGACAGTTTTGTACGTGACACTATATTTCACATACAAACATTTCAAACAATGTAGTTAGAGAGAGTTTAGTGATTATTAGTCTCCTCTTTCTCTCCGTCTTCCGCTTTTCACTAACTTAGGTTTAATTACGCCAATTTTCTTTTCGGTTTTATAGTTAATACTGTTAGCCCTATTGGCCTCGACAGTGACACCAGGTGGCTAAGGAAGAGGGCACTCTGATCCTAACTAGAAGCTACATAGTTACTACATAGCTGGAGAGGAGTCGTCGACGGCAAGGACATCCTCTGCGGAACGCAGACCTCGCCTTGCTGTCGCTTAGTGTGCTAGGTTGCCAGAAAAATATCCCATTATTGGGAAAATACTACATATATTTTATCGAGCGACTGAAAAACAACGCACAATCGAAACTACGCAGCGTAGCAAGCTGAAATTTGTCATATAAATTCTTTAAAAAGATTCACGAAACCCCCATGAGAAATAAAAGATTTATTGTTTTTAAAATCTATAATTAGGCATACTTTGTCATAAGTATCTTGAGTATTATATGTATGTATGCGGGAAATAGCGTGAAGGTAATAGAGAATCTAGTGTTAAGACACTCTATTCTCCGCTTTCCTCCTAACTATCGAGATATTTTGTGTTTTTGGGAATGGCGGAATTTAACTCCGCGTTTTCTCTGGATACAAGAACGGAGTATATGTAAATAATACATTAGCCCAGGTGGGATTCGAACCAATAATAGTCAGATTTTGAGCCTCTGTACCACTACGCCTCCAAAATGTAATAAAATGAATTGATTATAATTATGGCAACGCTTGAACAGCTAGCTATTATATTATTACGAAACAATGAAAATTGCACCAAAATTTAATATTTCAATAACAATAAATATTTATTTATTAATAATAAGTATTTAATGAACTTAAATAATTGAAATAGCAAATAGTATTTATAGCTCATAATGTATTACGATATTACGGTATTATAATTATAAACTTTGTGAATCTAAAACAAACTGTACGGCATTTAAAGTGTTGTTTAAAAAAAAATGAATACACGTACATTTGACTGGACCTGGACTCAATTCGCACCTCTTGATAATTTCTTTTTCTTTAAATTCATATAAATTCATAAGAATTTCGATATACCTTCTTAATAAGTACGTATGGCTTAATTAGTTATAGCGTTTGCTTGGTTACCAAGTAGCGGAGAAGTCTTTTTTTAGGGGTCTGTACCTCAAAAGGAAAAAAAGACCCTTATATCACTTTGTTGTCTGTCTGTCTGTCTATTTGTGCATCTGCATGTTCGTCTGTCAAAACCATCTTCTTGAAATTACGTGGACGAATCAAGCTGAAATTATTATCAAATATCCAAGTCAATAACCTCTTAAAGTACAGGATAAATCATATTTCTAAGTGAAGTCACTTTTTTTGCATTTTGTATGAAAATCGCCACATAATCAAAACCTGAAGGTTACTTTTCGTTCGCTTAGAGTTATAAAATTGTACACACAAACAAAGAAATAAATTATTACAAACTTATACTGTAGTTCATTTCATACAAATCGAGTGCATATGACTGCAAATTTAAAGTTGTCGACTCTTATTAGTTGTATTTAATTTACCTAGACTTATGGAATAACAAGATACTATATATATAAAGAGACAAATTGATAATTTATAAGTTTAACACAGAAAGAAACCATTTCGAACTTATAAATTTATTACAACAAAATATATTTTTGTATATAACTTTGTAATGGTTATCAGAAATATATAATATAATCAGTATCTGTTTGTGAAATTGAACCAAAAATCACTGACGTGCAATCAGATAATTCTCAACAGACATTCATCATGCCTTTAATTTAGCTTCACCTTCAATATACCTTTACCGTCCAGGAATTGGAAGCGCTATAAACGTTTTCCTCAGAATTGTGGTCATTTAACTAAAGCGACTATAAAATTGGAATGCATAAACTTAACCTCGACCTTGCTTTAAATTATTCCCGTTTCCCATTCAAAAGAGTAATATAAACTGTTTTGTCACAAACTTGTATTGCTAAAATAACCATTTCACAAGATTTCTTTTGTATATTTTTGGCTTAAATAAGGTAAATAATGTTTGTTTAAATTTCACATATATTATTATGAGTATATTAATTGTTTTATTTATATATGATGATTTTATCATATGTATACTAGATGTTATATAATATATTAATATATATGATATAATTTATTTTAGAAATTTTATTATGTAACAATAACAGTTATAACTAAAATAACTACAGTTGTTTAAAACTGTGTCGCAGTTATTAAAGTGATTCACAAGCGTCGTTACTTAAGTTATACCGAATTTAAGTAGTACTAAAAGTAAATAATATAATTGTAACATTATTATTATTATTATATTATATTATATTAGTATGAACTGTCCCATTGTTGGGCAAAGGCTCTCCAGTTTTTCCACTCTTCCCTGGTTTGTGCTATTTTGGTCCAGTCAGGTTTGTACTGGTACAATTACCGATTCGCCTTCTGGAGCTTGGGATCCAAATGGTAGTGATTTTCGCCCAAAATTCGGCAAACGTGTCCAGCCCAATCCCATTTTAACCCAGCGTATGTAACATATAAGGTAAAAAAATATTAACAATAAAATAAATATTAAATTTAAACAACAAATATAGAATAAGTTAATTAAATGGTATAATGTTTTATGTGTTTGTGTGTATCATGTGTGTATGTGGGAGTGTATGCTCATATATTACCCGCTAAATTCCATTTAGGGAACTAGGCAGTCTTTCGTCTGATCGTAACTTAATGTCAGTCAGTCAGGTTAGAGGATCTATATTTATTTTTTTATTTGATAGTGTTGTATAAAATAATAATAATGGCAATATGAGGAGGCTATACGACGCAATTCTATTGGACACATTTGCTCTAATCTACGTTTACTTGAGATATAACCTAAGTCTATCGTAATCGTATTATACGATGCTATATATGCCCTATGCTTTCGTAAAATAGAGCCGATAAACATTTGCCGAATTATTAACAGTTTACCTGTCTGATTTAATTCTGCCGTTGGAAAACAAATAGGCTTGATAGCCATTACATGAAGAATACATCTATGTTCTCACCTTTGTTGTTGAATTTGTGAGCTGGCACTAGATCTCAATTGTTTAAAGAAGAAGGCTAATTCTCTTGAACGCGAAGTGAAAGCTCATACATGATTTTGCTACGAAAGGTTTTTATCAACAAGGACGCCAAGATACCTTATACAGTAAAACCTAGTTATTTTAGAACAGTTTTAGCAAACTTTTGATATGTCCAAAAATATACTAAGAGTTTTATTTTTACTAACAAGGGTTTGTACTTTTTTTTTTTTTTTTTTCTTCGCTGGGAAATGCCTTTTACGCAGACCACCCATTTGATGGGTTGGGTGATACTGTGGGACTCATCGGTACAGTACAGTACTCGATACTACCCACTAAAACCCAGCGTAACCCTCTTCACCTCTGTGAGACGCCGTAGGATCGGTTGAGCATTCTACTACGATGCCTCGGTGACAGGCCCGCCTGCTACGAGCCACCATCGTCTTTACGGTTCTCTGAGGTTCCAAGGGTATCTGGAGTCTCCATGACTTGGAAGAGGAGGATCACAAGAATCCCGTAGTATCCACTCTAGGGTAGGGGGAGTTGAACTTCTTGAAAGTGCCTTCTCCATCTCCTTGACCTCCGGCGGCGGAGAGGGTCTACATTTGCACTGGACTCACGTGCCCGCTCCGCGGCCTCCTTCAATGCGACAACAGATTCGCAGAAGGAGACCATCGCAGACTAGCTTCTCTCACAATCCAGCATGGCCCCTACCACATTGGAAAGAGAGAGGTCACCACCCACTACAGTCATCAAAGCCCAGCGTTGTGGGGCACATGCGGGGCATTCGGCCAAAGTGTGTTGTGCCGAGTCAACTGGCGCGTTGCACTCATGACACACCGGCGACGGCTCCCGACGTGCAATCTGATGCAGGTATTTGCCGAAGCAACCATGCCCCGTCAGTACCTGCACCATCCTAAAAGTCAGGACACCGAACTTTCTCCTTACCCAGCGTTTTAGGTGTGGTCGGACCGCCTAACCGCCGACCACCGTTACTAGGCCTGCCGCTGGGGACTCTAGGTCCTCCCTCCATCGCAAGATTAGAGCTTCGTCAGCCCTTTTCCTGATTCGCGCGATATCCTCCCTCGATGGTCGTTCGCCTCGGGACCGCTCGCTTGCCCGGAATGCATGCACTCTAGCAAGCACTTCCGCCTGCAACTTCCAAGGTGGATCACCCGCCAAGAGAGTAGCCGCCGTCCATGATACGGTACGGTATCCCCGGATGACTCTCACTGCTATAACCCGCTGCGCTTTATGCAGTTGGGTCCTATTACGAGCAGTGAGAGAATCCACCCACACCGGTACACCGTACAGCGCCATAGATCTCAATACGCCAACATAAAGCTGTCTGCATAAAGAGTCCGGCCCTCCAACATTCGGCAGTAACCTACCTAGGGCACCGGCGGCCTTTACAAGCTTTGGTGCAAGTTGAGCAAAATGCGGTGCAAACGACCATCGTCCAACAAGGTTTTGTACTACACCATCTTCCAAGCATCCATTTTCATCTATGACTGCATCTTCTGTAGATTTACCAACTCTAAAGCTATATTAGTGAGAGGCAAATTATATTTATTAAGTGTTTTTAATAAATTTCGAGCTTGATGATACTTAGGTAAAGTATCAAGCTCGAAATTTATTAAAAAAACAACACAACGTATTAAAAAGTAACAATCAGATTTTAAATCGAGTACATAAATACAAAGATGAAACTAAGGAACAAAATAATCACCGAACGTTAATAACGAAACTGAATGAACCAAAACCACTTACAACATAATGGCCTTGCTACTTACTACCCACTTACTCACTAACACTTAAAATCCTTGAGCGATCTTCCCTCGACGACGGACAACCAACAAATGAGCCCCCGACCGGGCTGCGCATGAGTTTGTATACCTTTGTTTAAGGGTTTTCCTTACTATATATAATATACATATATATAAATCTTTCTTTCACTTTGTCTAATAATGTGAACTGTACATACGACAAGTTCGTATATATATATATATATATATATATATATATATATATATATATATATATATATATATATATATATATATATATATATATATATATATATATATATATATATATATATATATATATATATATATATATATATATATATATATAGTATATATATATATATATGTATATATATATATATATATATATATATATATATATATATATATATATATATATATATATATATATATATATATATATATATAACTTCAATATTCTCACATTATTTAGCCCATTAAATAAATTATAACTCAAATATTGTTAAACACGACAACAAGTGTTTATACCAGAGTAAATAACTAACTAAATTTATTTGCTTTCATGATAGTTCTAGACTTTGTTCTGCTAAGTGGATTCTGTATAATCAAGAGCAATCAACAATTAAGTTATTAGCGAACTTAGCGATAATAACAAAATAATGTATAATGATTTTACTAATATTATAAGCGTTAAAGTTATTATCATTTCATGGAATTTTTTTATATAGATTGGGTTGTTATGATGTCATAATCAATTAAATTAAATTCTTTAAAAGTGTGTTTCATTGTCCAATGAAGGCTTAAAATATATGTAGATAAGCCTGCATAGGGAGGGCAAAATAAAGCTTATGTCAAAACATTGCATCCAGCAAGTAAAGTGACGGAGCTCAACGCCATACAATAAAGAAAAGGAAGAAAATTTAAATAACTCATTACTCGGGAGTGCGATGTGTATCGAACCCACGGTCCTCCCGTTTACAGTTATTTTATTTATTTCTATTTCCATGCTCCGGCAATCAAAGCGCTTCGTTGAATTCCTCTACTTAACAAAGTCTCGAATTCAGGAGGAAAGCGGAAAACGTTAGCTTCTTTCTGTCGCTGGTCACCATGCTTTATGCAGGATAAAGTGTTAAGCTAAAACGACATACCAGTACCGCAAATATAAGGTATGTATCGCGAAGGTGTGTAAATTTTTTAGGCCAAAAACACAAAAATATGTGGGCACTGTAAGTAATTTATAGTTGGCTAGATAAATATTTATCCCAGATTGGATTTTTTTTAAACGGACACAGCAACCTTACGTGGTCCTCCCTTCTTGGTACGTTGCGTGGCATCTTTCGGTATCTGCTTCGTAGTGTGTACTATACTATATATTTTTCTCTAGTTCAATCAAAAATGTTTATCATCTATACCAATACAATACTTGTGCTCTTATTTGTAAAATTTAAGACTGTAATTAGCAAACCGAGTTATCTTTTCTAACAAATAAGCGAAAAGGAAATGGATCCCTTTGAAATGCAAATCATTTATATTTACCCGAAACGCGAACTAATTGTGGAAAGAAATCTATTATTTCCGAAGGAGCACAATTATACAACAACTTAGTCCTCGAGACATAAAATCAGAGCATCTAAAAATTTTAATAATAAAAAAATTTAATATGTCTCTGTATATAAAATTTTCCTAAATATAGGTAAACTTGACAGCAAGAATATGGTTGTTATGGAATTATTTAAAGATACCAACCTTTTTTACTAATATAATGTAAGTAGTTTTTGTGTTTCAAATTTTATGGGACTTTTATTATTTATTTATTGTTTTATGTGTAAATTGGCAGTGTTATTTAATTATAATATGGCTTGATGACAACGCTCACAATAGTTAACTTAGGTTAAATTTGTATTCTCATTAAGTGATCTGTAAATTTATTTTGAGAAATAAAAGCTTTTATCACAAATTAAGTATGAAAATTATGTCATATTTAAAATATACCTTTCTTTTAAAACATATATTCTGAAACCTGTCAGCCTAAATGTGTATTAATAATTATTTAAAACATTATTTAATAAATCAAATAAATAAATAAATGTTCTTTCATGGATAATATAAATCAATAAGGTAAATAGAATTACGTAAATTAGAAATATAACGAAATTAATTGGCCATGTTTTTATTGGAATGTCGTCTTGAAAGTCTCAAGGTCACATTTAGATATATGTTTTCATCGATTTAATATTGTATTGAAATATTTTATTCCTTTAATTATTTATGTTACTAAAGCAATGAATAACTTTTGTGGGGGCTACAAAAAAAGTTCAAAGGATTTTGTACATAGTAATTATAAAAATGAAAGATAAATATCATAAAAACGTGGGCTACACTTGTAACGAATAGATTCTTATATATAGAAAACAGAATGAGAAGAGGGCCTATTTAGGGCCTTTTTATCCCTGCGTAACTCTTACGTTCAATAAAGAACGATCCAACTAAAGCATATAACTACTAACTATATAAAAGAACACATAAATAAATATACCATACGGCATAATGTAAATTCTCGAGGATAGATCTTAAAACAACTCGCCCCCTATATGCGGGATACTCGTTATATATGAATATCGAAAGACCTACGGCTTTAAAGGATAGAGCTTTTGCGCGGCAATACTCTGAAAAACTATATAAAATAAATAGATCTATTAAGGATTCTTAGCTTGTTTTGTTGTAAACAACAAAACGATGACTACGAGTTCAATTGCCACATATAATTTAATTAGTTGACAAAGCACGGCGTTGAGTTTTTATCATCTAATGTCTCTCTAGATAGAATATTTATTGTTTAATATATATTTATTGAATATTTATTGAATATTTATTTATAGTGGAGAAGTGTTTTTGTTGACACTTGAAAAGTGAAGAAGGAATTCTCTTGACACTTAAAAAATGGAGAAAGGATTCTCTTAGATTCTGCCTGAGTACTCTACTATAATATAATTATAGTAATAATTGCAAAGACTTACTTAAGCTTAACAGAAATCTCTAAGATTTAACATAAAAATATCACACATAGTATTTACTTCAGCGAGACAATTGTATACGTATAATTTTATACGCTCGTCTCAACTTTGCTTTTCATTGCGAAAGCTCTATTCACTTTGATAGCGAGCTTTTCACGTTTCCTTTAGAATGAGCGCCTTAATTTCACACCCAGCGAGTTGTTTTAAGATCTATCCTCGAGAATTTACATTATGCCGTACGGTATATTTATTTATGTGTTCTTTTATATAGTTAGTAGTTATATGCTTTAGTTGGATCGTTCTTTATTGAACGTAAGAGTTCTATATTCAAATAATGCAAATTTTTATTTTTCTACCTTTTTTGGGTTTAACAATAGTACTTAATGCCTAACTTTTTTTATCAAAATGGTAATATAATCCAAAAAGGTGTTGGTCAATATCATGATTATAATTTTTGATTGCGCAACAAATACAAAAAATTGCTGCATAAAGAAGCATAATTATGCATTAATTTTGTGTGTGTTGTCTTAGAAGTCAACAGTTGAAAGACAAAGTTACACAGACAGACACATAAACGGATGGATCATAATATCCTATAAGGCTACCGATTTTTGTCTTTTTAATTAAGGAACCCTAAAAAGGACTGATTATATTAATAATGGAATGACATATTCGTACCATTAAATCTCCTTACACATTTAAGCACGTATAAACAAAAAAACACACAAAAAAACATACGTATACGAGTGTTATTTATATGTTTCTCTTAGAAAACTAATAAAGTATCAAACAACAGCTACAATAGAATGCATGTTCTAATACATGAAATGGCAAGAAGTGCTTATAAATTTAACTAGAGAACACATTATTGTACGCATGCATTTGCGGGATCCTTTTTCCTATGCCTCATGCGTTTTTCACGCCTAGTGCTAGGACAGTTTTATTTAGTAGTGGCACTTCTTCTTACCAGACCGGGAAAATGAAAGGGACTTATTATTCCCCCGATTGGGAATCGAACCCATCGAAGTGAGTGTTTAGACCCACCGTTGCTCGCATTTTCCCTTAATTTTTGAGACAATTTTTGAAAATACTTAATTCCCCAGAATGTGTATCGAACGCACAACCGTCGAGATTACAGTAAGACACTGCCGCTGCGCTACGACGGTCTCGAATAACAAGAAATACAAAACAAATAAATAAGCCATTTCATCTACGTGCTCGAAAACAAAGCTAACATTATGTATATACATATTTCCATATACATGAATTAATTAAAACAACGTTTCTCCTCACCTATTGTTGTAGAAGTGTAGTAGTTACGGTAACTTCACAATAAACTTTATTCACAAGTTAATATGCAAGCTTAAAGAAAATATAATGGTCTAAGTCAGCACCGTCCTGTACAGTTTGTAGGTGCTTGTTGGATTGGAGGTTCAAATTTGATTTGATTCTGAAGCAAATATTGTATTTTTAATGGAAGTTATTTTCCGTTTTAAAATTCCGTGTTATGTTTGAATCTATAATAATAATCTATATACTCGTATATACAAATAATAACTTAAAGTTAATATTTTTTATAGTTTCACTGTATTTCCCGCAAACAGAAGGATAGATAGAAGGAATCTAGTGTTAGGACACTCCATTTTCTACCCTCCGCCAAATTTTTAGACACCATTGTTCCACCATTCTACTTGGAGATAGTCTAAGATTTAAATATTTTAATTTCTCGTTACTTAGATAAATATCAATTAAATTTGGACGGGGTGGAGTTGGAAGTGGCATAAAATGAGGTAATACTATATATTACATCCTTTTAGCCATCTTGCAAAATGTAGGAGACAAATAAATGTGCCTATATTGTATTTAATGACACTGTCATTAATAATGAATAATGATTTTGATGTGCATATGTTTTAATGACTGTTTTCAAATTGATGTTCCAGGTTACGGCTTCGCCCGAGTAGTACACATTTACATTAATGGACAATACATCAATGCCCGGTGTGATGTGGTTTTTTTGTAAATTATTTATACAACATAATGTTAAAAATTTAATATTCGATCTAATATAATATAATAAGCTTGTATTTATGTATGACAATAGTAATATTCCTCTTTAATAATTTCTCGTCTATTAGTGTATATATAGAAGTATGTTAATGAAACTGAAAAGTGTTAATCCACACTACGGATAGTAAAACTACTTAAATAAAATATATAAAAATTTGAAACACAGCAGGATTTGAACCCACACTGCACAAAAATCGTTCAAGCACTCTGACCACTAAGCCTTGATTTCAAGTACCGTTGAAATTACTATATGCTTCGTACAACTTATTAGTGCTATTGGTTATAAATCTGTTGTCTAGTTTTGAAAATTTCAGCGTAGATCGGTGTGAAACTACTTTTTTGTTCTATGAAAAAAAGGTATGAACTATACTAGAACAACAGTGTATTTATTTTTTCGTTTATTATATAGTAAAAGTAAAAAATAAAATCCGAATGAGGCCACCGTGGCCTCAGGTTTGATTCCCATTCGGAAGAATAAATCATTTCCTCGCTGGCCACCACACACACACACACATATAAATATATATATATATATATATATATATATATATATATATATATATATATATTATATATATATATATATATATATATATATATATATATATTTATATATATATATATATATATAAAACACAATTGATTTTACAACCAGCTTGTCACATATGTTTAGTTAAATTATACTGCAAACGAAGCAAATGTACCTACATAGGTACGTATATTTCTTTTTTCACGATTTCCCATCCATTTCATATAAAGTGATTTGGTCTTCGTAATCTAATAAATGTGTTATCGTTAATGCACATTAGCTTGATTAATCTTACCTAATATATTACTTCGGGAACGCCATATGTGGGTAATAAATCTGCTTCCTTATATAAACAGTATATGAACTGTGTAAAATCACAATATTTCAAATTAAATTTATATTGGGGCCTTATGGCGTAGTGGTAACAGCCTATAACTGTAAACTCAACGGTTCTAGGTTCAAATTATATATACTTGAAGGAAAGAATTATTTACGCTTTCTCACTATGGTAAGTATACGATGGAATAGTACTTCGTCTTTGTTTGGACACGATGATTGAGACAATTCTCATATATTTTACTTATCCAATGAAAGTGTCCTCACATTTCGTTTGCCATGCCTACCCTGCTATGCAGGATACAGACTGAAGATAAGTAAAATATATGGCTTAAGTAAGTGACAATCTGGTCTGTGTTTACTGAAATTGTAGCGGAAATATTAACTAACTTATTATAATTGTATATTTTTATTTTGTTTTATTTATTTCAATGTAACATAAAATATGTAGAGTGATTGCTGTTATTTACTGTAATATAATAGGTGCTGATAAGAACTACAAAATTTGATAAAAAACATAAAGCTGTATTTATATATATATATATATATATATATATATATATATATATATATATATATATATATATATATATATATATATATATATATATATATATATATATATATATATATAAATACATATATATATATATATATATATATATATATATATATATATATATATATATATATATATATATATATATATATATATATATATATATATATATATATATATATATATATATATATATATATATATATATATATATATATATATATATATATATTATATATGTATATATGTATATATATATATATATTTATAAATATATATGGAAAAGACAAGGCAAACGAGCGTTTAGGGCACCCGTTGGCAAGTGACCACCGACGCCCACGACCCCGTGTAACAGGTGCTACAGGTGCGTTGTCGTCCTTTAAGGTCGAGGTGGTTTATACCTATAAATGTCTTGCTTATAAAATTTTGTAACACTCTTATTTTCCTTACATGCAATATTTTGATAATAATGCAACAACCGTCAGTAAACTTAAAAAATAAAAAAATGCGAACTTTTTTATTTATCTCATAATAAAAGAATTATTTATTATTTATTTTATTATTATTTATTATTTATTTTATTATTATTTATTATTTATTTTATTATTATTTATTATTTATGAATAAGGTTTCCTGTTGTTTATAATATACTTTCTAATAACATAATCTCTTAAAACAAAATTGAATTAGATAAAAAAAATATAAATATAAAACATTTATAAGCATACTTCAGGTATAAGTGCCACTCAATTTGTTACTCATATATCAGACAATTCGAGCACCTAATAAAATCATTTTTTTAAAAATAACTTACCAATAACTAATAAAATAAATTGTATCGAAATAAAACCTCTTAGTTTTATAGCTATTGACCCTGGACATATAGTATAAAGATTTTCATCACAGGAACACATGACAAAGTACCACAACAGACCAGCTTCTTAGTATCTCGACTATTTACCCAACTATTCAACAACTCAAATTCCGAATACTTACTCGCTTAACTTCTTGGTCCACTACTCGCATGACTACTTACTTAACTACTTACCAAATCGCCTGACTCCTTGTCCAACTATACTGACTATTCGTCAAACCTATCTCCATCTTTATTATCCATATTATTTTTACCAAACTTCACTTCACTTCACTTCGTCTCCAGACTACACACTGGACACTTTTCCAGATCTGATTGCAATTCAATATTTTTCCATAATTAATATAATATTAATTTTAGGAAGATGTAATTTTTTAAACAAAATTTAAATATCTCTGATGAGTTAAGGAATTTATAATCATCTTTTATAATTTCTACCGTTCGACAAATTCAAAACAAAATTATTTTGTATTTTTTAATTTAAATTGTGGCGTAAGAAGCGTAACTTTAAAACGTCTCAAAAGGTGGAAAGTGAGGAAGGGAGTCTCTGAACAGCAGGTTCTCTCTACCGTTCACGCTACATCCCGCATATATTTCATAAAAAAGCCAGCCTCCATAATCCCATTATAATACCACGTGTATAATTACTTAGTTAATAAGTGTTATTAAAGAAGTCAGTGAATGTATCTCGGGGGACAGATAGCGAATAACGTATTTGACTTTTGTACAGTCGAAGCTACGCATTGCGGCAGTATGCAGACACATGGCCGTTTTACATGGGCTCTGTATGAAACAATGAAAATTCTTATACGAGACGCGTGAGGATTAGCTATGAGAAAACCATATACAAGTTATTTTATATTCAATGTTTTTTTCCTTATAACTAAGTTGGCTAGAGCTCCTTTTTTCTATAAAGCCTATATTCTACTGTATGTTGAATGTAAAAAAAATAAATTAAGATTGTCTTAGCGCCGCGCCTTACGTTGAAGAAATGAGAATAATTTATAAAATTATTATATATTGGCATACACTTTTATTATAGATTTATATTATTATTAATTTAATGTTCTTTGGATTCACAATTAATTGAGTTTCCTTCATTAAAACGAACAGAATGTTCTGGCTTGGTCACATGCAACGCATGGAAAACCGGCATGGCAGAGTGCCGAAGCGAATGCTCGATTCCATTCCAGATGGCACCCAAACTCAGATGATTAGATGGAATAACCAAAGACCTTAGGACCCTTGGTCTAAACAATTGAAAGAGTGTGGCTGAAGACAAAGAGGGCTGGAACAGAGCGGTTTTGGTGGCTCAGGCCCATAAAGAGATGATAATTATTTTAATATTATAAAGCTTGTTTAATTTGTTTGTTTGGTGCTACGCGGTAATTTAAGGAACCACGAGATATTTTTTTTTTATTTATTAAGGAACAGGCTACAGTATATACCTGTACCTGTGGTCACGTTACCTCCAGTACTTAGAACATACCTATGTTATACAAATCTTACCTTCATCCATACGACTTGTGTAAACATAAATTTAAAAAAAGAACTTAAAAAAGCACTTTTATTTTAACTCTGTAAAAAAAAGAAAATTTTCCTTTTAAATTTTAACTATCCACCTATAAGCTCGTTATACTCAATTTATATGATAATAAAAGCTTGTCGCGAGGTTAAAGTACTTATCAATATTTAATCAAATTGAAATTGTAAAAATTTTAACTTAGCACATATACATGTCACACATATACTCTCATATCACTCATAGCAAGTTATGCTCACGTGGTTTGGGAACGTCGAGTGAATGTGTGATGAAAGAATGGTAAAAAAGATGTATAAAGCTAAAGCGAATGGTAAGGGAGGTAAGGGGAGGAATTTCACGTAAAAAGCTTGAGGACGCCCCGGAGAGCATGTATGAAGAGGTTAATGACAGTGGACGAGGTGAAAGAGGTATGCAAGGGCCGCAGCGTTTGGCGCTCCGTTCTCTCTGACTACCTCGCTAGGGATTAAACGTGAAGCTTCAACTTTTAAACTTAAATTAAAACTAAACTAGTAAAAAAAAACAAGTAAAACTTAAACTAGTATATTTAAACAAGTAAATCTTATCACTTATGGTCCATTGTCATCTAAACTAAAAGTGTATACAAAAATTTCAGCACAATCGGTAAAATTGAGTTCAAGGTTCGAACAAACATACTTACATACATACATTAGATATTAAATAAAAGCTTTTTTATAAGCTGTATAAGCATAACTTTGCCGTAACAGTATCAATATCGTCATATTATTAATTTATATACGTCTTTTGCGTTTTGTAATATATCACTCAATTCTTAACTTATTTCTTACATAATATTATTAATGCATTTACATAATCTGCACTTTGAAACTTAGTTGCTATAAAGCTAAGCTAGTTTCCACTATAAATTAAGCTCGTGGCGTTAGCTTAACGCTTAAGTAGCTTAAGACAGCCAAGGAGACATTCTTAATATGCTTATCATACTCGTATGAATACGATGGCATATAATGTTGTTTTGTATATAAATTTGAAATGTTAACATTTTATTTGGTTCATACATTATATTAAAGAAATAACTTTAAAAAAATAACAAAAATATTTAATAAGAAGAGCATTTTCTCTTACCAAATGATTGATTTTTGCACCAATCCTTGGGTAGCGGAAATTTGTAAAAATCTCCCTACAAAGATGCTTATAACGTAATAATTCGTATAAAGCATATAAGAATTTCGACGAGGCGTGACGAAGAACGCATGGCTCAGTGGTCAGAGCGCTTGGGAAAATGAGGCGCGGTTTTAAATCCAATTACAAGCGTTACAATTTTTATAATATATTTTCTTTAATTACAAGAAGAATTTTTCATTTCGCACCAGTAGTTGTTGAGATAAGTGCGTACAATCATATAAACTCCTTAGTGTTTTAATATTATTTTACATAGCAAATGATACAGTTCAGTATATAGTATAAATTTATACTATAAGTCCAAAACGCAGATTACACTAGGGGTTATGTTTTATATAGTATAATTTATTCTAGAAATACTTTCGCCTACATTTCTTACCAGAAATACTTGAAGCTATTACAAACGTTAAAATTTAATTTCTGGCTTAAAGCTGAACATTCCCAAAAAACAAGAATCAGAAAGATACGCAACAAAAGAGGGCAATAAAAATAAATTTAGAATTATAAATCACGAAGTAAAGTCCGCAATAAATCGAAAACGCCCCACTTCATTGCTATTAGCAATGGAACCAAAAAAAAACTTAAATTCAACTTAAATAATAAAAATGAAAATAAAAAAGGACCGACCGGTGGCGCAGATGCATAACCTCTGCCTGTAAACGCAACGCTTTGTGGGTTCGATTCCCACTCGTTGAGAATGAAGGATTTTCATTATCTTCGCTCTGGTAACAAGGCAAAGCGCGGCGTTGAGTTCCGCTACTCAACACGCAGTGCCTCAAAAGGCGGAAAGCGGTGAGCGGAGTGTTTTAATACTAGATTCTTGCGGTTCCATCTGCCTACCCTGCCATGTGCGGGATACACCGTGAAGCTATTTTATAATGAAAATGAAAAATGGCTTAAGTTGATAATAAAAAAGTTATATTAAGCTTCACTCTGTATCTCGCATGTAGCAGGGTTCGGAACCTAGTGATATGACACTCCATTTCCTGCTTTTCGAGACACAGCATGTGGTGTGACGGAACTCAACGCCGTGCTTGTTCTTGTTACTGCAGCTAATAAAATTAAAATAATTTATTCTTTCCGAGTGCGAATTAAATCATCAATGTCTCCATACAACGCTCTCTGCTTTTCACCCGAATTCGAGATATTGTGTGTTGGGTGAGCAAGTTGAGACACGCTTTTTTTGAGAAACGTTTGAAATTCATTCATCAATTCATTCAGTCAGACACAGTAGCACTCAATCATAGAAAAGGCAGAGTAAAATAATTTTCGTAAATTTGTTATAATACATTCTTTGTAATGAATAATGAATAGATTCAACACAAAGGAAATTTCTCATGAAAATTAGACGTCGACTTTGTCTCAGATATTTCAAATTAAAAACCATTTATTTCAATTATCAGGCATTAAGCTAATGAAAATGATTTACAATGAAGTGATTTAACTTTGATATAAAAAAATATACAGTAACGTTATTATGACGCTGATGGAAAGCATCTTAACAGCTTATGGATGCCAATCAGTTCTTAGACCAAAGTATGGTGTTTGGTTCCGCATACAAAGTCCATACGTATATATAACTAAAGCTGCCAGAAAGAGGATAAATGAGAATTGTGACTTTTTTCTACCTTTATAGCTTATACCTTTATAGCTTTATAGCTTATTCCGCAAGTAGGGGACTACTTGCGGAATAAGCTATAACATACAAAGTGGATGTAATAATGATATTATACTAAAATAATTTATATATTCACTTGGTTAAAATTCGAATATGCTTAAATATAACACGGATATAACAAGTATTACTTTATTACTTTTAATATAAAGCGCGGCGTTGAGTTACGGCACTCTATATACAATTTCTAGGTCATTTTATTTTTTATTATTCCTTTTTATGGTAATATTCGAGAAAACGTTGAAACAAAAATATTATTATAATATCTACTTATGAGAATGTATCGCTTTTATAAGCACAGAGCTAATACTAAAATAATTAAAGCTTCACCTGAGTTCTTAAACATTACCATACAACTACACTTTGTTAGTTAAAATTAAATAACTTTTCACTTACTACATTACTTTGCCACCTTGACACCATTATTGTGTACAAATTCTACCTGGGAGTATACTAAGCTTTATTTTTTTCTCTATTTCTCTTGCAAAGTTTTTAAGGTATTTTATTGATATCATTTTAATTTTTAGGAGCTTAATATTCTAATATATGTATGATATATAGATAAGAAGATGTACATATACAAAAGAGAATCTAATGTTGAATGGCGGAACTCAACGCCGCGCTTATCTTGTAACCAGAAAAAGAAAAACGAAAATAATCCAAACGTGGGAATCAAACCCGTAACCGTAATAAATAATTTAGTGCTATTTAAAACATTGATTGCTTTTTTAAACTTTAAAATTTCTAAACCAAGTTCAGTCCAATACGGCTATTGATTTTGGAAGACTATCAAAAGCTCTGGCCTTATTATTGCCTTATTACATTAGGCGATATCTATATTTATCACAGGTGAATGATAAAAATACATTTCAATAGCTTTCTCCTTTCCTTGCGGCTTCATACGCTTGATTAAATGTTAATACCTAAAAGTTCATTAGATTACATTTTGTCCTAATTTGCCTAGGGCGCAATCGTAGCTTAAAAATCGCAACCGTCGCAATTGTATCGAAAAATTTTAAAAAAATGTTATCGCCGTAGAGTTTGTTAAGCAAACGTATCATTTAATCATTTCGATCCACTGTTACCCACTGTACTTGTGATCAGAGTTGCCTAGGGTACATAAAGTGTATCATGCGTCATACACAATTCTTAGTTATATCCATGTCACCATGGCAACGAAGCCGTACGTTATAAAATATTAGAAATGAGTCCAAGTAATGTACAGTTGTGAAACGTTTATTAAGCAATACAATTAACTATATAACCGGCCCATTAGCTTCCAAGATATTTGGGAGGCGTCCAAGATGGACACTTTTTGTAGGGAAAAATATTATTTTATTACGTAGTTGTATGGGTTGGGTCGTATATGTTTCCATTGTTTGTTTATTATTAATTTCTTTAATTCTTTTTTATGATTTAATTATTTATTCAGTTGAAATTTTAAAATTTATCTAAGAGTTATTGTATATATATATATTTTTTTTTTTATTTATATATAGATATATAGGTACGCTGTATATAAAAAAATTCATTCATTTGAATGGGGATTGAACGTACAATAATCGCGATTACAATAAGACTTTGTGTCATTGTCAACTGCATCAGGAGTTTATAATTTATATTTATTTTTTTAATATATAAATATTAACAAACAATTATAGATATTATATTTTTATAATAATATTAATTTTTAATATTTTATGTGTTGTCACACAAGGCGCCACTCTTCATACAATTTGTCAAATTGGGATTTAAAGCGAAAAATGAAAAGTCTTGTCATCTCACTTACTCTGCTTTTGAAACCCATGGAATTTGAAAACCATTCTTCAAACAAATAAATAACTTTAATCAACTTCTTAGATTTTTTCACGTGATAAGAAATAATCGTGTCACAATGCGAACGTACCCTTAACTGAAAATGTTAGGGCGGCCATATGTTAGGTTTTTTGCGGCCAATTTGCAACATCCCTTTTGTACGCCACGCTCCATGTGACATTTTTTGTGCTTAATTTAAGATGGTGAAGTAAAAAATAAAAAAAAGGTTTAACATTTTTGTATATTTTACTCGAAGTCTCGACAGTTTGTGAGATGATATTGCAGGAAGTAGCCCATAAAATGTATTAAACGTGCTATGATATTAATATACTCCGCTTTATATTTATGATATAGGGTGTAAAGTCACTGCTTTCAGGGTTCAGTTTAGTATCTAAAATGAGTAGTTCTGTACTAAATAGCATTTTCAATAAAGACTTTCATATATCTATAGCAATTAGTTATAAAGTTGAAGTTAGTTTGGTTAAGTACACTAAACTCAGTAACTTAGGAGCTTTACGTTTGAATTGGAAAAAATATTTGTTATTTTTAGCTTCACGCTGTATCCCAGCAGGATAGGCAGAGGGAATCGTAGGCTCAAGGGACCTAGTGTTGAGACATTCCATTCCCCACTGTCCGCCTTTCGAAGCTTTGTGTGTTGAGTGGCGGAGCTCGTCGTGCTTTGACTTGTTATCAGAAAGATAAAAATGATATGGAATATTAAAATAGTACGCTGAGCCCACAAATCGTTGCTAAATTCCATTTTCTCTTGAAATACCTTTTCAAACTTCCATCATAATATTTGCTAATACTTATATATTATATGCATGAGAATACAAGACTTTGAATGAGTTTTCTCTTTATACAGAATCTGCAAATGAATCAACATTTTCTTTAACATTTTCTAGATTTCAACTGAGTACATTAAACATGATGAAAAATGAAATGAATGAGTAAAATTTATACATAATAATAAATACAAATGTCTGTTTGTCTGTTATAAAAAAAAACATCGAATATAGTAATAATTAATTTAGCTTACGTTCTCTGACTCATCTTATATACCAAAACCGATAGTATGACCCATCTCAGTGCAGCGGGATAGCGTTTGACTGTAAACGCGATAATTGCGGAAACGATTCTCATGTGAAATAAGTTATTTACATTTATATGATCAAATTAAAGAGCGGTATTAAGCTACGAAACAAATAGTTAAAAATGTATCAATGAATAAAGCGTATTATTCTATCCAAGAATATTATAATCATAGTTGAGCGTGCAATTAAATGCTGTTGATGCTCCTTCGGGAAATTTTCAATTGTAAAGTATATTTCAACTCTTGAGTTTTTCGCCGGCTCTTCTCAGCAGAATCTGCCTTCCGAACCGGTAGTAGCTTCCTCAAAGACTGACACTCCTGACATTCCAATGTAAGCTGACGATTCAAAAGTACTTGTAATGGCCTAATTGAATAAAGAATATTTAGATTGTGATTTTAAATAGCTTATTGCCATGCATCTATTCCTAAATTTATAAGTAGGCAGAAAAAAACCCGAAAGCAATTTTAATAACATTCCCCACTTATAACGCAAAATATTCTAATCAGCCAATTTTTTTTATAGTGAAACCCAAAGTAGTCTTTCGTTAAACTGGGCAAAGGAAATACTTGTATTTTAAATATAACACTTATTTATGGGCCGTCAAAGTGCGGCGCTGAGTTACGCCACTCAACACGCAATGTCCCAAAGGCGGAAAGCGAGGAACAGACTGTCGTGATACTAATTTCTCTACGTTTACTATACTCGTTCCACATTAACTTCATGATTTTAGCTGAACGGAAAGTACAACTTACAAAAGTTGGAATTTTCAATTTTCAGTCGCGTATCCTGATATTGTATACACATATAAGTTTGATATCGTGTTTTTGTATAAGTTTTAGAACATCAAATTTTATCGTTTATTTATACAAACCTACAAAAACTGTGTATATTAAAAAAAAAAGATAAAAATTATTGTATCTTTGTTAGGTCGGAAACTTTTCAGATCACTGTCGTAATACCGCCTCTTTAAGTACATACTTTCTTACATATAGATAGTATATGAAACTTTCAGCAACAACAGCTTAAAGCTTTTACATTTTTATGGTTTAGATTCTAATATATGAGAGAAAACGTGTACTTGTATAATAACAGTTATATTGAATAGCAGAATGCACTGGCTTCTCTGCGTGTACTTGTATAATATTAAAATGAAAAGTTTTAATGGATTTAGACCATAAAACATAATAAATGCAATTATTTTACTTATCATTTTTGTTGTCATCTCAGTGTGTATTCTTTAACCTGTGACAAGACGAAATCACTTTAAGATATATATATATATATATATATATATATATATATATATATATATATATATATATATATATATATATATATATATATATACATATATATATATATATATATATATATATATATATATATATATATATATATATATATATATATATATATATATATATATATATATATATATATATATATATATATATATATATATATATATATATATATATATATATATATATATATATATAGATTCATACAATACCATGGAAACAAAAAAATAAAAAAATCTATACAAATGAGAATGTTATGAGTTAGTTATGTGCTTTTAGCAAAGACTTAATACGATTAAGACTCTTAGCACGTCTTATATTGATAGGGAGGAAATTCCATAACCGGACAGCTTTGGCCTTTAAAGGAGTTGATGAAAAAGGAAGAACAATGAGAGGGCATTTTTTGGATGAGGTTTTAATTTGAGAGGGTGATCGTTTGAGTAACTTAAAAATCCAAATTTTTCTTTTAATTTAAATTAAGAACGATGAAACAGCACACTTGGGCTTTTTTCAGAAATAGTTTACAGAAGCTATGGACTCGCTTACGCCTATGTTTATATTTTATATATTTTAATTGATTGTTGCACACCTATACATTTATTTCGGACATGACAGGTTGGCTGGCAGAGAATACTTTATAGCGTTAAGCCCGCCTTTTGTACATTTTTATATATTGTGCAATGAAGGATAAATAAATAAAAATAAATAAATGCTTAAACTTATCTCTATAGTCAAGATAGCAAGTATCAGAATAATTCCTACTATTTTCGTGCGCTCTACGGTAGCTCTAGTACACTTGTTACTAGTTTCTCCGCATTATTAATTTATATTACAATATACTCGTACACAGTTTTATTTTAATAATTAGTGACACGTTCGCGGCATCGCCTGCTTCATCTCGAATTTACTCTAATATGATATGCATATATTGTATATATAAATGATCTTAATGAAAATGAAAATTTTAATGTATATGAATTAATATTATCATTTTATAAGCATCATTGCTTTTATCGTCAATGCTTCTTAGCGCTATATATATATATATATATATATATATATATATATATATATATATATATATATATATATATATATATATATATATATATATATATATATATATATATACATTTGTGTATGTGTGCAATAAATAAATAAATTTGTACTCGCATGAGGTAAAGGTGTTTTTTCCCACATACATCCCGATCCTGTAGAAATTCTGGGATAGAAACCGCCTTTATAATTCAGTGAAAGTTCCATAAAAATCGACATCCACAGACAATCTACAGACAAGACAATTAGTAGCATGTTAATACCAACTTTTAAAGCGAAAACTCAATTATTTTTAAATCACAAACAGACATTTCCATTTTATTTATATGTGAATATGATTTTATGTCAAAGAATATACTTATATATTATGTTTTAAATTGAATGAAAAATGTATCAGCGACAAGACAAATGACTGACCTTTGGTCTCATTAAGCTCATCGTTACGTATACGATCGCAAAGTACCATACGAGTATACTACAGAAGTTTCCGATAGTATTCGAAACCTTAAAGTGCTTATTTAGCTGATTTAAATATATATTGAATGGTATTTTATTTTGATTACCCCAATTCAAGAAATGTAAGTAAATAATAAAAGAAATAAAAATATATAATATAATAATAGCTTCACGCTGTATCTCGCACATGGCAGGGTAGACAGAGGGAACCTAGTATTAAGACACTCCGTTCCTCGCTCTCCGCCTTTTGAGCCATTGCGTGTCGAGTGGCGGAATTCAACGCTGCACTTTGCCTTTTTACCAGAGCTAAGAAAATGAAAAATATTCATTCTCCCCGAGTGGGAATCGAACCCATAAACCATAGTGTGTATCATGTAAATAAATTCTAGACTCAAAATAAATTCTAGAATTTAACTCACATATATATATATATATATATATATATATATATATATATATATATATATATATATATATATATATATATATATATATATATATATATATATATATATATATATATATATATATATATATATATATATATATATATATATATATATATATATATATATATATATATATATATATATATATATTCTATATATATATATATATATATATTCTATATATATATATATATATATATATATATATATATA
This sequence comes from Dione juno, assembly GCA_037127375.1. Classification (NCBI taxonomy): domain Eukaryota; kingdom Metazoa; phylum Arthropoda; class Insecta; order Lepidoptera; family Nymphalidae; genus Dione; species Dione juno. The sequence goes on along the minus strand of JAXRJS010000078.1, from coordinate 581,133 downwards.
TATATATATATATATATATATATATATATATCGTTCTTCTATATATATATATATATAATATATATATATATATATATATATATATATATATATATATATAGAAGAACGCAAGACATTGTAACATACAATACTGAGTTCAAAAGAAGATACTTCTTTCTCTACTTTCCAAACAAATTCAAGGCATTTTGTGTGTTGAAGTGTTGGAACTCAACATTTTGTTTTAATATTAGGCGTAAAAAAAAGTTAATTTCTCGTTAATTTCTCAGAAAGGTGTTCAAATTCAGAACTATCACTGCGTCGTGATTGCCTCAATTTTAATTTAACATTGAATCTAGAATGTAATATTAAAAAGAAACTTTTTATGCAAACTACAGACAAATAAAACTAAAACAATATACAAGAATTTAAAATTCAAATTAAATGAAACGTGTCATGGTGTTCGCATTACAACTTTGCGGCGGTCGCGTGAAACGTCAAACTTTGTAATTTAATGGACAAGAGACGAAACAAATGAAAGTTGCACTTTTACTTATTGCAAGCTTAAAGCTTTTTATATGCATTGTGAATGTGATTGTGCTCAGTTTCATTGCTTTATTGTGAGCTTTAAAAATATTTAACTTCACGCTTTATATCACGTTTAGCATTGTAAGTAAAGAGAAATTTTACTCGAGATACTGAGATCTGCGCATTTGACTGAATGACTGACTCTGCTGCTTTGAAACTCTTAAATACATTACATTCACTTTTCATCTCCTTATATTTTGTAAATGGTATTTTTATCGTATATCTTTCCATAGTATCTGGAGAGTGAGCTTGTAATAAATCACTAAAATCTCAAGGTCAAATTCTATATCCTAACCTTTACTCTATAATACACGAACAACCTTTAAATGAAGCATAAAACAAAACAATATTTCTAAATAGCGTGTAGCACAAAAAAATATTCAAATACATTACATTGTATTCAGTGTCAAAATGTAAATGGACGTCTGTTTTCCCCCTTCCTCCTCACAACCCTACAAATAGTTAGCTTTCATGCACAATACAGGAGGCGATCAACCGAAGTATGTATGCATGAGGGTGATGTAATGAGCTTTTTCTCTCTTTTTATCTATATGTAATAAACAGAGATAGCATCGAGTGCCCTTTTTGTTTAGTGGTTAGGAAAACACGATGGCGTTTGCTTTTTTTTATTGTTGGTATTTAAATATTACTTATATAGTGCATTATTTGTACGGGTAATTCTTCATTGCATTCTATAGACGATAAATTTAGATTATTTCCTTTCGTGGATAAGATTAAGTGTGTTTTAGAGTTCTGTTACATAATATTTCATAGTTTAACGGAGAGTCGAAATGTTTTCATATAGAGAGAGAGAGAGGGGGGGAGAAAGAGAGGGAGTATCAAGACTCTCTTACTTCTACGCTATTTGGGCAATGCGTTTTAATAATAAAATATATACTTTGAACAATTACAATGCTTATGAATTGCTTATGAATTGCTTATGAATTGTTTAATAAATTCCTTAAATATACAAATTAATTAACATCATGATAAAAAGCAAATATTTTCAACTAAGGCTCAGATCAAATACCGGAACATAAATATTTTACTACGGTATTAAATTTAAACATTTTTACAGATTACGATGGTATTATTATTTAAATTAATAATAATATGAATGTTGCTCTGTCTGTTTGATTTCCTCACAACTTATGGGCTAAAGTTGTTTAAAGATTTTAATAAAAGGACAAGCAATAATATAATGTTATGGGCTCGATCCTCATTCGGTAGAATATATTATTTTTATATTTTGGTAGAAGCGGGATTTTAACCCAATCCAGTGTTCTGACCACTAAGACATATGTTCTCTAAAATCTACTATCTATATATAGTAAATATAGAGAGATTTCTTTAAATTTCCGGTACCTAAAGATTATATCTAAGAATGGTCATTTGGCAAGAGAAAATTGCGATTTATTTTTTAATATTTATGGTGTCTTGATAAGAAAGTATGGCTTAGTGGTTTGGATGGTTTCCACAAGACGCGGGTTCTAATCTCGCTCTGTTAAAATTTTATACGTTTTCTAAAAAAAATGTATAATATAAATATAATGTCTCAACTAAACACATGTCGGTAGTGATTACCTGATACGAAAATTGTAAATTTAATTTTTATTTAAAATATTTGTGTACTTTATTTTGATTATATTTTCTTTTTTTAATTTCTAGCATATTCCGTACATAATAGGTAACCTAATAGGAATCTACAGGGATTTTAAACTTTAGATACACCGTTCTCCAATTTCGGTTCTCCATCATAGTTCTCCATCGGTTAAATCAACTTAATTTAAATTATGTAATCATTCCTAGTCTAAGTTTTCACCTAAGTAGGAGTCAAACTGTACTTTATTTTAATATAATATTAAAAAAATATAAAATATAAAAAAAAATATTCTTTGCAGGACAGAAGATTGGCCAGATGAAATCTATGGCGGCGAATTACGATTGACAAAATGACGCCAGCTGGCCTGCTGGTCTTCAGCGCGTTACTCACTAGAACACTATGTGTTATAGCTCCTCAGATACCAGGTAATAATATATATATATATATATATATATATATATATATATATATATATATATATATATATATATATATATATATATATATATATATATATATATATATATATATATATATATATATATATATATATATATATATATATATATATATATATATGTATAATATGAAAACATCGAGGAGATAATATATTATGTAGAGTACATAACATATTATATATTTATTTCTAGCAATATTTCCACTAAAGATTGCGAAAAGCTGACATCTCTAGAAAATGTACGGCTAATTTATCTTACGTATCTAATGAAAGTTACAATATTGACACGGAACGTACAAAAGAAGTTTTATTTCCGTAAACTGATACAAAGGCGATGCTTCGTTTTGCACAAGGCGTCCACTTCACTTTAACTGGGTAGCTTTAAATTTTCTTTCACTACTGTTTCCTTAACAAATTTTAAAACGCTCGCTTTATATCTGTTTAATATTCGTTTGTCTCGCAGCTTGCCATATTGCGCGAGTGCCCCCTCTTATTACTCTTTTCAGTATTGGATACTTGAAATGGCAAAGTTGAAAAATAATGCGATGCTCAGAAATGTTTCAGCTTAGTTAGTTTTGTGTTTGCGTTGTTCAAATTTACGCTCTAGGATAATATTTATCATACTGTTTTATTTCGTCTGGTCCATTTGCATTCTGAATAAATTTATTTAAGATGACTGAATGGGAATGAAATGTTTTCTATTTTTAGATTTCAAAACCGGTGACAAGAAAGTCATCAGCGGTCCCTTCTGGCACGAGGTTTTCACGGAAGTGTATGAAGACCCGGAAGAAGACATATCTACCACCACATCGGAACCTTTGCCGTTTTTCGAAGATGATGCATCTACAAATAATGTGACGGCGCAGCTTGGAAATCGTGTGCACTTACATTGTCGAGTGCATGATTTAGGTGAAAAAACTGTAAGTAATATTTCTCTCCAGTTTTTACTTAATTAAATCTTAAAATATCATCCTTGCACTATAAGTATATCACATTGTTCTTCATATAAAGCCTATATTTTAAAACATTCTTACGTTTCATATGTTGAGCAACCAAATTCTATACTAACCACACTTTATCCACAAATTATAGTTATTATCGAACAGGTGATTAATCACCTTTAAATCATGAAATTGAATGACAGAATAGTTTATCAATAATTTCTCTGCATACTATTCATGACGGAAGTCATCTGGCATTATTCTGTTTTTCGATATTCTACTTGTACTTATAAATTTGTTCATCCAATAATAACAAACATAATACTAGTATACTTATTAATGCATTTTTAATACCAAATCATCCAATTCTTCCACAGATATCGTGGGTTCGACGCCGTGGTGAGGATCTTCACCTGCTTTCCTTCGGGCGTCACACATATTCAGCAGATTCCAGATACTCCTTAGCATTTGAACATCCCAACGATTGGAGATTGCTCATCCAATACGTCAGTGAACGAGACGAGGGCTACTACGAGTGTCAGATATCTACACATCCACCACTTGTGAGGAGAGTGCATTTGACTGTTGTCGGTAAGTGTTATTTAGGTATTGTTCTAGAATGAAGATAATTTTGGATGACAATTTTATTATGACGTATGTAATTATATATTTAGTATTGCATATTTTGTTTTGTATACATCTTTCACAGATTCTGAGAAAGAAAATTTACAATTTATTTAAGTTAGCTTGAAAATTTAAAATATGTTAAACATTAATGAAGTTTTGAACAGGTTATTTTTGACAGACATGATTTAATTACGCCATAAGAATACTATGAGGTGTTATGTGATCTATAAAACGTAAAAAAACCAATCAAACCAATTTTGGAATAAACCTCTCTTAGCACTCTCGTACACTTCCCAAGGACCATATATGCCATTTATGCGATTTCAGGTTTCTATGCAGGTATATATAGATTAGGTTCACTCATTTTAAGCCACGCTTAATTAAAGAGTATTAAAGTTCCAGTTTGTTAGAGTTAAAATTGTTTGTGTGATTTTCATAGAAAATTTATGCAATTTATGTAAATTGGTGTTAATACAGCGAGCACACAGTAACTAGTAGCGCTAGTTGAAAATTTAATATTCTCATAACCAAAGCTGTTTCTTATTCAGGAAATAATTAACGGAGCACCCATCGTTGTGCATATGATGTGCTGAATATTTATATGTAATTATAATAAGCTTCTTTTTTAGTTTCACGCTGAATCCCGCACATCCCGTAAGCAGGGGGTACCGTAGGCTCTAGTAACTTAGTGTTAAGACACTCCGCTCACACAAGAATTGTCGTGTAAGGTGGAAAGTTGGGACTTTCCACCTTACACGACAATTCGTGTTTAGTGACGGAACTCAACGCCGCGCCTTTACGTTGTTGCCAGAACTAAGAAAATAAAAACAATTCATTCTTCCCGAGTGGGAATCGAACCCACAAACCGTCGTATTTACAGGCAGACGCTGCGCCTCTGCACTAAGACGGCCCTCAAGTATAATAAGTTGTAAGCAATATAACCGTTTTACTACGTAGACTATATTCAAATATACAAAAAACTACAATTAGTAATTTTGAACTGCCGCTGCCATAAATACTGTTCAAAGTGGACTTGAATAAGAATCTTACTTTTTCACGCTTTATCACGCATATAGGGGAGGCACCTAATGTTAATACAAGTCGTTCGATGCGTTCTACCAAAATCACAGACACTGCGTGTTAAACGGAAACTCAACGCCGCATTTTGTCTAACAGAAGGTGTAATTGAAAATATGTGCTTATATAAATGAAATTATTAAGACCTATATTTTTAATTAATAATTTAGAATATAGGTCATTCCTGATTTTTTAGCATTAATAAAATATAAATTTATACTAAAATATGTAAATCCATTCTGTTTAGATCTCATATTATATTATGAATTATTTTATTTCCTTCATGCTGTTTATTTATTTATTCTTTATTGTACATAAAAAAAAATATATATGCTCAAAAGGCGGGCTTAATGCTAAAAAGCATTTTCTCCCAGTCAACCCGGTTATATGGGAAATAAATGTAAGTGTAAAAAAAAACAAAAAAATAACATAATAAGTACATAACATATATATATATATATATATATATATATATATATATATATATATATATATATATATATATATATTATACTGTGCAAAAATAAATACTATAATACATCATTTCATAGTGAAACTAAAAAAAATATATTTTATTCCAAATTAAGGTTTATAACTCTAAACATCGTGTACGTCGTTTTATAAATAAATGTAAGCAAAATACTATGTGATTGAAACTAACACACAATTTGCCCTGAAGCGCTCTCCAAATAAAAATTGAAGCGTTTATTTCCGTCGTGTTTTTCAATAAAATTTTGCTAAGCCATATTATTAAATATATTGTATTCTTATATATTATTATATTTTATCTTTTTATATTTCCTCTTTGTTTGATTGTTTTTAAAAATATAGCGTTTATTTGATTTAATCACGGACTAAGTCTCCAAGGTATTTAAGGTAAAAGGACTTTGCTCTGAATTTCTTATGTTATTTCAAAGATTATTCATACAAATTTATATAAAAAAATATATATATAGATTAGTTAATTACATTGTGTTCTTCGTTCACAGTTTAGCTTTCTACAATACAAAAGTTTACATACTAAATATATCATAAAAATATATGTGTTCGATCAAAATTGCCCGTCATCTGAAAAAAAATGTACCTTACCAAAATCTAATCAAGACGTTCTACAAATTCTATTTTACGCAAACGCTCAAATTTCCAGTTAAAGCAACATGCCAAGAGCTTTCATAGAGGAATTCCGACATTGAAGGTCACTAGATCTCAGAGCAATGAGGCAGATAAAATTCCAAGCACAATATCCGATGTATGGCAGAAAGTGAAACGGCAAATAAATAATAAAATATCTCGCATAGACAGAGTTGTGTATAAAATATCTTAAATCTTCATTGTTGAAGATATTTATTAGATTTTCGTGATATTCGCAAATGATAAAAATACTACCAAATTTATTTATAGTCGATAGCTGCTATGGCGAAATACACCAAAGCTAAACATGACAGTGTAAGAACAAATTCTTTTTTCAACTTTATTCTTCAAAATAGGGTAGATAGACAATTATTCATTTTCAGGCCGACTTCGAAACTGCGCAATGAGTGGCATATAGTGATGATAGCCTCATATATTAAAATGAAAAAATATAGTAAATATAAATATAGGTAAAGTAAAATATAAAATGTTCGTTACTAGTAGAAATTCGTTAACGTATACTTATATGTCCTTGACATTCTTGATCCCGATATTCTGATATTTTATTACTTTTTATAGTTTAGCTTTTCTGTTTGGGTTCAAAATCTCGTGTTCCAGACCCTTGGTTTCTAAATATATATATATGTCAATCAAATATGTAATACAGTAATGGTCCCTTAACAACTTTTGTTAAGGCACCATTTCCTTATTCCATATCATTTAGCTGGCCAATATGATTTATCATGAGATGTTCCAGAACTGAGAATTTCATTTATCAATGAAAAATACTCATCATACGCAACATCTATTTTAAGAGGCAATTTCTTATAGATTCTTATACTTGATCTTGTATAGTTCTACATCAAGTGTACCAGATCCTTGATTTTTATATCAATGGAAAGTGGTTTTCATGTTTGATGATTTTTGGTATGGCAGTATTTTATTATTTGTTATTCAGCTTGGGTGCTATGGGTTTGCACAAAGTGTGCCAATCTACAAAATAAATTATAATCTAGATCTAGATATTGTCCAGGTGTACAATTTCATTTTTAAAAGTCATAGATTCACATTCTGCTAGTGTAAGGGATCGGTTAGAATAGAAAGAGCAACGTGAAGAATGGAGTATAAATATTAGATTCCCTGCTACATGCGTGATACAACGTGAAGCTAAAAAAAATAAGTAATTCACTATGATCTTCATACTCGTACATTGCCCATATTTTGCATGGCCGCTACCACAAGAAAATACATACATATAACATTCTCCAAGGAATTTAAAATAAAAATAACATTTTTACTTCTTAAGATCTTATTTATTCCTCTCATGTAGCCTTCATCATAAATGCATACCGCATATACTAAGTTTTTTCTTATAGCAGTGGATGCCAACGCTCCCAATAGCATAGCAATGCTGTGCGGCATTATTTCGTGCCAAAATGGCTATACAGAATACTATAATAATATTTTACAACGTAATTACGGGTATTTCGTGGTAAAGCACGCGTGAAAGCTATCAAAGGTCATTTCAAGTAGATATAGCCGGTTATAGGCGTTTGTTAGGAATTTTGTTGTTTTATTCACTATTATGGAAAAATGTTTATGTAGAGCCTGAGGATTCGATCGATGTTTAAATTAATATAATTTTACCGCTCTCATAAAATAAACACAGCGTTGAGCTCCGCCACTCAATAACAAGACTCTCAAAGAGGCAGTTTCGTTTTTCTTTTTTTTGGCATGTCATGGTGTGCTGTTTTTGAATGAATGAAAAAGATTAAAAGAAAATTTTCCATCAAGATATTTATATATAAGCTGGATACAGTGAATACACGTGGGTAGGTGGAATATACGGGGAACGTGTTAGAGCGTGTCAATAATAATATTGTTCTTTGTTGAGATTCGTTTTGTTGAACAAATTATTTCAGATAGCTTTGTATACGATAGAATTATCAATTTGTTTTTTTAAAAGTCAGGTCAGGGTATGTAGATTAAGGATGCCTACCTAAGCTATCTAAGGTTTGCAGACGACTTGGTCCACTTATCTGAAACAGGACAAGATATTCAGCATATGATAAAATTACTCAATGACGCAAGTCAATTACTAGGGTTGGAAATGAACCTGCTGAGAGCAATGCTGATGACTAACAGCAAAAAACTCACCTTATACGTTTGTAGCGAGCCTCTCAAATATACAGATAACTGTATATACCTGGATAAATAAATTAACTTTCACCACAATAGTAAGGATTTCGAAGCAGAACGCAGGACACAGCTAACAGGGATCGAATACTGGGCACAGAAGGACATATTAATAAGCAACATGCCGATCAAAATCAAAACCAAGGTACTAAACTTATGCCTCATACTCATGGCAAACGTAGAAGCTCAACAAAAACACAAAGAATAAAATAATTTCATGCCAGTATGTTGAAAATTAGAAAGTTGCAGCAAACATGGTACATCAAAATTAGAAACCTAATCAAGTCAAGGGATGGATTAGCACAAGGTCAATCATCAATCCAGCTCGACCATCTCCACGGGTCCACAAGACCGAAAGAGAGGTAGACCTGTACCTATAGCTGTAGAAGTGGAAGTATGATATCAAAAAAAACAGCTGGCATTCAGGTAGCTATCTTTGGAGAAAGCCTTGAAATACAGAGTGGTTCTTACAGAATAAAATTATATATATATATATATATATATATATATATATATATATATATATATATATATATATATATATATATATATATATATATATAATTATTATTATTGTAACTCAAAGTCACGACCGGAGTAAAGCTGTCACTGTAAAACGTATATCGCTCTATAACGGCCCTGCAAAGATAAAAATGGCATACATTAAAAAAAAAATAATTTCATTTTTCTCCTAACGATATTATTATATAAGAAAAAACGTGAGGATAATTGAGAGGGTCGTAAAAATTACCTTATACCAAGCAAGATAACCCTTAGCTAGTTGGGAATGTAATGACAGCAATTATTTTCAGATGTTTGAATGCGCTCGTAAAACATATGGAATCACTTTTTTTATTATCTAAACATTTCAGCATATCTTTAGTATGTGGATGAGGATCAGTATATTGTTATACTAAATGAAATTTAGAAAAGAAAAGCTAGAGAAAATGAATAATAAGTTGTTCTATATATTATACATACTATAAATATATCGCAGGAAAAAAATATTACTTGCAGAATATTTTATTTTATTTGATCAGTCTCGCACTTGATTTGTATAAATTAAGATACACAAAGGCGGCTTTATCACTAAAATAAATATATATACTTATTTAAAGATGATTGGAACTACCCTAAATAACAAGAGTAATAATTGCTTGAGATTCTTAACCACTCTGTCAAGCATTTCTTAATAACATGACGATAGTATCGATTATATATATTAGTGTTAAAAAAATTATTTCATTTAATCATAATAATCAGAATAAATATTTTTATGCCGTATTGTATTTATTAATTCACATTTCATTTATTTAACTTGAATCCAAAACAAACAATTCTATAGTAAAATTTATAACAATGCAAAGATAAGCAGATTTAACTTCACCAGATATCCGGGATTAGTTTTAATTTATGGTCACCCTGCTTTCAAATAATCTGGCCATCGTCTTCAATTACACGTTCACGTGGAGATAAGGCTTGAAATGGAGGTTAAATATATCGCGTATTCCTTATTTTCTTTATTTGGTTCATTTTAAAATTGAGAAATATTTTTTTACAATATATATATATATATATATATATATATATATATATATATATATATATATATATATATATATATATATATATATATATATATATATATATATATATATATATATATATATATATATATATATATATATATACTACTTATTTCTATTAATATAATTAACTTCTTTGTAAATAATCACTACAAGCAAACCGCGCAGACGAATCACAGTTTATATCCAGTAGGTAATATATATATTATACTATTGGAGTGTATTGGAACGCGTCTATTGTACCACTTTCATGAAAGCTTTTGAATGCTTTGCGAGAGCTGGCTTTAGCTTATTTACTATATTACTATTTACTCGCGTATACAAAAACTCGGATGAAACAACGTTTTGTGTTTGTCATTTTAATTGTGACATTTCTATGAATACGAACTCCCTTTCTTTAGTACCTCAAGTTAGTTAATATTAATATTTTAGGCAGAATTGTTCTCATATATATATATATATATATATATATATATATATATATATATATATATATATATATATATATATATATATATATATATATATATATATACATATATATATACCTTACATAATATATACTTTATTATATAAGGTGGAAAACGAGAACAGAGTGCTTAAGCACCTACCTACCCACCTAGCAGGACACCTCCTGTAGCTAAAAAAAATTATAAAAATAGCTTACTAATAATAATAAATATTTATATTTGAAATTAACCAATATATAATATTTTTAAAACGGAAAAAAATATGAAAATTTTATTGGATTTTTAATTTGCATGTACTCTAGATGCATTCAAAAGAAACAAGTACTAGAACACGCTCTTAGAGTACGCAAAATTGCATTAGCATTTATAAGCACGTAAGTATTCAAAGTACCCAACTTATTACCAATATGAATATTATTGATAATAAATTGGCATACTCAAAGTTCCCAAGGAAGTACTAGAGCGGTCTTAGAATTGAAAACTAACCATAGTTGCAAATATGAGACTTAATATCTTTGTTAAATTAATAGATATTTTTAAAATGTATTATTTAGACTGAACTCGGTGCGAATTACTCGTATAAAAGTAGAAATACAGGTGATTGTTTTGGTAAAGGAATAATATTACATTGTTTAATTTTATCACACAAAGACCAGTACCAACCCGAGGACGCTTTAGAATTAATAAACGCGCACCACCAGAGCACCCAAGAACGCACCAATATCAGTATTGACGCACTCAATGCACCCTAGAAAGCTTAAATATTAGTGCACCTGTACTAAATGTACCGAAAGATGCACCAGTTTCAACACGGAGGCTCTCAATGCACTCTCAACCCTCAAGCCCAGAGCACCTATAAAAGTACTGATGACCATTTAAGGATAAACCAAATGTTCGCGGTAACTCCGCGAACTAAGAAGGCACTAGTAACTTTATTTTAATTTTATCTTTTATCTATATATCTGGTAGAACAATACGTGTTAATAAAATAATAATTAAAAAGGTAAAAAAAAGATTTAAATAAAATTTCTTAGTAAATTTAAACGTTTAAAGTATTTTTCATACATTTGATTTTATAATACGACAGTGATATAAATTATATAAGGAACGGATGTCTCCGAGTTCTTTACGATTTTTAGAAGTATGCAGTAGTAGATGATGCATAGAGAATGCGACTGTAAAAGAGCTTGCATTAAAAGTTTTATTAAACCTTATTATAATAACTTTATAATAACTATATCTTATAGTTCATAATCTAAAAAAAATTTTTTGTGCTTTTTCAAACATATTTTTGTATATGTATGAAAATGTAGCACAAAGAATTTATACCTATATAATATGTAACAATTTTATTTTCTGTTCAGATAAAGCATCTTTTACTGTCTTAATTGATATATAAAGCCTTCCAAGTCCCCTCTTAGCCTATAAGTTCGGCATTAGTAGTGAAATTGCTTGGAAAAATAAAGATATTTCACTTATAAAAAAAATCCCAAAATGGGAATTAAATCGAAAACCATAACGACTAAACTGCGCCACGTGTGCTTGATTTATCTAAGTTTCACGCTGTATAGCAGGTTTGGTAAAGTATCCTTGCATTACGACACTCCGTTCCCCACTTTCTGTCCAACTTTCGATACATTAAGTTACAGATCTCAACGCCATGCCTTATCACCTTTCCAGAGCGAAAAAAATAAATTATTCCCCCTATAAAGAATCGAACCCATAACCGTCGCTTAAGTATCGTTGTTTACATAACTTGAATTTAACAATAAAAAATACAAAAATGCAACTAAATTTGGAACGTGGAAGTACAACGGCTGTAATCTATCCAGCACATACATCAATATGGAACTGCGATTAAGTGGACTTAGAGTGTTACTCGCTTCGCCAGTCTAGATTACAAGCACACTATATCACTATTGGCATTGTATTAGAAAATTGTATAATACATAAATTTTCCTATTTATTCCGCAAATAGCAGGTTTGGCAGAGAACCTAGTGTCGGAACACTCTCCGCTATTTGGCCGAATTTGAGACACTATAAAATAGAGCAAGGGCACAAATATAAATTTTCAGTAAATGAGTAAATAAAGTTTCTATGATAAAGCGGTGAAGTGAAAGACATCCTTATTCATTCACTTTTAGGAAAGAGAATTTACGAAAGAGAAAATAGAGTTGAGAGAATTAAAATAATTATAATTATGAAAGCTCAATTGTACTACGTGTTTTGAATTCGATTCTCACTTGGATGAGTGGATTTTTTGAGTTTTTTTTTAATACGCTGTCTTAGACAGTGATGTCTTCAGTTCCAACAAACAGTGGGGGATGTCTTCAGGACGCTTAGTAGATTGGACATAAAACTGATGCTTAATTCTTGAATTGCTCATAAACATTGGAACACAGATAGAGTACAGTAATTAATAATATTAAATAATTGTATAATACTTAGATCAATGCCATGATTCTTCTTCTTCTTCGTCATCTCTTTAGTTGTTTGATTTCAAGTGTGCCAGTTGAGATCAGTTCACTTCGCCAATGTCACGTTGAATGGAAAAGTTTCATGGTAACGTCGGGTGAGAATAACACGATAGCTACCTCCTACGCCACAAGCTTTTGCTTCTGTCAGTTTTGACAGTTCTTTCGGAAACATGTAGTGAGCGAACAGTTGGTTCAAATTGGAAAGAACAGTATCTTATCACAATAGTTTTCTCCATACCTTGCTGTGTGCGGTATAAAGCGTGATTCTTAAGTATCAATGCCTCATGACATTGTACCAATCCTATAAATTTCATATATTTCAATAAGCGTTATTGAAAATTCAACGATTAATTTAGTATAACCTCCTGTTGATAGTTTTATTCATTGAGCAATCATTTTTTGTTATGGAGACAACATTGTGTCAATATTGGTATATTTTAATTGGTTTAATTTATCAAGTTGTCAAGCACTTTTTCAGAAATTATTATTTTTTAGTGTTGTAGGTATTTTTGACAAGAAATAATGTATACAATATCATGATTGCTAAACTAAAACTAAATTTATTAAACTAGTAATTTACACTAGAACTAAAATAAATAATCAATTAAATAAAAAAAAATGTATATACAATCGTTATTATATAATTTAATGTATATACAAAACAAATTTATTGTCCTGGCTAACGATAAAGAGACATAGATAGATATCTCTATCTCTAGAGCCACGGTGATAGTTCCACAAGTTCAAAAACCAATATGGAATTCTTAAATACAATAATATCACTTTATTTCATTTTAAATTTAAAAAAAAAGTATTTAGTAATAGTTGCTTAGATCACCATCATCTATGATGATGTGACTCAATCATCGCAATTTACTTACATCTGAAAATATTCTTTTACTTCGTTAACATTAGAATAAAAGAAGTAGGTACACTTAGGTACAAAGGAAAATTAATCTATAAGATAACATCTCCACTCTAGATCTCTCCTCTAGATTTCTACTCTAGATCTCTACTCTAGATCTCTGCTCTAGATCTCTACTCTAGATCTCTACTCTAGCCGGATCCCAGTACTCTGCTAGAGTAGGCTGAGGGAATAGTGTTAGAACAATCTGCTTTTCATTGTCCGCACAATTTTCAAGACTGCAAGTTATTTGTCGCAATTAAACGCCATGTTTTGTCTTATTACAAGAAAAAAAGACATTGTTTTAATATTGAGTTTAAATAAAACTATGTTTCGGAATGGGAATTGAACTCGACACTTTCGCGTTTAAAGTCAGATACTGTGCCACTATTCCATAACAACTTTCTTACAAATGAGAGTCCTAAATTACTAATATTCTACATATTCTCTATTTTTTTCTTTTTGTTCCTATTCGCAGCTCACTTTTTTCATTTGTACAGAATTCAGTACAGTAAACAGTAGTAAAATAAAGCTTGTGAATAAATACGAGTCACATATCGTTGTATTCGAATTTGTAGAAATATATGCTCCTATATCCTATAAATAAAAATAAAAATTTTATATACAATGTTTACTTATGAATTAAAAACGATCCATTTCATAAGAAAAGATTTAAAAAACAAAGAAGATAATTATCAAATACGATATATATGATTTTTTTATAAAGCAGCGTTGTCCTTCATATAGCAGGAATGTATAGAAGGAAGAGCATAGAGTTAAAACACTTATTTCTCCTCTTCCGCCCAAATTCGAGACGGTGCATGTTGAGTAACTGAACTTAACGTCGCGCTATGATATATCTTCAATATTATGAAAATAGTTTAAATACAATTTAAATTACATGCCCGATAGTGTTCGAAGCATTTACGTTTGATTTTCATCACGTTCATATTCAATCGTGGCTACTCTCTGTCAAACTATTTTCAATGGTATATACATTTTTATAATATTTATTGATGTTTATATATATATAAAAAAAAATATTCGGCCTGGTTAGAACAACGAGTGACGTGGACCACTCCGTCTCATGTCTTATTTATAATTACTACAATTATAATCATTTAAGTATCGTATTACTACGACATCGTTGTAAGTTCGATTCCCACTAGGAGGGTATGAATTATTTTTATTTCCTCGCTCTCGTAAGTAATAATAATATAAAAACTACATCTATTTAAAAAAAAACAATAAAAGAAAAAGCACGTGGTTAAATTTCATTTTAAAGCAATACACATCTTAAATATAATGTTTCAATTTATATAATCCATGAGATTTTTCTAAATAGTTAAAGACTAAAAATTAAAAAAATATAATATAAAATCATTAGAGAAAATACCCTATTGTAACATTCTATACTAATTTTCGATTCTTCTTGCAGTGCCAAAAGTTGAAATAATAGATGAACGCGGCCGCCCACTCCAAGACAAGTTCTACAAAGAAGGCTCTATTATAGAGTTGCGGTGCGTTGTCAGCGAGGTGCCGCAACCCGCGAGGCAAGTCAGTTGGAAACATGGCGGGCGATTGTTGAACTATGATACGAAGAGAGGAGGCGTAAGGTATAGTATAGTAACTTGAATAATTATATATTTACTTGAAATACACACATATATATATATTTCATAACAATAGCCTACACTAAATCAGTCAAGTACGAGTAGTACACACGTACCGAGGGTTCCATATCTATTTCAAGATTGTAAATATTCCGCTGAGGAAAATTCTACTTATAAAAATGGACAAATTTAAATTTGCAGTTTGTATGCAATTAACTCCAAATATACGTTTGTGATGGATCAATGAAATACAATTAATTATAGCCGACAAACATAAGTTTGTATGCACTTATTGTGTATGAAATGAACTACAGTATAGGTTTGTAAAGGAATTTTTAAAATTTTTGAACTTTCTCCTTAGGTTGTACGATAAGTTATTACTTATTGAAAAATTTCATATCTTCTGATTTAATTTAAAATGCAAAAAAAATAAGCATAAACGCTCATATTTTTTTATTGCGTTGACTTTGATAGTTTATTTTCTCTGTACTTCAAGAGGTCATCGACTTGGATATATGATATGAATTTCAGCTTGAGTCTCCTACGTTATTTGGAGAAGATGATTTTGACAGACGGACAGACAGACAGACGGACAGCAAAGAAGTGATAAAATTAAGGCTTTTGTTTTTTTTGAGGTACGAAACTAAAATTTAACCGTAACTTACCTCAAAATTCATATACGCTTGTTAAAACTATTTTATGTCATTATTTAATTCTATCATTCTTTTGTATAGTCTTCATCATTCTTAACAAATATAAGAACGAAGCAAGCGCATCACGTAACGAGATTTGTACGTGTCTTACAAACGTGAGTAACAAAAATCGAATTTGCGACCTTCGTTCCGAAATGAACACACTTAAGTTCAACGATCGCTGTCTTTCAAGTCTTCTTTTTTGTATGGCATTAATAATTTATAATATGGATAGATTATTCTTATTGAATATCTTTGAAATAAATATACTTTGCTATACATATATTTTGGTTAAATGAACATTGTACTTTTGTTAACCTGTTTTAAAGCTAAATATAATTTTTGGTAATAAAAAGTAATTTTTAAATTATTTAAAAAAAATATTATAACTATCCGTTCGCAACTTCGTCGTTGGAGTTTTTTATTTGTTATCGTTTAAATAGATTTGTAATAATTGTATATGTAATTGTATATACAAGAAAATTTTCATTTTATAAGCAATATTGTGTCTGGGCGGAGGGAACTCGATACTGTGATGTGTGTGACTCGATACTGTGATGTTTTTCTGTGTAAAGCCCGGACAAAAAGAAAGATGGACTAAAATTATAAAATAAAATTATTAATCAATTTCAATGGTTCATGTAATATTTTATTATCTATTATATTATTATATTTTAAGGGACTATTTTAATTATCCATACATACATATGTACATCTACTTGAAAATACAAGTAGGTACTTGTATGAAAAATAACGATAGGACCCGCTATTTCTAGATCGCGTTTGAAATTGTAAATTTTATTATTTATTTATTATATTCTCGAATGAGCAACAAAATTTAATTAAACTTATCTAGTGAATGATAATTCCCATTTTGTTCCACTGGAACTTAATTACAACGATCTGCAATAAATCGTAACGGCACTTCAAATAAATGAGGGTAGCTTTTAAATTAGGCTATTTTGTGTTAAATAAAGTATAGCATAGTATATAAGGAATAGATGGTCAATGGGTTATTTAGAGTTTTCAAAGATATGAAATTATATATATATATATATATATATATATATATATATATATATATATATATATATATATATATATATATATATATATATATATATATATATATATATATATATATATATATATATATATAAGCACTAATTGGTGTCACAATATAAACCTTTACACTCATATTTTGTTTACTAAAGTAAAATATAAACGTAAATATAATAAATTGACTGCTTAATTTGGTATGGAAAATTTAAGTTTCAGATATATTTTTCCAAGATGAGACACTCGTTTATATATTTTTGAGAAATGTAAGAACACTGTCTATATTCATTTGTTTACAAGTAACTGAAAATAGAAAAGCGAAGTTTGTAGGAAGATAAAAGTTTTTCAAACGTAGCAGCAACGAACCGCGTCTTATTCGTAATTTGTCCTACTTTACTTAGAAAGCATTTTCAGTGAAGTGTCCATTTAAAATGCTGGAATTGTATTTACTATTCGTACTCCTGGTACCGCGTCCTCCTTTACAATTATAATTTATTTTTTACTTCACGCAACCTTCTCCTGCCTGTATTAGAGGGATCCTGGTGTTAAGACACTCTGTTCCTCAGTTTCTATCCAGCTTTCGATATATAAAGTGTTAAGTGACGGTGCTTAATGCTCGGTGCCAGAGAGGGGAAATGGGAATCGAATCCACAACCGTCGTATCACGTTTACAGTCAGACGCTGAATCACGACGGATTTTTTTATGATTGTGCAATTTAATAACTAAGGCTAACCTTTTAAAGAGTAGGTGACCGTTACGAGCCAGGTCATCCTTCGCCACGATGGCCTGGTTTTATTATACATATATACTTTTATATATACATATATACTTTCATTACTTTAGCGTAACTAGCGATTCTATTTTTTTAAAGTGCTTACAAATATTTCCGGCAGAGAGTAGAGAATGGACGGAGAGAGATCGGACCGTAGTATTAATAAAAAAAATACATATATATTAATATTTAAAAGAATATTATTTTATTTGAAAGATTATATATATATATATATATATATATATATATATATATATATATATATATATATATATATATATATATATATATATATATATATATATATATATATTATATATATATATAATTATGTAATAAATTGACTTTTCAAATAAAATAATAATTGCGTTGATTAGCGTAAAATCCTTATATGGGACGAGGTCACTGCTCTGTTTTTGGAACAATGGTCTCAGTTGTTATGTTATTAAACAATTCTAAAAGGCGATTCGGTTATGGCCTCCAGTTTTGTAAACGGTATCTTACAACATTCACTTGTGTCTTTAAAAAAACAAATTAAAAAAAAACTGATTTACTATCTATTAATGTATATTTTACTTTTAACTTTCTTCTACAAATAATCATAAAAAAATATAAGTGCTAAAAGGGTCATCCTTATTTGCTCAAATTTATAGATTGTTATTTTAGGATGGCTTAGTAATATTTGAGTTATATGATTTCTATTCACATAGAATTACAGCACTGTGTAGACAGGAAAGTCAGACAGAATCGAGTGGTATTACTCTTCTCTATATCATAGCACCCAATGAAATATTTTTTTCAGCTTCACGATGTGTGTCACATATTTCACAGTGAGCAGAGAGATTCCGGCTTCAAAATACTCCACTCTCCGCTTTCTGCCTTAATGTGAAATATCGCTATAACGCCACTTTTTGTTTTACCGAGCCAAGAAATGACAATAATTTACTCCCCCGAGTGGAGATTGCGCTTGCTCACTGCGCCACGATGACCTCAATATTTTTTACTAGCTAGGAAAATAAATACTTATTATTGTCAAATATAAGCCTATCATATCATACGTTGTAATTGGACCGTGACATTGACACTTTTATAAATTTCTATTAATAAATATTTTAAAGATATTACAAAAGTTTCAATTATCTTTATCGTATATCTGATTAAGATTAGAAAGACCTTCTCATAAATAGACTTCGGAAATATAATTCCCGAAGCAATCACAAACTCTTATAGAAACCTCTATAATTTTCGATCAACTTTCCTTTATCCGGCTCGAAGGACCAATAAACGGAAACAATAGCAACTGTAATTTAAAAAGATTCCTATCACAGAACTTAGCAATACAATTAAAATTATAGCTGCTATGTGTTAATTTCACAATTTGAAATTAGTCAGAAGAAGGAGAAATTATTCACGACCCTTTCAGGAACACATGTGAAGAAAGGCAAGATTAATTTGAAAGAAAATTGTAACAGTTAATTTGGTTGCTTTTGTTTGAAAATGATTATGGCTGAATGAGTTTAATTAAAACACTGATTTCATTAAGGGTTTCTTGAATTCGCAATTTCAGAACTGTCATTCCGTGTGACTTGGCAACGTCCCCGAGTTATGACCTCTTCTCTACCAAACAGACCCATAAATTATTTAAAATGTTAACTTTAGACAGCGGTTTCTATACAACTTGATAAATATTTTAAGAGAAACAATTGATATTATTTTGGATTTATTTTCCTTTTAATATAGTTGAAAATATTATAATCATTGATATTATGTATTTAAGTATAATTATAATCAAGATATGTTAGCCAATCTGAGGCCAATCTTTCGTATTTAAAAAAAAATTGATGCCTTATTTCAATTAGATAAAATACGCCCTTGAATTGTTCACCTAGGGCAATGAACTTTAAAGGGACAGAAATTGAAAGATGAAGTAACATTGCAATAGGTCCTCTCTACATATATCGATAAGAAAATTTTATTCAATATAATAAATTCACTTTTCTTTACTTATGATATATAATTCTCATTTATTGTAAACCTGAAGACTTTATTTTATTGAACACTTACGCTCTAAACTTAGTAGGTAAAATAGATCTTTGTGTTGCATATTCCTTTAAGGAATGCTATATATTTACAACAAATTATTGATTTACATGATACCTGTGGTTATTATTACCTTTAGTAATGTATCATGTGTCATACACAATTGTCAGTTATTTCCAATTTACCTAAAGGGCGAAGTCGCGGAAAATGCTAGTAAGTGATACGAATACTAAAATAAATAATAAATTACCTTTTACTATGTAGAATTTCTAATTTTTAATAACAAAACCGATACCCAAAATTTGACTATGTAATACATAGCTGGTAATATATCATATAGTTTTGTATATCTTTTGATATATCCACCAATTGACATTATTCATATCAAAGTGACAAGACATTTATTATTTTTTTTTATTTTTATTGACAGTGTCAAAACAGAGGCTACATCGAACGGGGCTTTATCACGACTCTACATTGCCAACGCGAATAGAAACGATTCTGGAAATTACACATGCTCGTTGGCAGACGTCGCTGCGTCGGCAGTGTCTGTTCATGTGTTGAGAGGTTAGTATATAATACAAAATTTATAATACAAAATTTTCTGAAACAGCATATTGTTGTCTAAAGATAGACATAGAGGTAATAATATACCTGTATAGTATTAATAATAAATAAATTCCAGTCGAATACATAGAAGAGTTAGATTGGCACTTAATCATTTTTCTATAACATTCATAGATTTAATTCATATTTATATATACCTTATGGCAAATCTTCGCTATAGTACCGCAACATTATGTTTGTTTGAGTTAGTCGTAATTATTTAAAAATATGTTGTAATAAAAATAAAAATAGTAAACTCAAAAGAAATTGTTTAATAGAAATGGTATACACTTTGAAAATAACTTTTTGTTGATGCAAATCTGATACTTGGTTTCTGTGTTTGATTTGCTATTCCAATGTATAATGCCATTTAATTCGACAATCACATTGTTATTCATCGATTAATATTCAATGGTATAGACACGAAAGGGATTTCCCGTATTATCAATATTCATATGGTTACAGGCGAAAATCCACTTGCAATGCAACGGGGAGATGCTTCAGTATCGCATCCATCGCTGTTTTTGTTAACGTGCTACGTTAGCTGACATATAGCCGGCGCGTTTTAATCGCGCTACATTTTGTAAAGAAGACATTTAGTGTAATTATTATATTGTATTGTACCGATTTTAGTGGATATTTTGTAGAAAAAGTTACTTATTTGTGTTTTAAAGACTACTTATTATGTTAGCTGAAACTTAAATTTCTCTATTATGAAACTGTTAAGTGGAGATTCTGACTTATGTAAAATTGTAAAAAAAAATATAGAGTTTCGGCACTCAAAACTAAATCTTACACTATCGCACTATTAAATAATCAACACCAGAGTAAGGATTATAAAAATTAGCATTACTTTAAAATCTTCAAAGCTTTTTAAAATTTCATATTATTTCCATAAGCTCTTCTCAATTTCATACTGTCTTTAGAACAATGTACACAGCTATCCACTCAAGTGTGAGCGAGTAAACTATTCATCTGAGATTATTTTGAAATTCCAAGATTCTCAACCGATTCAACTTTACTTTGAACGTACTTTACGAACGTAAGATGGAAGTTTTAGATGTTTAGAAGTACGATATAATGTGTAAATCTCTATAACTTGACAATATCAGTGTCGAGTTTACATGTTATATAAGCATTTAAACTTCATTTTTATTTATTTCTTCGGGATATTTTTTCATTATTTCCTTTGCTTTTGAAGTTTACAAAACTTTCGACGTATATAATTGGTCAATAAGAAACATACTTTAAAACAAGAATGTAATATTCATTCTATAGATAATAAGATAAGGCCTGATACAGCAAATAAAAGTACTAAAAGCTATATAAAACATCCTTGTAATAGACGAATAGCAGTCTATAAGTTTAAAAAAGCTCTTTCAAAATGCTTTACTATGATCCCATTGAGCATTTTTTTTACTTCTTCATTACTTAAATGAAACAAAGTGTATGAACTCTGCTCGGTAGCGCAAATACAACTATTAAAGTCAAACTTACAAAATTTAATTTGTACTATTTTTGTTTCGTTAGTTTGCCTTGAAACGTAATGGTAGGTTAATATATAAGACTTTCATTCTATTTATTTTAAGTCGTTCATACTAAAAAAATCTCGTTATATTGAATTAATTTTAACTTTTTTTGTTCATTTTCACACAGTCCCTCATATAGAAGCGTAGATGAAGAGAACTAGTATCAAAACAAAGAACGGCATGTTCCACCACATAACTTACAATGTTCGAAATATGAGTATTATGTCAATAGGTTCTTATAAAGCGTGGAGATAAAAAGTTATCAACATAACTTAAGTATAGTAGTGTATGTACGGGGTTTCGAGTATATTTCAGTTTAAATAACTTTATGTGAAGGTAAGAAAATGAAAGACCATCTGGCTTGTTGAGTACAAAAATTTTAAATGAGTTTAATTCGTTATACAATGTCAGTGGATCAATCTGAATATATACATATATATATATATATATATATATATATATATATATATATATATATATATATATATATATATATATATATATATATATATATATATATATATATATATATATATATATACTTTTGGATTTGGATTTGACCCTATGATTCCTGGATACAGCCGACTATTAGAGCACAAAACACTCAGACATTGAAATTTGTAAAGCCAACCCAGCTGTCCAACTTTAGCTGTTTACGAGCGAACTCACTCTACTCCAGATTAACTTTAAATTTCTACGACTATCATCGAGCTTGTACTAATAGATTGATGTGGAAACTTATAAAGAATGTAAATAAATTATAAAACAAACTATTATGTTAATCGAAAAACAATTAGATTGATTGATACTTATATTATATTCATTTACGATAGTAAATTATAACGACTTATGACAACAAATATATTATATAAGCTAGTTTTTACTTATGGCTTCGTCCTCTTGGCCAAATAGCAATAACTTCGAGTTGTGTATGATACACAAACTCTCCAAGTGCCTGAAGTAGATCTGCCCGCAGAGACGATTAACACAATATAATATATTTAAAGCTTATCGCCTATCTCAATAAATGAAAGAATTATATAATAGATAATATTTTTTTATTTAAACCAGTAGTTCCTGAGATTATCCCGTTCAAAAAAACAAATTCTTCAGGCTGATAATAAATATATATGTATATATATATATATATATATATATATATATATATAATATATATATATATATATATATATATATATATATATATATATATATATATGATATTACTATGAAAATATAGGTTACTGATGTGAAATTTAAACTAGTAACCACTGTAAAGTAATAGACCCAACTGTGCCAAGATGGTTGCAACTAAAACTAATATAATCTAAGTTCAACTGAGATATCAAATATCACCATCAAAATATAAAGTTCGGGCAAGTTTGGAGGAGAGCTTTTCAGAGGTGCCTTTGAAACACCGAAAGACAATTTTAATAATTACTGTTTAATGCGTTTCCAAGATATTTTCTGAAGCAATATGGTTTTTTTCTGGATTGTAGAAGCGATTGAAATAAGTTTTCAGGTCCCCAAGCCATTCGTTTTTAATTATTAATTAATATTGATAATATATTCTTTGAAAATCTGTACAGAGTTACAATTTAGTTAAATTTAGTGAATAAGTATAACTTAGCAAAGATAAAATTGGATGCTGACGTTCACAGTACTCCGTTTTCAAGCTTAGTTTTCATTTAAAACTAAATATCATCCAGAGAGGTTTCACATGAATAAGACAAATAGGGTTGTCAATCATGATAAAAATTAATAATTTATGTTGATAGCAAATAAAGAAAGTGATAGGTGCTTCTTTTTTATACACACTTTTAAGTTTAAGTAGCGAAATTTTGTCAAATTTTTATTCTTCTGTTGTAGAAAAGAATGTATACAAATAATATATAGATTGACCTACATAAATAAGTATCTACAAAATTTCCACTAACAAAACTGTATATGTAAGCTCTGTAATCTAAACTTAGCAACTAAGATAAAGTTACTTGTTATTTCTTTTTGTTTTTCCAAACTCTACTTTTCAAAGAAAACTAAATATCGCTTAGAAGGGATCTTCTAGGATCGGCTAGGGTCGTCAAACTCTAAACGACTTTACTGTTTACTTACTTCAAAAATCTTGTAACATAAGTATTATTAATATTGTAACTTGTATATACATATATAATCATAATATTTAATTTGTTTTTATTTAAGTCAATTAATGGATTATTTTAATGTTATACAAAATTTCAATTAAAGTGGCAACCCTGAAATGAGCATATTTCTCATGTAAGCGCTACCGAAACTTGTGAGCTATGAACATTCATTGCTTTTTGAAGTCCAATGATCAGATGCAGCTGTATAGTTATGTGGAAGAATTAAGCTTTTAGAAGCTTTTCATTAGCCTATGAAAATAACTCAATTTTACACTTGTGTATATTGTTCACTAATAACGTGATTATGATATGTTATTATTTATATTCGGTTAATTTATTATTATGCCATGTTATACAGTTATACATTTAAGTGTAAATAAATATTTTTGCAAAAATGTACACAGACAATGTACAATTTTTCATTTTATCTACATTGCTATGCTTGACACGAGTGTATCTGTGTTACAATTTAAAAGGTACGTGCGCTGTCGTCTTGATGAGTTTTGTTTCTTGCCTACAGATCTGCAGCTCCTTATGTTTATTTTTATTACTATAGAAATTTCTAATTTATTCATGTTTTTGTATTTGTTTATCGCAATAGTATATTTCGTATTCTTATAGCTATAGCAATATAATTGTTCTATTGAATTTTATATACAAGAAGTTGTTAAACAGGTAAATACCTATCTAATTTAAATACAGCATATATATAATATTTAATATATTCTTATGATATGTACATATTTAAATAAGTACTCGTATATTTAATTTTGAAAATTGCTTCAATTCTTTTATTATATGTTAGTTTAACTTATATACTTATATTGTGTTTATTTTTAAATTTTTAATGTAAACAACTAAGAAAGACTGTATAACTAAGCGTAGATCCAGTATTACAAACAAATTAACGCTCTTTGTGAAATGGTGTCAAATTTGATTCTCAAAGCGTCTAAAGCTTATAAAAGCTCGTCGCAATCTTTCAAAAGTATTATTTTATTTCTATAAAAAAATATCCTCATAATATAAAATGTGGGTAAAGAAAGTTGTGCAACCTAATTTTAAAACTGGTGAAAAATGTCTTTAAATATTAATAGTATTGACAAATAAAATCCATTTATGTATCATTTAATTTGAACGAAAAAGAAAAACATAGTAAAGCTTCACTCACTTGCAGAAAGTGTTAGTGTTACCAGACTCCATTCTCCACTTTCCACCTGAATCCGAGATGCTGCTTGTTGAGTGGAGTAACTGAACGCCGCAATTTTTTTAACAAAAATTTTCTATATACTTTGTTATTAAATATTTTTTATTTTATTGCTTGTTACAAAATCAATAAGTAAAATCACAGTCGTAAAGAAATTATGACATAATAATATATTGAAATAGGTTTTAATTAGCTATATTGTTTAATTTCGTATGTACAAGGAACAGGTTAAAATTCTGCGACGTCTACACTTTTCATTTTCCATTATAAATCATTTCCATAAATGTATTTTTTTTTAAATTTGATATTTTATTAATTTGCATTGAACATATAAAATATTATGATTGTATAAATAAATAAACGCCTAATTTGTAAGCATCTACATATTGTAAATAGCCTTAAATATAAACTTGTATTATATACATATATTGTCTTAACTTTA
>JAXRJS010000078.1:287500-552500 GCA_037127375.1 Dione juno | reverse complement strand
TTTTTGTATAAGATCACCGTCCTACCCCTAAAGGGTGACCGTAATAAATACAGGTAAGTAATGTTAGGGAGTTTGACCCTACCAAGAATATAAGGATTAATTTAATTTCTTAACTTTTAGTGTAGTTTCTTAGATTTGTAAAAAAATTTTGAAGTAAATCTTAGCTTAGCTGCTACTATTTATATAAATTAACATATTTATGGTATGAGAAGAACATTTTTTATTTAGATAGAAGATTCTCGATGACTCCAATTGTAAAAGGGTACCCTATTAATAGGACTCTGCTGTCTATCCGTCTGTCACCAGGCTGTAACTACTGAACCATAAAAGTTAGGCTGTTGAAATTTTCAAAGATAATGTCTTTCTGTTGCCGGTGTTGCCTATAACAATAAATATGAAAAATAGAAAAAAGAAATTAACTAAACTAAAAAATATAGAAAAATGCTAACCATCGCACAATAATACCATCAACATAATAATATGCTTAATTGTACACCACATAAAAAAAGAACAAAAACCAAAAATAAATAAAAAAAATGTATAGCGGACAGCCCTGCTACGTGCCTTTTAATACAAACACGTTCACTGTTTGAATTATTCGAAACAACATTGCTTTCAAACTGAATCTAGTGCGGATTTTACGCATCGTCGACATGATAAGCCTGAATTATTACAAAATTCACATTATGTACTTGTTGTTGTTTGTACGTACGTATATGAAACCTGATTTGCCTTTTACAGTTCCATTTGTCGACTCTTAATAGTTGTATTTCATTGACCTAGACTTATGAAGTTTGACGGAAAGTAAGAACTTACAGTATATATACAGGATAAAATTTGATAATTTATAAGTTTAATGTAGATAGTTTAAACCATCACACACTTATATTTGTAGTTAAATTCATACAAAGTGAATGGATACGACTGCAAATTTAGGTTTGTCTCGATATTGTGCTCGTGTTATAAATAATATGATCAAAATGGAAAATATTTAGAAGAGATATTGTAACAAACTGGCAGAATTAGTTGGACTAAGTCTAAGGCCGTGCGTGTCTTTAAAAAATGATAATTATAATTTATTTATACTACACTAAAGTACTACTTTATTTATACTACACTACACTAAAGTAAAATAAAATGATTTTACAATATCTGTTTGTCTCGTTGTCTGTCTGCCTATTCTACTATTCATTGAATAATGCGTGAAAGTAAAAAAAACCTCGAAATTAATAAACGATAATAAAGAAAACCGCCATGTATGTGTATGTATGTGAAATAAAGAAGCGTTTAGTAAACATTGTAAGTTCTATCTTTTTTACGCTGGAAAATGTTATATCGTGTGTATGATATACTCGTATGTGTCCTACAGACGGATGGTACTGTCGGACTCAGTGGAATAAAACCCGATACTATCCATTAAAGCCCAGCGAGAGCCCTCTCCACCTATAAGAGGTGCCGTAGGATCTCTTATTCTGCCATGACACCTCTTTGGAATGGTCGCCTACAATATATATTTTTTTTTATTCTTATATACTATATCACTACAGATACTTAGTCCATACCCTTTATTATGATCAATATTAATACAATATACATGTAATATAGCACTAGGTAGTAAAAATTTTACCGCTTCACACTGTATCCCGCAAATAGCAGGGTAGGCACAGGGAACGTACTGTTAAGACAATTCGTTTCCCGCAATCCGCCTTTTTAGACTCGTATTGAGCGATAAGAAATCAACGCCACACTTTGTCTTACCAGAGCGAAGAAAACGAAAAAAATCACGAGTCGTCGCGCTTACAGACATACATACAGACGCTGTTCCTATGCACCAAGGTCCTCAATGTCAATAAGTGTCTGTCCGATATTGGTACTGGGCATACGGGTACGCGACCCCGGATCCTCGAGCCACCACTGTCATACTTCTTCCCAATCCATGAAAGTGGTGTCCTTACCCCCCCCCCGTCTCCCCCTTTTTACTAATTTTTTTTTTCCCTCTTATCCTTGGCTTTTCCCACAAAAAATGGGTTTTGGAGGTCAGATGGCAATCGCTCCATTAAAAAGCCACCACCAGCCACTCATATGGAAAGACCAAAAATGTTGCTGGGTACTGCTAGGGCGTCGCCGCTAAACGACGCGCAGGCACATCGCCCTACACCTGTGTAAAATGGGCAAGGGCTACCGTGTCAAGTACGGACACGGCTAAAGAAGATAGTACCCAGAAGGAAACTCCGCTTTGCAACGTGGAATATTGGCTCTCTAACCAGACGATGCAGGGAACTAACAGATGTACTCATGAGGCGTCGGGTCCAGTGTGCTTTCCTTCAGGAAACGCGCTGGAAGGGCAATAAGTCTCGTAACATCGGACAGGGTTACCAGCTCATATACACTGGGTCTCCTTCCGGTAAAACTGGTGTAGCAGTAGTTTTGTCTGAAGAGCTACGGAATGGTCTCCTCGAAGTTGACCGACGCAGTGACCGCCTGATGCGGGTGAAGGTACTGGTTGAGGGGGCTATCGCCAACTTAATTAGTGCATACGCTCCCCAGGCTGGTTGTAACGGGGCCGAAAAGGAGTCATTCTGGGAGCAATATGAAGAGGCTCTACTCGCTATACCATCTACCGAGGTGATCATAGTTGGGGGAGACCTTAACGGTCACGTGGGTAAGGCTGCGGATACGTATGAAACGTGGTCCACGGTGGTTTTGGTCACGGTCGCCGCAATATAGAGGGCGAAAATATCCTAAGAACCTATATTGCATCTGATCTGGCCATCGTAAATACGTTCTTCCAAAAGAGTCCGCAGCATCTTATTACGTATGCGAGTGAACTCCATTCAACCCAAATAGATTACCTATTGACCAGGCGGTGTCATGTTGGCAAGGTAACTAACTGTAAAGTCATTCCTGGCGAAAAGCCTAACGGCCCAACATCGTCTTCTTGTCATGGATTATGTCGTTACCACCCGCTAAAGAAATTAGCCGAGACGCGTAAGTCTAAGATCAAGTGGTGGTTGCTGAATGGACCGATGCAGAGCGACTTTCTGGCAGAGGTTAACAGTCAAAATTTATCAACTACAGAATTCAGGGTGCTTTGGGATCGAGCTAGGCCAAACATTCGGCGGTAAATTCTTGGTTCTAAGGGAGGCGTATTATGGGCAGGGGACAGGGGGTGGGAAAGACAAAGGGCAAGTATTCAAAAACTATTTTAAATGGACTTTTTAAAATTTGAAACACTGGGTCAAACCAAAATCAACAAAAAAGCTTTAAACCCCCCGGGTTTGTCCCATTTTTTAAAAGCAGGGGGAAAATATCTACAAATTCACTGTCAATAAAAAGCAAATAAAAAAATGCTTTGGCAGGTTCCCCAACTCTCTGAAACAGGCCTTTTTGGAAAAATGGAGAAACTTCAGCCAAAAGACCCTTACCCAACCCCCCAATGGGGGTTTGCCCATCCCCCATAAACTGAAATTTTTTTTTTTTGGGGGGGGGGGCAGAACCCCATCAACAAATTGGGCCCCGGGGGGCTCGATAAAAACCGCAGAACACAATCCCTTGGGGGCAAGATTCCCCCAAAAAGGGGAGTGTTTTGTTGCTGTTTGGGAAGTTTGAGAAATTAAATTTTGGAGCGCTGATCCCCCCCGGCCCCCGGGAGTATTTTTCCGGGTTTTTGGGAACCAATCACCTGGGGGAAATTTTTTCCCCAAATTTTTATGGGAAAAACCGGGAAAAGAGGAGAGCTCTGCATGTGGCATTCTTAGACCTGCAGAAGGCCTTTGACTGTGTGCCACGTCAGTGTATCTGGTGGGCACTGCGATCCAAAGGGATCCCTGAATCCTATGTTGCTATTATCAGAGACATGTACAACGACTCTGTTTCTACAGTTAGGACCGCTGTTGGCGATACCAAACCCTTCCCAATTACAGTAGGGGTTCACCAAGGCTCAGCTCTTAGTCCACTTTTGTTTAATGTAGTGCTAGATACTGTCACGGCTCACATCCAGGACCAGCCTCCATGGCTGATGATGTATGCCGATGACATAGTACTCATTGACGAGAACCGACTGATGCTGGAGCGTAAAGTGAATGCCTGGAAGGGTGCGCTTGAGAACGGTGGTCTTAAACTGAATGTGTCAAAGACCGAGTACATGGCTTGCGGGAACCCAGACTCGAGCACCATCCACATCGGGCCTGAGCCAGCCGTTAAGTCGGAGAAGTTCAGGTACCTTGGATCCATTATGCACGAGTCCGGATGCATCGACTACGATGTCCACGCCCGGGTTAGCGCTGCTTGGGCCAAATGGCGGGAGGTCACTGGTGTGGTCTGCGATCGCAGAATACCGCCCAAACTCAAGGGGCTGATATACAAGAGCATGATCCGATCAGTTCTTCTATACGGCAGCGAATGTTGGCCAGCATTATCTCGGCACACTCAGGAGCTTCACGTAACGGAGATGAAGATGCTGAGGTGGATGTGTGGCGTTACTCGGGCTGACCGCATACGCAACACATTCATTCGAGGTAGTCTTGGGCTCCGTGACGTAGCGGATAAGCTCCAGAGCGTCGTCTGAGATGGTATGGCCACGTTTTGCGCCGGCCTAAGAACTACGTCGGAAGAAAATGCCTTGATATGTCTGTCCCTGGAGTAAGACCCCGCGGACGCCCAAGGAAGCGATGGCTGGACGTCGTGACGCACGACATGAGAGCCAATGGACTAACCACTGAGGATGCTCAAGACCGTGCAAAGTGGAGTAGACTGAGTAGGAAAGCAGACCCTGGCAATAGGCTGGGATAATGCTAAGTGGAAGAAGATATATATATATATATATATATATATATATATATATATATATATATATATATAGATATATATATATATATATATATATATATATATATATATATATAGATATATATATATATATATATATATATATATGTATATATTTATATATTTATATTTATAAATATATGTGTTTTGATTTCTAGCATTCTCAATAAAACAACGTACAAATTTAAATAACAATTTTTAAATGTAATCTATAAAATATGGAAAATTAACATAGCTAGAAAAATTTCATAAAATAAGTTACGAGGGCTGCAGTTGGAGGGATCTCTGAGGGGGGAGGGCTGAAATTAGAGTGAATTTTACTTTTTTTATTAACTAAATATACACAGAAATTTTCACTTAATTTAATTATAACTAATAGTGATGTTCTATGCTAAAAAAGTGCAACTAAATTAATATTTTAATATTTTACTTGCTCTAACAAAACCTATGAGTTACGTATTCGATGTTTGAACAACAAGTGAACCGAAGGGATTCCTTTTAAAACGATCTAAAGCAGCTCAGCATTTAATCGCTTCGTATTATATGAAATAATTGTACCGCCTGTGACACTGAGCTCTATATAACAAATAAATAAATGAAATAATTTATTTTATTCAATTTTAGTAACATGAATCTAAAAATAATATTTATTCATTAATTTTATTATAGTTTTTTTTTTATTTAAATGAAAAGGAAATATAACTAAGCTATAAATTAACATATACATATTAATTAATATTAATGAATTAAATGTGAGTTAGTTATGTAGGTTGGGAGGGGAAGGCAGAGATGTGAGTGGCAATGGCAGGAAGCGAATTTCGGATGGAAGAAAGTTCAGGATGACGCTTGGTTCGCACATTTGGACTTAAAGAGAGCCATCGACAAGCTCAGGGCATGCCACCTGCCACTACATTCTCTTGCAGCTTTTGCAGTAGAGTCTGCCGCTCCCGTATTGGCTTATTCAGCCACCAGAAAAGGTGTACATAAAACGTCTGCCACAGACAGTTAAGACCAAATGTGTATATATATATATATATAATTTAACACATGTTGAAAGTATAAACAATTTTTTTATTTGTAAGAGTGCTCCTTAATAAATATTTACTAGGTTTTATTTGCTGCCAACTGTAACAAATAAATTTACTAATTTATTTATAACTAGTGGATGCCCGCAACTTTGTTGGCTTAGATTGTATTATCCCTACGGACTGTTATCCTTTTTCATTGAAATTCATGAGATGGAATACATTCCACACGTTAGATTTTAGCATGACAAAGAAAAACGCTCATTATGCCCAATAATGATAACTAGGTATACTGTTTCTTACTTTTGTTTAACATGCCTATTTTCTCTACATCAGGTGTTAGATCCTTGAATATATCCAAATGTCAATTCAAAATGCTCATTACCTTAAATGAGTTTTGTTAAGCGCCATTTCCGCATTTCATGTAGTTTATCTAGACATAATAGTTCTTCATGAGCTGTTCCGGATCTTCGATATTAATATTTCAATGAAAAATGCTTATAACGCTCAACAAATTTTACTAAAGAGCCATTTTATGGTTACTTATAATTCGGATGTCCTAGTGTGGTTCTACCTCAATTGTTCTAGATACTTGATTTTTATATATATTATTGGAAAATGCTTATCACTCATTTCTGTTATGGCAACATTTTATTATTTTTTATAATTCAAAATGTATTATAGCCTAGATCCTTTTTTTTTCTTTTTTTTTTATTACGCTGGGAAATGCGTTTATGCTTAGCCTAGATCCTGCAGTGACTTAACAGATATACAACAAAAAAGTTTCATTTTAACCTGTCCAGTGGATCCAAAGATATGCGTGTACAAATAGACAAACAGAGAAAAAACTGACAAAAAAGCAGATAGTTTTACTATAGTTTAGATCGATTAATAATGATCATAAGAAAATATTTTCATTACTTTTACTTACTTCAGCTTGATAATATTAAGTATCGAAAAAGATAATAAATATAAAAAAAAAATTTCAGATTTCTAGAACTTAAAACGTTCTTGTTAAAAAAAAAAAAAAAAAACATTAAAATCTACAACGACATCTCAGTTACTTTAGTGTAACACTAATTGCAAAGTTGTTTTACTAATCGCTGAGCTGTCAGCCTTCACTCAACGTTATACTCAAGCCCCTGTGGAAATTAAACTCTTAACCAGTTTCCTATGTAACAAGTACAATCGATATTCTGTTATGATACCTGTGTAAATAATAAATATATAATTGGTTATATATTAGCTTTAAACATCAATTTAATTAGACTAACGTATATTTGTATACCTTATATATATGAAATGGTGTATGTAAGGTTACATATAAAGTGCTAAGGGCTATTGCACTTCACTTTGGCAACATTTTCAATACCTGTACTATTATTTATGTGCAATATAGATTTATTTATTTAATTATAAAGTGACTGATATATCTAGAGGTCAAGTTTCACTCTAAGCTGCTCAGACTATACTCTTGGCAGGAATAGGATTATTTTAGAGGACAAGTGAGCACTAAAAAAAGAATTTTAGAGCTCCACTCACAAACAAGTAAAAAATGGAGTGAATGTTGTAAAGAATAGCTTTATCAAGAAAAGGAGCATGTGATCTGTAATGTTATGTTTTCGTTAGTATAAATAATAAAGTATCAAAAAAAATAATAAAAAAATGAATTTTGGATTATATGGGCTATTTTTTGTCTTGATATATTATGTTGATATATGTGTGCTAAGCCTTTAACACAATTAGTAAGTAAAATGTTAGTTTTAACATTTCATTTATGTTTAGATTAAAATGTATTTAATATTTGTTTTCCATTTAAAAAAAACGTTAACACAAAAAAAAATCCAATCCGTTTCCAAAAAAAAAAATCAGATTTTTTATAATTCATATTTGGTAGCGTTGAATAGAAATAAAATACTGGAAATAATTTATATTTTTTTTAAAAGGGTGTTCATACCAAGAGTCAAATATAATATATATTATATGATATAAACATTTTAAGATAACTCGACAAAAACGTATACTCGATAGATTTTCTTCTTTCTAATACATTATTAGTATAACTCAAGCTCTAGCCGAAATACTTATATAAAAAATGTACTACAAAATTTTAACTCAGTGTGTTTTACACTTGTTCAAATTTTTTCTATTTCGTACACAAAAGTTTCACCTTTGCGTAAAAGGCACGAATAAGCAGGTAGATATAATATACTTTGACAGTTACTTTAAGTAAGCAAATCTCTTGTAGCGTTCTCCTGAAAGGAAACTTTTTCATTTGTTATTTAGTATGTGAGAAGAAAAACTGTAGTCGAGACATTCACCTTAGTAAACGGATTTTGTGAAAATTTATTAAGTTAGTTAAAAAGTAAGAAAGTATCTGTTAAGAATACAAAAGCGGCGTTGAGTTCCATCACTCAATGTTCTGGAAATTACGCGGAAAGTGGAGAGCTTAGTGTCTTAACTTTAAATTCCCTTTAACTAGAAAAAAGGGAGGAATTTTTTTTTAATTAATTGAAATATGAGATAGTAGAAGTAGGAGTTCAAAATATTATTAAAATAACATAGTCATTACTATCCTTAAAGTTGTAAAGTTTAAGAAACAAAAAACTACTACTAACATATTTTTATTTCTCTGATACCTGACGAAATGCCTCAACGGCCTTGAATCGGACAGCTGAAAACGTTATCCTATACACCACTCTCTAATTAAGTATTTAAACAATATTTTTAATAGAAGTAATATATTTATTTCATATAAGTGATGGTATCAAAAATAAATATTAATAGATGAGAATCGATTTGTACTAAAACTGCTTATGATCGAAAATCTCCGACTCGTAACTATACACACAAGGAAACCAGAACAACAATACACGGATATATATATATACTATATATATATATATATATATATATATATATATATATAGATATATATATATATATATATATATATATATATATATATATATATATATAAAGGGTTTTTTTATTCATTTCAACGTTTTCGTATACGCCATTACTCAATCTCATTAGTATATTTTGAATTCACAAATTAGCTAGGCGATGAATTTGAACAGTAATAAGCACCAAAGTTTTAAGTACAATTAAAACCCTTTTCCGCAATGTATTAAATTAAAAAAAAAATTATGACACATATATATTTATTTATGTAAAGCAAAATAATGTCTGTCTCATTATATTAAGATTCGAAATCGCTTAATCTTAAACTATATAATTAAATCAAACATTTGGATCCGTATTAACCCAAAACTAGGAACGTGACTCCTCTTTTAATTAGATCTGCCATCGAATCAAAAGTAAAGTTAGTGATTAGGTTTTTCTTATTTTTTAGATATGGAACCCTTATAGGATCACTTTATTGTAGGTATGTCTGTTTGTTCTCGCAAAATTAAGTTTCTCAATTTTATACTTCTGGTTAAGCCAAAATCGTGAAATTGGTACGGAACTTGACCAGGTTTTTAACATCATTCTCCCAATATGGGATTAATATGCAACCATCACGTTCACACTTAGGCGCCGCCCTGCTGTGTCTATATAGCCATATATTTCAAAACTTTATATTTTTTTTTCAACAGTATTATGAAGAAAATCTTCTTCTGTAGAAATGAAACCACAAAACTAATATACTAGTAATATTGAAAATAAATACTTATAACGAAATAAATATGGAAAAAAATGTATTACTTGTAATTACCAACTGGGTTTTCTTATATAGAAACCTGTATCGTGGTGAAATTATGAGATCACTAGATATCCCTTTTGTTGTCAGCTTCACGCTTTATCCCGTAGCAGGTTACGCAAAAAATGTTAAGATTTTTATTTACAACCGAATTCAAAACATTGAGTGTTTGTTACGTTCCCACACTACCCGGGGATCGCTTAGCTAGATTTCGTGTAACTTGTTTACTGCATTCCATCAAATCTAAGAATTGTAACAGCAAGAAATGTAAAACGTAGTGTCATTTTTCATTCAATGTTTTGTTCACGTTAGTTTTAATATTAAAATAATTATTCACTCTTGTTTTCTCACATCGAACAAGCAGTCACCATTTTAGTTAATAATTTAAATTGTAATTTTTAATAAAATATTTTAAAGATTTGGTTTTTTTTGGATCCTACGCTGCCACCGTACATAATTGGCGCAGTCGTTAGGATACTCGCGGGCCGGGTCGCGAGCAACGTAATTTAAATTTCTTAAGAAATTAACGTCGCGGTCCACCCGGGTGGCTTTCAAGCACCAACCAGAGTATCCAGAATCTACGAGGCGGCGCAGCGAGGCGTATCCAAACATTGATACACCGAAGAAGACCAGATTTGTATGTAAGTACATTAGAATCTTTCTAGTGATTGCTTACCCGTAGTTTTAGATCCTTTTATTTTATCCATATCCAAGATTTCCCTTCAGAGGCAATCGAAGACCCCTAGGTTTAGTAATTATAATAGCAGAGCGCGTTCTCAAGACGCTCATCGTAATATTAATTTAGAATATAATATTATAGTATCTAAAGAAAATAAAAAAATGTCTGATTTAGATAAAGTTTTTAGAGTTTTACGATTGTTACCCGAATTTTCAAACCAATTATTCTTAGAATTTTTAAGATTACCCGGAATAATCCATCATAAAATTATAAAAAAAATACCTTATACACTTAACGACAACGGATTAGTAGAAAGGTTTCATTCCACACTGTTAGAACATACAAGAATCTTTAAATTAAGCCAAAAAGTCGTCCATCTCATGCCTTATGCTGTCTTAGCCTATAATACTTCTATCCATAGTTTCATTAAATGCAAACCGATAGATATTATTACCGGATACTTCGATCCTCGTGACCCCGTACACATAGATTTGACAGAGCAATTACTACAACAGTACATACTAGACCATCGTGACCGTATGAAAATAGTATACGATATTATTAACAACTCCTCTTTACATCGACGAACTCTAATAATTAAAAATTTGGATAAAAATATAGAACCCGAGACTCTTTACTTACCTGACCAACAGATATTCGTTCGAAACCCTAAAATATTTCGACAAAAACCTGCCCCTCGTTTTACACAGGATAATGCTTTAGCTGACCTACCCATATACATTTACACAAAAAAGAAACGACTACCAGTTGCAAAGATAAGACTTAAAAGAGTACCTAATAGCGCTCGATTGTTACAGAATTATGATCCTGATATCGACCCTGACAAAAGCATAAGTATTTAGTAATTTTAGTAATTTGGAACCCGCACAAGTCATATCCTACTATGATTCTTTTGTCCAATGCGTAGATTTAGTTAAAATTCAATACAGCTTAGATTCTGTTATGTTGCAAATAATGAATACTAAGGTTGGTAAGGTTGAAAATATATTCTTAGAAATAAAACGCTTTCCCTTTTTCAAATGCATATTCAATACCTTAAAGTTAAATTAGAAACCGCTTCTCGTGTTAAGGGACTCATTGACGGATTAATTTCAGTAATAAAAAGTATTTCTGGTAATCTCGACTATACGGACGCCATAAAGTATAACAAAGCCATTAATTTTTAGGGCAAAATAATAATTTACTGATTAAAGAAATTAATAATTATATTAGCTTCAATAAAAACTGGATGTCTTAAAATACTCATATCATAAATAAGTACTATCAAAAACCGTTAGAGTACTTAGTAAAAAATTTAACGGATATTAATAATGAATTTGTAACTTTTATGTAATTATTTCAAATTTTCTTAATTTTGAGATAAGATAGCATAAAAAAAAATTTCTAACGAATTATTTCGATTGGAAAATTTACTCGCGTTTATTCGTGCTGAAAGTAATCATTACTCTATGTTTAATTTTTGTATGTACCAGGATATTATAAGTAAATTAAATACACTTTATAAGAAAAATCAACTTTTAAATATTAGTTTCAAAGATTATTTCGATGTAGTACAAGTAGGATATTATTATAGTGCTAGAGATATTATTTCAGTTTACAAATTTCCGATTGTCTATCCTCAAAATTATATTTTATATCACTTGTCCCCTGTACCAAACGTGAATCATCAAATCCTTATCCCTCTTCAACCTTATATAGCAATTCACGAAAAAGATTTTATGTACATAGAGGCTGAATGCCCGAAGATCGGTGAATCATACTTATGTGATCATAAACTAAACTACAAACAAGAAAAACAGCTAGATTGTATCGAGCGCCTCATAACCGCTGTGTGGCTGCAAAGTTCCTGTCAGTACACATCGATTATCCTTACTACAGAAGCAATCGAACAGTAGGACGACAGACATTATATTATCACCATTCCAGAACCAACTAAATTGAAACTATCGTGCAACCAGCAGAAATACATAAAATACAGGGAAGCTATCTCGTAATGTTACCAGCAGGATGTTTAATGCAAAATACGCTATTTACATTAATTAATAGCAATAATAATATAAAAGAACAAGCCTTGGAAATTGTTTATTTAACAAGTATTAATACAACAAAAAAGGAAAATTCTGAAATAACACTGAAACTTAACTCAATAAATTTGACCTACATCCTTGAAGCAAATAGAAAAATCTCCGCACAACAATCTATTTAAAAAATATCTACAACATCTGATAGCATATAACAATTCCGCTATATGGAATAATTTTGACAGCAACTATAATAACTATCTTCATTATAATTGCTAAAATCCATAAGAAAACTCTTAAACGAAAAACATCAACCGCAAGGGAAATATCGAAGAAAGAAGCTGGAACCCCAGATCCAGTGGAACATATACTCCAGCACTATTCGAGATCCAAGGACACTGAATAGGTGCTGTTCTTCAGGAGGGAGGTGTTACGTTCCCACACTACCCGGGGATCGCTTAGCTAGATTTCGTGTAACTTGTTTACTGCATTCCATCAAATACAAGAATTGTAACAGCAAGAAATGTAAAACGTAGTGTCATTTTTCATTCAATGTTTTGTTCACGTTAGTTTTAATATTAAAATAATTATTCACTCTTGTTTTCTCACATCGAGCAAGCAGTCACCATTTTAGTTAATAATTTAAATTGTAATTTTTAATAAAATATTTTAAAGATTTGGTTTTTTTTGGATCCTACGCTGCCACCGTACATAATTTGTTGAGTGGCAGATATAAACAATAACAAAATTAGATTATTAACTAATAAAATCCTTTGGTTATTCTTCCTAAAAAAAATCAAACTTTACAAAAATTCAAGCAAAACAGGGCGGTGAAAGCTGTGTTGCAAGGAGTTGTTATTTTGGGCAAAGTAAATAGTGTATAACAGTAGTAGTCTATATATGGACATAAATAACTATAGCAGCATTTTGGCATAGCTCTTATCTCTTATCTCTCAGCTTTTCATATCTTTGAAGTGACAATGAATTTAACCATATTAAGGTAGATTTATACTGCATATAAAATAAATGTATTCAGTTATAAATGATTAGCAAAGATAAATGTAATTATAAATTATGTACACTTAAGTTAAATTGAGACGCAATGGCAGCGTCTGACTGTAAATGCTACGATTCTGGGTTCGATCCCACTCGGGGCGAATGCATTTCTTCGAGAACATGAACACAAGGAAACTTGGTCAGAAATCGGAATACGGTCTGTTTTAACACTAGGGTCCTCACTGCCTATCCTTTGTTCGGTTAACGGCCTGAAGCTATATTTTTAAAGTCAATAATCTCTACATACTCTTTAAATAAATTAAACATAAACTTATGTAATAGGAATAAGGCGATTGAATGTACTTCTGCCTATATAAATAATAATAAAGTACATAATAATAATAATAAGTTTCCTAAACTACTGGACCGATTTGAACAATTCTTTTACCGTTAGAATTATCTGTGGTGGACATTATCATCATCAATGGCTGTATTGCCCTTTGTGGGCCCTTACTTCCTCCAAAGCTTTACTCCATTCCCCTCTGTTCAAGACCGATTTTTTCCAAGACGTTTAGGTATTGTCCAATCGATGAATATGACTATGCCAATATAGTCTGCTTATTTTGATGACTTGTATGATGTTGGGGTCTAGTATAGGTCGTAAAGTTCATGATTATACGCTGTCGCTGCCGTGTGCCATCTTCACAGATGGGACCAAAATTTTTTCATGCGCTTAAAACTAAACAAGGCATCTTCGTCTTTCTTACTTAGAACTCGTATCTTAGATCTATGGGTGAGAACGGGATGTGTTAAAGTTTTGTAAAGGGTGAATTTTGTGCCTTTGCTCAATAGACGGGATCTAAATGTCTGACAAGGCCAAAGCAGCATTTGTTTGCAAGCATCGTCCGTATCCTAAACCCTACGGTCACATTGTTATCGCTCGTAATCATTGAGCCTAGATATACAAAATCTTCACATCTTTCAAATTCTGAGTCTCCGATGGTAATAGATTTTAGAAAAGCTGGTTTTTGGTGTTTCCAGGTATATGGTGAAAATAGTGGGGGTGTTTGTTATATAATATAGCTAATCAAAGAACTATACTATAAGTATAGTTAACAAAATAACATATCAACTTGCTATTTATTTATACAAGCATGGTTTTTTTTAAACACGCTTAATTGTGTATTATATAATATTATATTGTGTAATATATTTAATTATATTTCATTTTTATTATATAATAATGCAAATAAAATGGTGTTTGCATTTAAGCTTGCTGGAGAAAATTACGCTAACTGTAACATTTACTTGTAGTTTTCAAAGGAATCCTGGCGATATATATTCCTAGTTTCCAATTAAACTTTGCTGACTTGTTGACTTACAAGTATGAGAATGATTAATATACTCATACAACTCTGTATATTGTATATGATTGATGTTTCTTAATAATATGGAGCTGTTTTTCCTTATAACTGGCCTTTTATCCATAATTTGCAAAGTAAATGAAAATATGGGAAAAATAAAAAAAATAATTCTGAACATACAAATATTAACTCTTCTCTTACAGTGTTGTGTTAATTCCCGTTATTTCCGGGAAATTTAAATGATTCTTTTATTAAATGGTTTCTTCTTTTATTAAATGGTAATTGAACCCTATTCCCTATATACTTCACGCCCTATATCCCTATAACTTATTACTTCACGCCAGGGGACGCCATTATTCAAAATTATTTTTTACCTCACGCTACGTACCCCGCATATATATATATAACCTAGTGTGAAAACATCCGAATATCCAGATATTGCATGTTGATTGGTAGAACTCACCACCTCGCTTTGTCATCTCGTCAGAGAAGAGGATATTAATACAATTCAATATTAATAATACAGTAATACTTATTAACCAACTGTCATGAGTAAGCTAAGAAGGACTCAGCAATAACAAATTACTTAAAAATCGCCTCTAATTGAAACCACGTAATATTTTCTGTATTTAAAAAATTGAGTTCTGTAACCGGATGTTGATATATTGTGTTGCTTATTCCTAGTAAGGTATATATTTTCCATCATAATATTATCTTACATTTAAACTCTTATATGGATTTGTACACGAGACTGATTCGGACGCCTTGTTGTAGATTCAATTCCCAATCAGGGCAGTTATTATAATCAAAATGATATACATTTTCACTTCTGCTAAAAACAAAATGCAGTGTGGGAAAAGGTGGGAAAAGGAAGGAAAAGAGGAGTGACATCTCTCTCTCTCTTTCCGTTTACATTCTTTATTTATAGTTATATCACTTATTATAATTCGTAGGAATTTTTCTTTATCAAATATAAAAAAAAAACAAATATCGTACGAATAATTATAATAAATTGTAGAAACTTTCACCATTTCTAGTTAGTGGTGTAAAAACTGAAAAAGTTCGACTCAACCGCGTGCGGTGACGCTGAAAGTCAAATTTAGTTAAATTTATATGTGATAAAAAGCATTAGGTATTTGACTAAAGTTTTGTAACAATTTTGTAAACTTTTTTGTAATATATAACGTACATAATCGTTCGTTTAATTCATTCATTTTTTTTTTATGAAATTAACTGCATAAATAAGTCTGTAATGGCCTTTTTTTTTTTAAAACGTTGTATAAGTTGTAAAAACTTTTCGCGTAATTGTATCGCTGTAGGTTAACGAGAAGCATCCCATAGATTTTTATAACACAGCGAGTTTTATACAAATGCATAAACGTTCGTATCGGTTGATTGTGTTGACTTAGAAGTTTGATTTTGTGTTTCAAGTAACTATATATTTGGATAGTTAGCATCAGCTTAATACCTCCACACGATTTTAAAAAATGGTCTTGATAAACGACTGACAGATTTGTGGATATTGTTATCTGTCCGCCTGTCTTGTGAGCCTATAAGGTCTGTGTGTTTTCCTTTTGGGATTCGAAACCCTAAAACTGGTTTCGTATATAAATTCTACTTAGATAATACTATCTTAGGCGATACTATCTTATATATTTTTTTGCTGCATCCTGTATCAAGCACATATCAAGGTAGGCATAGGAAACCGTAGGCAGAATTAACTAGTGTAAAGAGACTCCGTTTCCTGATTTTCGCCTTTCGAGGTGTTGTGCGTGTTGAGTGGCGGAACTCAATGCCGCTCCATGACTTGCCCGAGCGAAGAAAGTTAAAATAATTCATTCTTCTGGAGTGAGAATCGAACCCACAAACCGTCGCGCTTAGAGGCAGAAGCTGTGCCTCTGCGCCACAACAACCCTCCCTCAGCGCCTTGACAGTCCTCGTATACTACATTCACCTCATATATTGAAGAAAAAGAATAAACGAAAATTACTTTAATTAAATTTTAAAAACAAACTTATGTATAACATTTAATTAGCAAAAAAAGATTTCGTAACTAAATTTCAAGAAAAATGACAATACTACGTCATAATTTCGTAGGAAACAAATAAAATCCGAAGGTAATTTTTCAAGGAAGGCCGACTATATATCAAGTTCTCCAAATTAAGGTGTACACTTGCGGACAAAATATGGCACATACAACTTTACTTTTATTATTATATATTGTGAGATATAATTTTTTTTAGATTCATGCTGTATCACGCGTATAGAAAGCCTAGAGTTAAGACACTCTGTTCTTGATTTTAAATTATTTTGTTAGAGAGATTGTGCCTTGTGTGGCTGAACTCAAGAACAAAAAATGGAAATAATTAGTCGCTTAAAGAAACCTTAGTCTGAATTGAAACCACAACCATCGCGTTTATAGTTATAGTCTGTATTGCGTAATTTGGTTATGGGGTCGGTTTTTCCATATATACTTACTATATTTTAAGGAACTAAATATCGTGGAGTATTATGTCACTTGATCTTCTGTATTATTCATCGAAGATAAATAATAAAAAAAATAAATGTCTTATTTAATTAATATAAATCTTCTCTAATAATAATTTTATAGATATAAAAATATTGTATACTTTAAATGCACTGCACTGCACATCATTCTTACAAACAAGATCTCGGACTTGTAAGACGCCGGGATCGTTTTTAAACTTTGACATAATAATTTATATTTTTAACAAAAGAAATATATCAAATAGACATTTTTACTTATTTTCCAATTAACTCTTAATTACTTAGTTTAATAACCAATTTGTTCAAAATCCACGCTTCTCGCGCCTCTTTGTAGGTATATAAAGTGGGTATAAGTTTACTGGGTATTAAGCTTTATGGGTATAAGTAAGTGTCAAAACAACGTGAGTCATAAAAGCTTATTACTGTCTCCAAGAATATTTAAGTGAAATAAATGTCCGACACATTATGTAATAAGATCATTTAAATTTAATAGTATAGGTTGAATAGCGAATATAAAGTAAGCTAAAGTGTAAGATAATTTAAATTCCAATATCGAGAACAAGAGTCAATCAATGCCTTGCCCTGCCCTGCCAAGCGGCGGTCGGGTCCACCGGACACTTCTTTATTGCGCCACGAGACTGATTGTGATACAGACAATATTCATTATTAAATACAAAAAATTACTTGTTATTAAGCGCAAGGTGTCACAGACGGAAGAATTATTATATTATTTAATAAGGCGATATTTCATCGCTGAGTTTCTGAAGATCGGCAACGGTTGGAATAGAATGTTTACGTTTGGATCACTTGTGGTTGTAACATCGCATCCATAAGTCATAGATTTAGTTAGGATAAGTTATTATATTTTAAGATCTTAATTGAGTTGTATTTTTGTTTCTTACATTAAACTGCCTTATATTATGTTAGTTGTTATTAAAATCAAGCTAAAAATATACATTTTAATTAAATGTTTTTTTATAAGTAAAGTT
This sequence comes from Dione juno, assembly GCA_037127375.1. Lineage (NCBI taxonomy): Eukaryota > Metazoa > Arthropoda > Insecta > Lepidoptera > Nymphalidae > Dione > Dione juno. The sequence continues at coordinate 534,367 of JAXRJS010000078.1, read as the reverse complement.
CGTTCCACTTTCACCCTCCAACTGCAGCCGTAGCTAATTTATATGAAACCAGTACTTACATATATCAGTATATATATTCAGTCATAATAAACATTACAATCAAAAACTGGCATTGAGCTGGAATTTAGTATTATATTAGTAAAGACATTGAGTACACCTGTACAAATACCTTAGCTGTTTTTTCGACATTATCAGCTTTTTGGTTGTTTATCGCTAGCTGTAAGTTGTATCAAAAGAATAATTATTATCTTTATACATTTTTGTAAGAATCACAATTTCTTTGATAATATACCTACATATTGTGTACCTAAATTATTTTGTCTATTTACAATGTAATTTCTATCGTATTGTACTACAAGATTATTATTAAATAAACCATTATTATTATATATTATTATTACATATTCTATATGCTGACTAAACTCATAGTACCTAATGATAAATCGTTTCTTCGAAAGTATGTTTCTATTAAGGAAAACTAAAATTGCGAAAAATACAAATTTTGAAGCAAATAGAACGGAAAGAAGTGGATGAGAATAGCATAGCAAGAGTTTCTTACATTAGCTTGTTTAATATATGAATTGATATAGATAACATATATATAGAAGCTACTACTAACAGCAAATGAGTAATAATCCACATTTTTTTTTCAGCTTCAGGTATTTCACATTTAGTAAGATAGGCCTCTGCCTGGTGTTAAAACATTCCGTTGCACACTTTCCGCTCAATTTTTGTTAGATTGCGCGTTGAGAGAATTAAATAAATTATTGTATTGAATAAATAAATATTTAATTACAAAAAATATTTAAAAAGCCTACACAAGCAAAAAAGAACGTAAAAATTCAAATAAACGTAATCCTTAGATACAATATTACTGGAACAACGACGATCATTGCCTAAACGACAATAAGCCATATTGGATGGACGATTTCTGTAAATGGCTTTATAAAGGCTTCGAAGGGAAAGTGGAGAAATTGGGTCTTCTATTTATATTTTAATTTAGAACTGGCGATTTGGGCGTAGTGATAATAACTGTATATGGGTCAATGAGTTGCTAGTACGTATACCTACAGTCGTAGAATTGATATTTTGCGTCTTAAACTAAACGTGTCTTAACACTAGGATAGGGACCTAGTCAGGTATGGACATATGGCCTCTATGCTTTTTTAACTTCGTTTCTCGACAGACTTAAATAAAGTAAAATAAAAAAGCAAGCATTTTTGTTTCTTAATCTTACATATTAGAAATTTAACAATGGCGATCCCTTCCCCTCTTTATATCTTTATACTCTCTTTCTCTGACAATTTATATCTAATTCACTACTCTCCATCCTGCTTTCACATTTTACCTAATTGATGATCGCATATCAAACAAGAAAAAATAGTACATGTGTTTAAGACTTTCTTTTATATTTTTATATATAAGATAACTATGATATAGACATTATGTATGAAATTTGGAACATTTAAGTAATTGAGAATTATTTCAGGGCATTTATGTTTTAGATACAAATTGTTAACAAGTGGGATTTTAGCATACAAATATTGTGCGCAATTTATGTGTGGCCCAACTAAGCCATTGCCATTACGATGTACATTAAAATGAATAAGTTATGAAACTAATGTATTACTTAAAAGGTGTTATTATGTTAGTATATTAATATTTGTTAAATTTATAAGTGTTAATTCAAATGAGGACTGTCGTAGCGCGGACGCACAGCGTTTGCCTGTAATCGCGACGGCTTGTGGGTTCGATTCCCATGAGGGGAGGATGAGTTTTGCCATTCAACACGCAATACCTCAATAGGCGGAAAGTAGGCAATGGAGTGTCTTAACATTAGGTTCCCTCTACCTACCCTGCTACGTGCGGGATGAGGCGTGATGCTAAAAAAACAAGTGCTAAATTAAGACAAACAAATTAATAATATATTGGATATTCCCTTTAATTTACGAGGACTTTTATAGATATATATATATATATATATATATATATATATATATATATATATATATATATATATATATATATATATATGTCAGTAATGTATTTTTATTAGACATATCCAAGGTTATTGGTAATTCGATTTAGCCTATTTCTTTCCTTGTATATAAATTTTGATAATTTATTCCAGCAAGTACCCGTACACTAAGTACAACTTTAAGTGCCTACTTTTTTATTATACAATTACTGTTAGTGTAGCCAGAGAGCACTAGAATATCACTGTTCTCTCTCTTCTACCTGATTTAGAGATATTTAAAGATAACATTGATTTTAAATATTTTTTGAGCCTTTGTCACTAAGCAGAAATCGAACACGCACCAACCTCATGTAAAATCTCGAAAATAGCAGAATAGGCAGTCAGAAATAATCTAGTTTCAAGACACACTGTACTTGACTTTCAGCCCGAGTTTTTAAAAAAATTTCGTGATAAGTGATGGAATTAATCACCGCGCTGTCTTGTTACCAGAGCGAAGAAACGAAATAATGCATTCTCCTCATGAGAATCGAACCTACACACATCGCGTTTACATTCAGACGCTGTGCTAGTGTGCTACGACGGTATAGATCATATTAATTTTTTATATATGGAACAAACACGTTCTATGTGCGGTTTTCATTAATTGACTGAAATGATACACAAACGAAAGCCACTGAATAGAATATAAATCTTAGCAAATATTTTAATTAACAAAGGTACATAATATATCATACAAATATTTTTAATTGATATTTCATATAAATTTATTAATAGAAGTATTAAAGTTTCCATTCATTTAGAACAGTTAATAAATGAGGTCGATTCGGTCGAATGAGGTAGGTTCTATACAAATACCATAATAGACATAATGTAACTTTGGAGTGCGATTATGTACTAACGTTGTAGTGTAATAATAAAAACAGTATATATATATATATATATATATATATATATATATATATATATATATATATATATATATATATATATATATATATATATATATATATATATATATATATATATATATATAATATATATATATATATATATAATGTTTATTGTTGCTTGTATTGCGTTTGATTACGCATTTTTAGGGTTAAATAGCCATATTGCAAAAAGATAGTTCCTCAGTAATTTTTAAAATGAGAGTGATAAAATTAAAATAAAATATATAATGTTAAAATCCACCAAAAAATTGGATTTTAGTAGAAACAGATCTAGCAGGTAGTATTTTTGAACACATCATAAGTCGTAAGCCGCAGTTTACCCATCATACAATCAACTGAAATATAAAAATAAAAAAAAAATTAATATGGCTTATATACTTATACATAAGCCATTATTTATTTATAAGTAGTGTCTTCCTCAGTGGAATACCTACAATCATGAAATAGGTATGGAACCCTCGGTGCGCGTGTACTACTCGCACTTGACTGATATTCTTATATCTCTAAATTGAACGAAAAAGGAGAAAAGAAAGTCGAACTATAAACAAGAAGTTGGAAGATTGTGGATTCGATTCTCACTCGGAGAAATTAATTAATTTCATGTCCTCGCTTTGGGAGGGGGGGGGGGGGGAATAAGCGAGAAGTTGAATTAAAATAAAAGACGCTTATCAAAAAAATTACAAGTAGTAATATAGAACTCGAATTTTATTTAAACTGTTGATATTGTTATAAAAGAAATTGAATTAACCTTTCATTACTTACAGCTGTCATTGATCAGGATTTAAATGAATTTTTTAAGCGTCCTTAAAAAATTTAGTATATAAGCAACATAGAAAAAGAGAAAGCACAACAATACTTAATATCTACCAAAGAAATATTTTCTTTTTCGTCTTTGTGAAGATGAAGAAAGGAGTTCTCTTACATTTGCTTTCATTCATTGCTAAAGCTCCAAATTTAAGCTTTAAAAGTTGTAACTATAGTTGAATTTAAATGTACGTACACGTTTTAGTTACTCGCGATGTATTTTTTACCTTAATGCTTTTGTTTACGTACTTTTTTTTATTTTACATATAAAATAAGCTTTGGAAATGAAACTTTCTAAATTTTGTGCTAATTTCGAATTTAAAAGTTATTTTCATGCATAATGTTGATATGTATGAATAAAATCCAGAGAATATATTGACTCGCTAATTCGCTTTGTGTAGAAACCTGTTGGAGATAAAAATGTAAGTCGCTTGTCACAGTCCTTATAAGACATTGCATACAATAAATCTAACTTGCCTTAGAACCTTGCATAGTAATTAAACGATTTTATATTTTGTTGTTTTTTTATTTCAATATTTATATTATAATAATAATGTATGAAAATTAAAAAGATAGTGCTCATGGTAGCGGAGACGATCAACATCTTACTGCAAACGAGATGATTGCGAGTTCTACCACCTCCAATGAATCTGATGGGAGATGTAGTAGTAGTTATATCTATATTATTTTAATTTCACAAGACAAATAAGCGCTGCGTAGAGTTCTGCCACATCTCACACAATGTCTAGAATTAAAAGCGAAGAATGAAAAAAAGCTTAACCTGGAAAAGCAAAATGTTTCAATTTTTATTAAATTTAATAAAAAAAACATTGTCAGGTGTGGGGTTCGAACCCACGCTCCCTCTCGGGAACCAGAGCTTAAATCTGGCGCCTTAGACCACTCGGCCAACCTGACATGTATATTATCAGTCAAATAAAGTATACTAGAGCTTCTTAACTAGTTGTATTTCCTTTATTTTTAAAGTTATGTGTATGTTTATGAAATATTTTTTTTTACAATTAGTAGTGATTAAAGGTTAAATAAGATAAGTTAATATATATATATATATATATATATATATATATATATATATATATATATATATATATATATATATATATATATATATATATATATATATATATATATATATATATATATATATATATATATACATATATATATATAATATATATATATATATATATATATATATATATATATATATATATATATATATATATATATATATATATATATATATATATATATATATATATATATATATATATATATATATATATATATAATAGGGTAGGTAGAGGGAAGACACTCTACAAGACACTCTTGTTACCAAAGCGACGCAAATGAAAATAATATATTCTCCCTGAATGGGAATCAAACCCACAAACCGCTGTCACCTCTGCGCCACGACGATCTTTGTGAAATAATTTAATTATTTAAATAAATAATATATATTTAATTTGCAATATATTTAGTTTATTTATATTATAAAACTTATGTAGGCTCTGCGGTCATGGACTATTTATACTATAAATAAATCATAAACAAATATATATATATATATATATATATATATATATATATATATATATATATATATATATATATATATATATATATATATATATATATATATATATATATATATATATATGTAGAACTTATGAATTGTTAAATTATACTTTTATGTAAGAATGTACAAAGAAAAGAACTATCATATTGCAAAATGCTTATTACAAGCGTCCGTATTCTTAAAGTATCTAGGGTTATTGTACGTAGAGCGTCTCTTAACAATTTATCTTTTAAAATCATAATATATTACTCAGCATAATTGAGAAGATCTACTTGTTCACGCGATGACTGTGGGTTCGATTCTCACTTACATGAATTCTTATATTTTTTAGGTTTCTGTACCTAAATGGTAAAAACGGGACTAAGCCTCCGCTCTGTCTGTCCATCTGTCTGTCAGTCACCAGGCGGTATTTCACAAATCGAGGTAGGTAGAAAGCTGAAATTTTCCCAAATTATGTATTTCCATTGCCGCTATAACAACAAATACTAAAAATTAAATATTTCATCAGATAGGTATTCACCTACAATCATAAAATAGGTACGGAACCCTTTGTGCGAGGGTACTATTCGCAATCAATCGATATTTTATTACTGTCTTGTAAGAGTTACTTAAAACACAGTGCTTTTAACATAGGTATTCAATTTAAAAAAAAAACATGGACTAAAAATTACGCCTTATTTACGCCGCTTAATATGGTTTCGGAGATACACATCCTTCGTTTCTGATTCATATGGCAGTCTGGCAAAAATCTAGACTCACAACACGTGGAGCTAAGATACTGGAATAATTTCAAATATTCTGGTGTAGAACTGAGGAGAGACTCGGGAAAACTTAACGTTTTTGGTCAGGCGTGAAAAAAAAAGCTTCTAAGTCAATGCAGTCAAAACATAAAGCTTTATGCTTCGATTTTGCCGCAAAATTTGACTTTTGCAGCATATTTACATAAGAAATATTGTAATTCCTGTTGTAAGTGAAAATTTACAGGTACAGAAAAAAAACATTACAAACCAATATTTGTCCATTTAATATAAATAAAAGTGGCATAGTCTAAAATTTTGCCTGTAAAAGTAATTTTTTTCATTTTTACAATTTTTACTTCCCGCTGACTGTAACTAAGCCACATTGTATTTTAACTTACTTACTACTTACTACTACTTCCTAGCTTACTTTTTATTTTATATATTTTTTGAAAAACCAAAAATCTTATTATAGAGTTAATATATCAATTTATTAATAAACAATTTCAATAGTTCATAATATTTATTAAACAATAATACATTGTAAAGTGGTTGAATAATATTAACTAAATATAAACTCAATTATAGACAAAAACAGTTTTAAATGTTAAAATTTACTAACTTATTTGTTTTGACATGACTGGTCATGTTGATATACAAATTATTATTGTTGTTTTAGTCAAGCAGTACAATCGAACAGTTTTGTTTTAGTTAGATGAGTAACGGGGGTAGCAAATTAATTTTATTTAATCGCGTAAAATAAATAATATAAGCCTTTTAAATCAACAATCACTAAAAAAACAAAATATAAATTAAATTACATATTTAAAATATTTTTCACAAGTTTATTTTACTTAAAAAAAAAAACGTTGTAAAAGCTCTATACAAAAAGAGCCTTACACTCAAGTCGGTGTTCATTTTAACCCAATTACGGATGTCCGTCTTCATTTCTACGAATAAGCCACGGAACAATTGAATTGAGGGCAATAAGCTTTTAGATATCTACAATATTATATTTAATTAAGCACCGTCGTGGCGCAGAGGCACAGCGTCTGCCTGAAAACGCGACGGCTTGTGGGTTCGATTCCCACTCAGAGGGAATGAATTATTTTCATTTTCTTCGCTCTGGCAACAAGGCTATGCTTCGAAAGGTTGATAGCGGGAAACGCAGTGTCTTAACAATAGGGTTCCTTTTGCCTATGGTACCCTCTGCCTACCTGCTATGTATATATATATATTCTATTGTTTGAATGGCGTTACATTAACTCCGGTTGATCTACTTCAGGAAAATATTTCTATCTCAAGTATAAATATGTGAAAAACGAGTGAACATCAGGTTTATCTATATTATATAAATATTAGATTTTACCAGGAGTACGTAGGCGTATACTCCCAGGATTACGTAGAAAGTGAGGAACAGTGTGTCTTGAAACTAGGTTCCCTTTGCTATCCTGCTATATGCGGGAAATAGCGTGAAACTATTTTTCCAGGTAAACTAAGCGGAGTGTCTGGTTGTAAGTGTGTTGGTTATGAATTCGATTCTCATGTACAGTTTCACTTTACCCACTCTGAGAAGACAAAGGTTGTTGAGATCCGCCGGTCAAAACACGCAAAGAGTGTTTCAAATTTAGATATCATATTATCAAATAACATTTTAGAAACAGTATGTATGCGTGGTGACATAAATGTTCCTTCCAGTCTTAGACCAACCGATTTTAAATTCGTTTTTAAATTCATTACATTCATTGACAGAAAGATAAATAAAGGAAAAGTAGAGCGAATCTATATCTTTTTACTCCCAAATTAAAGATGCTTCATGTTAAGTACTCAATTCTAAACTTTTTATATTTACAAAGAAAAAGCATATAGCTTCATATATACCATATATAACAGGTCATGCAGAGGCCACCTAGTGTTAAAACAAACCTCACATTCCACTCAATTTTTCTCTACCTAGTGTTACCAGAGCGATGAAATGAAAATTAGTTTATTTTATTTTATAAATTTAATTAATGACTGACTGACTGACTGACTGTATCTTAATAGCAGTCAATTACTGTCCAACCTCAAAACAGTTTCAAACAAAAACAAGATACGTGTGAAACAATAAAATATAAGTGCCACATGACCGATCCTATTTATTACTTCAAATAATGCCGCTTAACTACAAAACCCTCAAAATCGATTGACGCAACTAGGCCGTATCACCCTTTACATAATAAAATTTAAATATGAACATGTCAATAAAATTGAATAGGAATATGGTATCGCGCTCTATATCCAACACTTTCGTAAACGTGACCATTTTGAAGTGTATTTTAAAAAATGGTTTTATATATACAAACTGAATTGCGTTCGTTTCGATATGTTATATATACATATATACTTTTTTGTAATATAGAAGTAGCCTAAATTACTCCTTATTACATTAGATACCTGCCTGTGAAAGTTCCATCAAAAAATGTTATTTCGAAATGTATACATATATATGTTTTCATATGCATATAGTAAAAACCGATTATTACAAACAGACAATCCAATTTTATGTATAAGTATTGTATATTAGTAGTAAAAAGTTATGTTAAGATTAAAAATATAAACCACTAATAAATATTATTTAAAAAAAGTAAGCAGCATTAGGCATTACAAGAAAATGGCAAATAACAAAATTTTCATATTTTACCCATTTTCTGGGAATAGAGCCCGGACATGACGCTTTATGTAACGGGGCTATGTAGGACTAAGCACAAACTTACGATTATTATGTGTACAAAAAGACAATTTTTCTGCTCAATTTTTGATTGATTTTAATAACCTTGTGTATTATTAAGATGTATTATTTAGTTGTATAGTGTACCTTAGTTTGCCTTATAAGGAACACCTAATTGACACAAAAAATTAACTTATTTTAGCGCTACAAGTCCTAATACCATCTCATCACCAAGAAATCTTTATCTTTGTGAAACCATTCAAATTATAACGTGACCTAAAAATATTTAAACAAAGCATTTAAATCTCCTTTAGCAAATACTACTACACGCTATCAATAAGCGAAGATATTACATTAACGGCACGTACAAGCGGAGATTAAATACAAAGCATATTGAAGGACAACAAAATCAACTTGCTGAAAATATCTTGAAACGGAAACGTAAAGATCAGAGAGCGATTAAGTGAATGCTTCTGAAACTTACATCTAGTATTTAATGAAATTAAAATTAAACTGAAGTGTAGCGCAGTGGTGATATATCTATATGGACTATATGCGTTATTGTAGGTTCGATTCTGTCTGGTGGTAGGATTTGATTTAAATTTTTTTCCTCTGTAAAATGGATTTTACTCAAACCGGCAGAATCGCTCATATGAGACATCGTAGAATCGCACGACTTTGGTGAGAGGCTCGTTATTGAGTACCATTGTCGTTCAATGTTACACAGATTTGCTCCAACAAGAACTGACTCAATTTTATTATGACTCTTCTGCCTACACCGTACAATATCTATATATGTATATGGCAATATATATAGATAAAAAAAATCCATTGAGGCCGTCGTGTCGCAGTGGATCAGCAGCTTAAAGAAAAGGACGAATTAACTTGATTACTTCGCTCTGGGCCCAACACGCAATGACTCGTATATAAAATTTCAAAAAAGTGGAGAATCGAGTATCTTTACACTATACTCGTATTTCTCTGCCTAAAAAGTTATGTACGAGATAAAGCGTGAAAATGTACAGTTAAATTATACATGTACAGTTTATAAGTATATTACAATAGTAATTTTAAATAATAAACACAATACAGATTAAAATTTTGAAGTAAAATGATTTTCACACGGCTGTTTAAAATAAATTACGAATTCATTCCATCAAAGGTACGAGTCAACCTCGTCTAATATCTGATAGTGTCGTATCATACTTAAACTAAATAAAATGCTTAAGTAAAATTTAGGTTAAGACTGATTAAGTTCTTGGAAAAGGAGTATATCTTGAAATGTATTTGGGTTTTATAAGTTACCAGCTTTTGCCTAGTGCTTTATTCCATGAATATATGACACGTTCTAAGTACTCAAGTTAACTCTGATCGCGGGTATAGTAATTTCATATATATAATTAATGTGATGCTATTGATGCATGAGACGTCGGGTCCAGTGTGCTTTCATTCAGGAAACTCGCTGGAAGGGCAATAAGTCTCGTAACATCGGGCAGGGTTACCGCCTTATATACACTGGGTCACCTACGGGCAAAAACGGTGTAGCGGTAGCGCTTTCTGAAGAGCTTCAGAATGGGCTTCTTGAAGTTGACCGTCGCTGCGACCGCTTGATGCGGGTAAAGGTACTGATCGAGGGCGTAATCACAAACTTAATCAGTGCTTATGCTCCCCAGGCGGGTTGTAGCGCGGCTGAAAGGAGACTTTCTGGGAGCAGTGTGAAGAAGTCCTACTCGCTATACCGTCTACCGAAGCAATCCTAGTTGGGGGGGACTTGAACGGTCACGTGGGTAGGGTCGCTGAGGTGTATGAACGTGTTCACGGGGGTTTTGGATATGGTCTTCGCAATGCAGAGGGAGAAAATATTCTAAGAACCTGCATTGCGTCTGATCTGGCCATCGTGAACACTTTCTTCCAGAAGAAACCTCAGCACCTTATAACGTATAAGAAAGGGTCCCACTCAACTCAAATTGATTATTTGCTGACTAGACGGTGTCATACAGGCAGGGTGACCAACTGTAAGGTCATTCCCGGCGAAAGCCTGACGGCCCAACATCGCCTCCTTGTCATGGACTATAATGTTACCCCGAAAAAGAAAGTAGCCGAGAAACGCAAGCCTAGACTTAAGTGGTGGTTGTTGAATGGGCCGATGCAGACCGACTTCTTGGCGGAGGTGGAGAGTCAGAATCTACTGACTAACACCGAGACCGCTCAGACTGCATGGGATCGAGCTCATTCAGCAATCATTGCGGCGGGCAAGCGAGTTCTTGGTGTTACTAAGGGTGGGCGTGTCATCGACAGGGAGACATGGTGGTGGAATGACCAGGTGCAGGGGGTGATTCAGGAAAAGAAGGCTGCGTTTAAAGAGTGGCAGCATTCCAACTCTCCTGAAGACAGACTGGAGTACATAGCAGCGAAACGGGCCAGCAAAAGAGCTGTAGCCAGAGCCCGCAGAGAAAGTTTGTCGCCATTGTACGATAAACTTGAAACTGTGGAGGGGCAGAAGCTCATATACAAACTGGCTCGTGCTCGAGATAAAGCGACGCAGGATATTACAAAATGTCTTTGCGTCAGAGATTCTCGGGGCACGTTGCTTTGTAGTCATGCCTCTGTGAAGGAGAGATGGAGAAGCTACTTTAAGGAGCTGCTGAACACTCAGCAGTCTTGTAGTCTTCCTCCTGAATTATCTCCTAACCTCGGACTTGTTGCTCCAATAACCCGTGACGAAACTCGTAATTGTCTTCGACGCATGAAGAACGGAAAAGCGGTAGGACCTGACGACATCCCAATCGAAGCGTGGAAATCGTTGGGCTCTCTTGATGTGCTTATACTTACTGACCTGTTTAACCGTATCTTGAATACTGGAAAGATGCCACATCAGTGGTGGCAGAGCTTTATTATCCCTATTTACAAAGGAAGGGGCAGTGTTCAAGATTGCGGTAGTTATAGGGGCATTAAGGTTATGAGCCACACCATGAAGCTCTTCGAGCGCATGATCGGCCTCAGGCTCCGCCAAGAATGTGCTGTCTCTGAGTCTCAGTATGGGTTTCAACCAGGATCAGGCACTATGGATGCCATTTTTGCCCTCAGAACTTTGATGGAGGCTTACAGGGAAAAAAGGAGAGCTCTGCATGTGGCCTTTTTGGACCTGCAGAAGGCCTTTGACTGTGTGCCACGTCAGTGTATCTGGTGGGCATTGCGATCCAAGGGGATCCCTGAAGCCTATATTGAGGTTATCAGAGATATGTACAACGACTCCGCTTCAGTGGTTAGGACCGCTGTTGGCGACACCAAGCCCTTCCCGATTACAGTAGGGGTTCACCAGGGCTCAGCTCTTAGTCCGTTCTTATTCAATGTAGTGCTGGATACTGTCTCGGCTGACATCCAATGCCAGCCTCCGTGGCTGATGATGTATGCCGATGACATAGTACTCATCGATGAGAACCGACTGATGCTGGAGCGTAAAGTGAACGCCTGGAAGGGTGCGCTTGAAAACGGTGGTCTCAAACTGAATGTGTCGAAGACCGAGTACATGGCTTGTGGGAGCCCGGACTCGAGCACCATCCATATCGGGCCTGAGCCAGCCGTTAAGTCGGAGAAGTTCAAGTACCTTGGAGCCGTTATGCATGAGTCTGGAGGCATCGACCACGACATCCATGCCCGTATAAACGCTGCCTGGGCCAAATGGCGGGAGGTCACTGGTGTGGTCTGCGATAGCAGAATACCGCCCAAGCTCAAGGGACTGATATACAAGAGCATTATCCGACCTGTTCTATATACGGCAGCGAATGTTGGCCAACATTATCTCGGCACACTCAGGAGCTTCACGTCACGGAGATGAAGATGCTGAGATGGATGTGTGGCGTGACGCGGTCCGACCGCATACGCAACACATTCATTCGAGGTAGTCTTGGGGTCCGTGACGTAGTGGATAAGCTCCAAGAGCGTCGCCTGAGATGGTATGGCCATGTTATGCGCCGATCTGAGAACTATGTCGGAAGGAAGTGCCTTGACATGTCTGTCCCTGGAGTTAGACCATCCGGACGCCCAAGGAAGCGATGGCTGGATGTCGTGACACAAGACATAAGAGCCAATAAATTATCCACTGAGGATGTTAAAGACCGTGCAAAGTGGAGTAGGCTCAGTCGGAAGGCAGACCCTGGCAAAAGCCGGGACTAATGCCAAGAAGAAGAAGAAGAATTAATGTGATGCTATATCATTTATTTCTTATTTTTCTGTGTATTACTTATGCCTTGACTGGTTTTGCCCAACTTTAAACAACTAAAAGGGTTTTAATGCGGTTTTTAATAAACAAAATCAATATAAAATGAATTATTGAAAAAGGTTATTTCAAGCACTTTGAAATCGTCAATTTACATTGAAGCGTCAGTAGTGTCAGTCCGACAGGAAACTAATATTATGCGCTTACCACTTCTTACGATTCCGCCCAGACAGTTCTGGAAGGGTCTTCCTTAGGGTCCAGCTGTCAGTACTCTGTTGTATAACACATGACCACGAAAAAATAAAAAAAATAAATCTGATAAAATATTATAACGAATTTTATATTAATACGAGTATATTAAGAATTTATCGATGCAAGATGATGTTTTTTCAAATTGAGATTTTAAACTTGTAATGGAAGGACTTTTCTGATTGAATTTAGGTAATTTGCTCCAAAGATATACATAATAATTTTATAATACATAATTTTATAAATATTTTAGATTTAAATCGTGTTATATTTTCGATTTAACGCTATATCCCATATATAGCTGGGTAAGGTTGCACTGTTACTTATTTATTAATAATTTTTTTTTAAATATAAATCATTCACCTGAATTGAAGTGGAACTTACAACCGTCTCATTTACAGTCAATTATAGACAAGGATATAAAGATTTTAGCGCATGCAAATGTACAGTAAAATAATACAAGTGTTTGATATGAAATGTCGCCTTTCAATTATTTTAGTTTCTTTTTTAGGTTATTTCTAAAGTAGGTAGGTTTCGAAAAGATAAATAAAACTTTCGCATAACGTTATTAGTTTACTTCGCGTGACTCCGGTGATTTGATATCCTTGATTTGGTTAACTTGTGACGCAGTAGAGGCATTGCTTTCAAGCCTGAAGGCTATATTTTCCGCTTAGTAAATATATTATAGTCAATTTAATGCGAGTACGACGTGGTAAAGAGGGACAGTATCGACTGTAGATGTGACGGTAGCGGGATCAATACCCATTCGGAGGACAAATTGTTTGAATTTCATTGGTAAGAAATTAGTAAAAATGATGCAGCGCTAATTTCCGCCATTGATACTGGAAAACGAATATTTTTACTGCTTTCCAGATTATCTTTAAATACTTTACACAGACTAGAAAGATAATATATAATAGTAAAGTTTATATATAAAAGTTTCACCGAATTCTCCGGAATCTCTTTTATGTACTTGTAAGCTCTAACTGCGCTAGGGTAGTGTTAATATACTATGTACTATGTAAAAATTCAAATCACTAACATTTCTACTCTAAGGAGATTTGATATTTTACTCCATGAACAGAGCTTTTATGGACTACTTCCGTTGACACACAAATTCAATTTTATATCAGAGAAATGACGCTTTGGTTCTTTCTTCGGAACCAGGAACATTTCCCAGCTGAATAGACTGAATTTTTGAAATGTTATTACTTTCCTAGTTCAAAATTACTATTTTTATAAGGCGACTAATTTAAAAATGCACCCACAATTTTGTCTACGTGTGAAAGTAAATTTGAAGTTTCAAGCAATTATTAAACAGCAAATATATAACGTTTTCATTTATGAACCGATTAAAATGAAACAAATGCTAAATATTAAGGGACGTTCACCATAATTGTATGTCATTTGTAGTATAAAACTGCATTTGAATCAGTTAGTTAAGTAGTTACTGAGATAAGCGTGCACAAACACACAGACATATAGACAAAAATAATTTAAAAACATTGTTTTGGGTTCCATTATATTGATAAGTGTCCCGAATAATATTTATTTTATTTATCTTCCATGTACAAACAGCAATACCAGCAAATATATATTTCTAATTTACGTACGTAATTAATAATTTCTAAGATTCTTGATCGATTACAAATTTCCGATCAATTAAAAAAAATTATAATTCTATTATAATTTTTTAACATAGCAATATTTTAAAACTAAAGCATAGTTAATGGGCGTTTTAATATAAAAAAGTACTGAAATAATTATTAAATTAAATTATTTTTTCTTTTTTTTATTAGAAAGTCACTATATCGACAAAGGCAAACTGAAATAGAATATATTACATCTCGTTTATCGTTTCCATCGACTCTGGTACTTATAATGTATCAAGTATAATACACAACTCCAGTTATTTCCATTTGACACAAGGTAAAACCTAACCTATAAATATATGTTTATAGGAAGGGAAGGCGAAGGATAAGGAAGTTGGGAACCTAAATAGGTTCCCAATACTTGCCTTCCTTTCCCTTGCTAAAAAAATAAAATAATAATATTATTTGTAAATGATTAAATTTTGTTCTGAACCCTTAAATTTTGCGTGTCGACAACACGTCGCGTGTAGTCTATTACCAATACGCGTGTTATTTTTCTTGGCTCACGGCAATGACTAATATATTTTTAGAGACTTATTTAACTATTGCTTGTCATGCTCCTCTTTCTCTTTGAATAACTAGGAAATTATGTAAATACACTCAAATATATTTAAATATTGTGTATTTAAGTGAAAAATGATTACTTTTTAGTTACATAGTCTAGTTGTGACGCCATAAACATTACACCGGGAATGGTATAATGCGTTTTTTTTGCCAACGTCATTCATCTTTCGAGTAGGATTCAGATCAGGTTAGGATTAGAGTAGGCTTTGATTCCTCTCCGCTCTCCATTTTCCAACCATTTTTGAAGCGCTTTGTTCAAATTAAACTCTATATATAATATTTATAACCATTCTCAAGAGGCCAAAGGAACAACGAAGGAAAAAACAAAAGAAAACCATTTTCAAGAGTCGGCCTCGAACCAACAACAGTCACGTTTAGAATCGTACATAGAACTGAACTTGTAGTTTGTTTATGAATTTCACACTTTGCCTTCATATAAAAGAGTTGTTAATGTCAAGACACTCCGTTTTCTGCTTTCCGCCCGAATGCGAGACAGTGTGTTGAGTGGCGGCGCTCTACCTCATGTTTGGTATCACCGACAATTTTAACCATTTTTTTATTATATTATTAAAAATTGATTAAGAGCTGTCATGGTACAGCGGCACAGCGTCTGACTGTAAACGTGACGGTTACAGGTTCGATTCCCACTCAGAGCTAATGAAGTATTTTATTCGCTCTGGTAACGAAACAAAGTCTAGCGTTGAGTTCCACCAATCAACACAATGAAAGGCGAAATGCGAGGATTGGAATGGCTTTACACTAGGTTAACTGTGCTTACTGTGCTTAATAATACAAAAGTAAAGCTGATTGACACAATATTAAAACTTATATAAATAAAATATAAGAAACATCGTCTTATTTGGCAATATAATATAAACATTTACTCGGTAATTTAACGTTGACTGACTCCAATTTTAATAAATGCTATACATGTTTGCTAACGTAAAAGGTAATTTAATAATCTCGTTAATCTATTTTCATGCAATTAATTCGAAACATTATTTAACTGGTATTTTATATAAACCAAATCGTGTAGTCATTTTAATACTAAAATCGACCTTTGATCGATGTCTGACAGTATTTATCTAAAAAAGCTTATAGAACACAAAGCAAAAGCCCCACAATATCCGGTAGTGTCCATTTGTATACAACAAACCGTCCATCTAAAGCAAACTTTACTTTGAGCTTTTATAAAAATAAATCGTTTTCGGCTGAATAGGTAAGCTTCGTCAAGTCTATGTTGTATATATTTGACTTATATCCTCCATACAATGCATTTATTTGCATGCAATATGCAATGCAATATGATGAATTTGCACAAGTTGAATGTCTAAGTGGAGCAATTTGTATTGGATCTTTCATATTCTCTATATTTTATAGAGATACAAAATACATTTTGTATAGTGAGAGCTCTTTTAAAGATAATGTATTTTTAACATTTTTAAAACTTCTGACGTATAAGGCAAGAAAATTATTAAGAACGTATAGATATGTCAACATATGGAAAACCTGGAACCTGGAAATCCTTGAATGCCAAACGCTCTAACATATTAAGCTACTTATCGAAATATGTAGAAATTCTTCGTTATTTCACTAACTATCAACTACTTACTCTCTTACCTTACGGGAATTGAACCCACAACAGATTATACTTACAATAGGCAATCTTCTGAAACCTGTATACCTTTATTTTGCTTCCTGGAAAAAATATTATTTAACATTCATATCATTTAGTCGTCAACATGGAAATGTTCTCTAGCGTACTCGAGCGTGCAGAATGTTGTTGAGTGCTCTTAAAAAATAAAGTTAATTTATTCATTTTATGTTTCAGTTTAATTTTTTTTATTATATATTTTATGTTTTTTGTGAAATTTGTAATAAATTTTAATTCTTTATAGCTATAGTTAAAGAGCGATATATTCATACACTATGCTGTGATACTATGGTCAATATTCTCAAAATCAAAATTAGATAATAAAAATTTTTAGGTGTTTCTCGTCGCAGAATGTCGAAAGCGAAAGTCTTAACACTAGGTTCCCTCCGCCTACCCTGCTATATGCAGGACACACAGTGAGGCAAAAAAAAAGAATTTAAAGGCAAGAAGTGTTAATATATACTTATGTATACATAGAAATTGATTTTGTCATATGAAATAAAAAAAAATACAGTTGATGGATCAAACACTTTTGTACGAATATTTTCTTATAAATAATTGGATTATTTTAAAATATAACTTATCCTCACTAAGCCCATATGACTTATGGATTCGATGTTAGAACCACAATTGCTTCAAAGGGAAACATTCTTTTCCGACTGTTGCCGTAAGCCCGATCATCGACAGCATTTTTCCGTCTGTGACACCGAACGCTATATAACAAACGCAAGCTTGCTATCAAATAATGAAGATTTTTTTACATACTATAATTTTGTTAAAGAGAGAGATAACATATTTATTTAGTACCAGAATGAATTATGTTACCAAAATGTATAGAGCCTCTGTGGTCTAAAGGATTGTATAGACACTATGTTTCTATTATGTGCGTGATAAAGCTAGACACCACAGCAACAGCAAAAAAAATATTTACAAATATATGTAAGTAAGTACACAACTTTTTTTATTTCTTTTTATTTTAGCTTTACGTTGTTGCCCCATAAAGGTGAGGATACCCAGTGTTAAGACACTCCGTTTCCCGCTTTCTGCCTTTCGACACATTGCGTGTTGAGTGGCGGAACTCAACACGGTAGTTTGTCTTGTTACAAGAGCGAGGTAAAATTAAAAAGGATACATTCTCTTCAGGTGGGTATCGAACCGTCGCGTTTGACACGTTTGCAGGCAGTCTCTGTGCCGCTGCCCCATGACGTCCTCAAAAATTATAGTAATTTTATTTAATATATAGATAATAGATAGATAAATAATGGAATTTACATGTACCCATTTCCCTATTTTACCATAATGTCGTAGAAAACTATTCACACAACTAAAACCTATAATAGCATTAACCTAAATCTCATTTTCACACTTGAGTTACTGCATCAGTTTCTAAGGAGTTGAGTAAATAAAAAGGCGATTAGTGAACATCAGATAAAATTCTTAATTGGATGTATGCCAAATAGGGTAGCTAGGATTATTGACGCCAATGTAGGGTAGACCCATAGTCTGGTTTAATAAGCGAAGGTTACCGATTCAGTTCTCAGTTGATGAAATTAGTATTAAGATATTTAAAAAAAAAGTATAGCAAAGTTATGTATATTTATTATATTGCAACATATTTCTCTCCTTTGGACAAAATAAGGCATTGTGTTTCGCCATTTAAATTTTGTCTAAAATGGAGACCAGAGTGAATAATCTCTATGTTCTCTCTATTTCATATGAAAGAATCGTGAAGATAAAAAAGAAAAGAAAGGCGTAAGATCGATTAGGGTTGTCAAGATTTACTACAACGCCCTGCCGAAATATTTCGATTTCTAAGGAAATGTCAATATGGCTGGCTAGCGTTCGTAAAATTTTATACTATTGTACCATCTATAAACGAATAGGCACTGTACAGATGGTACAAAATGACTATCGAAATTGTTTTAGGCAATTATTTTCTTTTTAGGAGGGTCTAGCAATACTAACTGTTACAATATTATCTTCCTAGGCTATTTGTAAGTAGTAGGAAAGAATGTAAAAGACATGTTTTTGTTAAAATTACATAAATAATTAAATATTGTAATAGCTTAGGATAAACATTTATTTAATTTTTAGTTAAAAAACTGGTGCTTTGGAGAATTTGCGTAGGGACAGGCTCGTAAGTCCAGCACGGACAACAATTCGTTTTAATATCACTAAGTATATTTTATTTTCACATTCAAAATATCCTTTATTCAAATACATAGATTTTTACAAGCGCTGGTTATTTTTTACTGACGACCGGTCCAGTTAGTGTGTCTAGGTATGAAAAATATGGAAAATTAATTTAAAATTAACGAATGCAGTTTAGATGAATTGAATACTGCCTTCTGCCTTTTCAAATGTTCCAAATTGAATGGTTGATGATAAATAACTCACTTCCTAAAGCTGTACCTTGAGCGAGATATCTGCGAGACTACCTAAGGGAATCAAAGTCAAAGTCAAAGTCAAATAAAAAATAAAAATAAAATTTAATCGAGATGAGATGATGTGCGCTTCTTTTATTAGAGACAGATGTAAAATTACAGTTCACCTCTGGAGGTGACAGAGATAGAGACAGAGCTGTTAGGAGTGGTGACCCGATAGACCTGAATATGTGGCACTTCAACCATCAACAGCTCGGAACAAAGCGAGCTTACCTAACTCTATAATTATTATTATTTATAATACCTCCATTGTAAACAACAAACACTTATTCTCAACGAGCTCCAAAGATAAAGGAAACTCAAGCCACACACGAGTACAGATAAGAATTTACTAGTAATTAGCGGTAGAAATATGAATAGCTTTCTTCTAGTATACTAGATAGGAAATTGATAATCGTATTAATAATGCATAAAATACGTAACGAGGACGCCGTAGCACGGCGTCTGACTGTAAACGCACTGATTGTGGGTTGGATTCCCATGAAAGGGAATGGTATACAATGGTAGTCTATAGTAATAATGTCTTGGTCGGCTATGAAGTGCTGGTACCAGCTAGTTGTTTATTCTTGGGAACGTGTTTAACTGTGAACACGATGCGGTTGTGGGTTCCATTCCCAGTCGGGGGAATGATTTTTTACTTCCTTACTCTACGTTTACGTTACGTTCCACCACTCATCGCCCATTGCTTAGAATATTTGTTGGAAAGTTGGGAAGGGAGTATCTTAACACTAGGTTACCTCTCCCTATCCTGTTACAAATAGGATATATTGTTTTTTATCAAAAAAAAACTCCTAAATCCTATTAAATATATACTAAGTGCGTGTGCTGGTAGTTCTATACCAATTTTAGGATTGTAGGTCAACGAAACTATGACTTATAAAAGTTGATAAACTTATTTTTGTTGTCGTATACACTTATTTTGTATGAAATAAACTACATAAATAAACTTGTAATGGTTTTCTTTCGGGATATACTTTATATTTCCAACTTACACAAGCATGTTCAATTTGTACCGTAAGTTCTAACTTATTGTAAAATTTCATAACTCCTAAGTTAACGGGAAGTTGTGCCTTATAGGTTTTGATTACGCGGCGATTTTTATACAAATTGCGCTAAAAATTAAAGATAAATCGCTCTTTGGATTGTGTTGATTTAGGATTTGCTAGGAACTTAAACCTGAGACTTCTCAAGTTTAATTTTGTATTAAAAAGTATATATATTTAATAATAATTATTATATTTAATAATAATTATTATTCAGCTTGATACATTCACATGATTTTGAGAAAATGGACAGACAGAGTTAGATGGACAATAAAGTGATCTTATAGGGATTTTTTTCTTTTTGAGGCACATATGAAATCCTATAAGCATCATTACAATCGTTATAACAATATTGTAGTACAACTAAGAAGTGCCTGACTGTATATGTTCATGCAACATTAACAGATACCATATCCATTCGGTTAAATGTTGATATATTAGTTTTCTTAGCCTAAATATTATAAAACATACATACATAAAATATGTATAAGAGGCCGATATGACTATCTCTATACGAAATTATTTTTCGCATATCTTAATAAGAAACGGTAGATATCTTTGTATGAAATAATTATTCTTACATGAGTTTATATTCTTAACTTAATGAGTATCGGTTATTTCAATGATTAAATACGTTTATATAGAAATATAATAGAAACGTATCTAATACCACCAAAATCAGCTTATTTACAACTTTGGTATCCTCCATATTTTTATACGCATCCTAGAGTCCTGGATTAACTGCGGACATGAAGAAGATCGCTTTCAAAATGTGATGCTAGAGGAGAATATTGCGTATACCGTGAACAGCAAAAAATAAAATACTTGATTGTGGATAACAATATGTTACCAGAAAATACTATCTTACTTTGGCCACATACTATGGAGCCAGCCTGACAGCTTCGACAAACCCGATGGTCCAATACTGTAAAGGATGGTCGTGGGCATCCCAGTGACCGAAGCTCACAGGAAGGCAGAAGACAGAATGCCATTGAAGCTGAGCCTTAAGCAATGACGAAACCCACCAAGAAAAAGAGCCTGTCCTGCTCTATACGAGGTATAGCGTTATTAAGTAATAGCTGCGCCTGCAAATTTGTCTACGTGGTAAAATAAATTAAATAGTTTAAAACAGTAATTTTAAAGTTAAACTTGTATATTTATTAACCAATTCAAATAAAACAAATTTAAAATATTTAGTCAAGTTTACCACAATATCTACATTAGCCAAGTTAAGACGTTCCTGACATTAGTGTGCACAAACGCACATACAAAATGACAAACAGACAAAAATTAATAATAACAACCATTGTTTTGGGTCCGATTACATTTATATAAACCAATAATATTTTTTTAATATATCTTCCATATACAGACAGCGATCAGTCACAGTTTTATTATATGTATAGATTAAATTACGTTAGCAATAATTTACTTGTATATTATTTAATAGTAATTAATCAAATTGTGTGTAACAAAGAGATCTAATAAGTGAATTTGCAGATCATATCCTTTGAGATCAATGCAAGTGCTAATGTTGTTATGTTAATCACATTGCAATACAATATTATATGTTTGACGTGCAGTGGCGTGAAAGTCTATAATTTCGGAATGGTAGTAAAATTTAGCCCTTATTTTTATGTGCTGAAGGTTGTGAGCTTGTATCGTTTGAAATAATGTAATTGAAGTTGACGGAAATAAACACCCTCATTCAATTACAAGTAGGTGTTAATTATATCTGTCACTAGATCTTTTTTATGGAAATAAAGCTTTTTTTCACAGAAGCAAAGCTTTAAAAAAAAAGAACTACAGCTTGCTGGATCCCATAATTTCAAATTATTTTACAATTTCAATGCCCTCTCGAATTTTCAATGTTTACAGGTGAGGCTGTTTGCTTTGTTAGAAGCAATCCTGTTTACATTCGCTCACTACTGTACATAGATGGCTATTTTTACGGACACATTAAACAGCTTAATAGCGTTAAATGAAAACCTGTTTGTTTCACAGTAAATTGAGATCTTCAATTGTATTAAGGATTCGTGAAGAATTATACTCAAGGCACTTAAAGAACTTAGATGTTATGTGGTATGGATTACAGGTCACTCTGATATTAGTGCGCCAAAATTAGCCATCCAATTTGGTACATATGATTTCTTTTCTATCTCATTCCAAGATCTGTAGACCCGCGGGTTTACACACATGCATGAGTCCTGGAATAATTTCTGGGATCAGTCTAAATCGCTTAAAGGTAGTACTATGGTCTAGTCCAACTTAATAATCCACGGCGACCTTGGTTTTTTTCTCAAAAACATATCAAACGGATTATTATATCTACAGTCTGTCGCTTACGACCTGGACATGCACGTACACTTGTACATCTGAAAGTCTCCCATCCTCTCAATTTTCAGTATTTGTTAATGTTTAGTCCTCTATGTTAATACATTAAGAATAACAAAATTAGGTTATAAAGTAATACCTATGTAAAATATTTTTTATTACTAACCTAGTATACTGTATGATTTGTCTACATTTATTAATTATCTGTTTAATTCGTTATAGGTGCTCGTTATAAGAGCTTATTTTTACTAGATTTTTTATGATGGCATAATTTCTTTATGGTATTCTCCATTCAACGTGACATTGGCAACGCGAATCCTACTCAACTGGCACGCTTGACATGTCATTACTTAAAATAGAACAGGAAAGATAAAAAATATATTCTATAGAGACGCTGGTTGTGAATTCGACCTCTAGTCGGGAGAATAATTAATAATTTAAATTTTTCTCGCAAGTATATAAAACTTATATGGTATTATTATGACATATAAGTCTTAAGTTCTGACTGAATTATCTCACATTTCCATAAGCCCCATGTAAATCGATCCTAAGATAAGAATAGAGAATTTCTTTTTAGCTTCACGCTGTATGCCACGTCCTGTATGTGGGCAGAGGGAAATACATTACTTTCCCCGATATGTTCCTAACTAGAACGACGAAAATGAAAATAATTCATTCTGCATTCTCCACGATGGTCCCCATTTGAAAAATCGTTTACGGTTTATCTAGTATAGAAATCTTTGGTTTATCGTATATAGAATTAGTTTTTAAGATATAAGCAGTGTTTGTTTTTAACTATAAATTTTCCTCTGAATAGGAATCACACATATATATGTACATATATTTTACATGGCACTGTGAAACATTTTCAATACCGCTTCACGGTGGCATCCTCACATTTTTTGTTTGAAGAAGTACATGATACATTAATATATCAATTATTACTAATATTAATTACATGCTTCACTAATCAAAGTACGATTTCTCACATCATTGAAACACTGCTATAATTCCAATGGAGTAATTAATATAGCGGTTAAGTAGTATTATTGTATTTAATTCAATTAACAAATCCCTTTCAAGGGTTACATATAACTACATATAACATATATACATTATAACTGATTGGTATAAATTAAGATAGCATAGACAAGATAATTAATAACTAATAATTCATGTAGATGATATAATATGGACATTTCTTTAATGTTGCGGTATTGGCGTAACTAGACATAATCCAGAGGGGCCTAGTCCCTAGTGAGTATGACATAATGTACAAGATCCTATTAAAACTATTACCAAGAACGCACTTCTAAAAAAAAGGAAAGTAGTGTACTACTACAAATACTATCATTTAAATTAAATTAAATTAAATTAGCTTCACGCTGTATCCCGCACATGGCAGGGTAGGAAGAGGAAACCGTAGGAACCGTAGGAACCTAGTGTTAAGACACTCCGTTCCCCGCTTGTCGCCTCTTGAGGTATTGCATGTTGAGTGGCGGAACTCAACGCCGCGCTTGTGGCCTTGTTACCAGAGTGAAGAAAATGAAAATTATTCATTGGTGGGAATGAGTGGGAATCGAACCCACAAATCGTCACGCTTACTATTATATAAGTTATTTCTTATTCGATTCTATATTTCTAGGTGCTAACTTTCATATTTTATTATAAGATAACATAATAAGTGACCGAAGTTCCAATACCATTATGAATTAATTTCATTTGACCGCTCTGGCAAAACAAAGTATGGCGTTGATCTCCGCCAATCGATACACAGTAATTTAATAAATTTTATGATAGAAATCTTAAACATTAAAAAAAAACTTTTTTAATGATCGCACGACAAAGGTCTCTATATATATATGTATCTGTTTCAGGTGAGTTCTGAGGTAAAAGTTAATTGAAAATATAGAAGTAAGCCGGAATCGAAAAAAATCATAAAAAAGTTTATTTACTCAGCAAATATTTTATAGTTAGTATTGCATGAAATAAAACGATTTATAGCGAGAACTTGTTACTTAATTATGTGACACGATCAGAATTGTGTTTTATGGATACGTCGCCACTGGTACTCGTAACTACATATATATATATATATATATATATATATATATATATATATATATATATATATATATATTGTTTCAAAAACCAAAAATATTTCATTGCAAAATGTGCATTTAAATATGCACACTAAGATACATTATTTTTATTTTTTTATTTATTTAGCTGCACGCTGTATCCCGCACATATCAGGGTAGGCAGAGGGAAGTTAAGATACTCACCTCCTCACTGTCCGCTATTCGAGGCATTGTTTGTTGAGTGGCGGAAATCAACGCTGCCCTTAACCTTGTTGCCAGCGCGAAGGAAACGAAAATAATACATTCTCCCCGAGTGGGAATCGAACCCACAAACCGTCGCGTTTACAGGCAGACGCTGTGCCTCTGCGGCACGAGGGTATGTATATATTTTCTTAAAGATTCGTAAATGTAAGGAGCTTCAATCCCTATGGATAGATATTTTGGCTTTGCAGTTAATTACTTTTAAGTATTGTTATAGAATACCTGAAAGCAATTTTGTATACATTTCGGCATGTACCTTTTTTACGTAGTGGAATTTATTCCGTGCCACTCGACAGCTCAAGCACTTTAGCCAATTAAACTTTACGTTCTTTATTGCGCCACATCGAAATCGTTATACCTTTATGTACTGTAATATTATTTTGATTTTTTTTATTTATTGTAGAAAAAGATTTTCGATGAATCTTTTTTTTTGTATTGTAAGCATTATAAAAAAGATAAATAGAGAAAAAACTAACTAACTAAGAAACTAACTCACTTCCATAAATTTAAAACTCACAAAAATTACAAAATTCTTACTTGTACATTGTAATTCATTCTTATATAATACAAATAAATAAATAATGTACTCCTAGATTTTCATTTTTACTTGTCCCGATCAAAATTTAGATTTAGCTCATATAATATAATGTATATAATGTTTTTATGCAATAAAGAGTGTTTATATTGAATTTACTACGCGATATTTGCTCCGGATTTGGTGAGTCTCTTGATAACTTGGTAATAGCTGGCCATTCAGCTGCATAATACTTGCGGTAATTTGACAGCACAGCGCACATTTTATGGGCATATTATACATATTTCTTAGTCAAGTATAAAAAAGTTTAATTAATTTTAATAATTATTTACCGATTTCTTTACCAACATTCCGAATTGATGTAACCGATATACATAGTATTATGTAGTCGATATGTTATATATATATATATATATATCTATATAATATATATATATATAATATATTATATATAGTATATTATATATATATATATAATATATATATCTATAATATATTATTATATATATATATATACATATGTATATCGGTTATATGTATGACTAAATGAAGTATAAAATTATCCTCGTACGGGAATCGAGTTCTATACCTTCACCAAATATCTACCTCTTCTATATATACTTGTTATTATATACTTGTGGGTGTTGATGACGTGTATTGGTTGACATTTGTTACTAATGTGTTGAAACCATTACTGCCGTAATCTTGGCTTGAAATATGTTTAGCTCTCACCAGCTGCTTGAACCAATTTAGCCCTAATATTAATATTAGATAGTAATAAGAATTGTTATTTCCCTCTCTGTAATGAGACGTTCTGGTGTAGTGTCTAAGAGTATATTATATATGAAAGTTGTTGGTTTGAATTTTCTCTCTGGAAAATATTTTTAGTAAAATTATTTTCATTTTGCCGATCTGGTAAGAAAATGGATACGGATTTCGTGACTAAAGGTACAAAACAGGCCTAAGGTGTAAAAACTGGACGATGAAATGCCTAAGTTTTTACCACGCCAATTGCAGAAAATATGTGATGGTAAAAGGATATTACAATTGTCTGCTCGTTGACTTTGGCAACATATAATAAATTTTGACGTAAGATTATTTGAATGCGATTCTTGGTTTCTGAGCTTTTTTTACAGACTCATACAGTATCCCCGTATTGAAAGGTAAGCAGAGGTTTTACTAGATTAAGGATTTATTATAATTTTGTGGTTTTTTTTTTTATTTCATCGCAAAAGTCATAATGTTAGGTCTTCTTCATAGGCTATAAATATGTTGAAATGTATTCTTTTCTTTCTTTTTTTTAACCAGAACTAAGGAACTAAAATATTTGTTAAACTAAAATATTATCCTTTGTTGGGATTTAACCTATAGTGCTACATGAATTTGATTGTTTTAGTATTAAACCTAACGCCACTAAAGAAATAACTCATATGTATGAAAATCAGCGAAAATATTAAATTTTTCAAACTGATTTGAGCTTACAATTGAATAGAAAGCAATAGAATGTAACTTCAAGCAAATCTACACTTTGGAAAGTCTCCAAACAACTTTAGATATATGAAAAGGATCCGTCTCGGTATTTTATTTAATAAAATGACAAAATCGTTTCAAAGTTTTTTCGCTGATTCGAAAATAAAATATATTAAAATACGATATTCGTAAAAGAAATTGAAAATTTTTATGGAAAGTATTAGAATAAGGAAATCGTGTATTGATTATTCTGCTATTCTAGTATTTGAGTGCTAGTTCGTAATATAAATTATTAGATTTAAAGAATTGTATTTATATCGTTTTATGAACTTAAGTTTAAATTTTATATTGTTTATATATCTGTTAACTTATATAGTAAAAAGTCTGCATCTCTTTACTTCGATTAAGAATATTTATAAAAAAAATAGTCTAAGATAATAAAAAAAAGCAGTAAAATTTATAATTTCATAATTTTTATCTGTTTGTCTCGCACTTTTATGAAACTACTGAATGGATTTGAATAGAAACTTTGTTGTAGACTATATATAATACATAATGAAATACTCCCTTAACAAGAGTTCTTGAGCGTGATATAAATTTTCCATGGACATATAAAAATTTAAATTCCAGCCCTTCTCAACTAAAATACCGCCTTAGCAAAAGTTCTCTATTATAGTGAGCAATTTTAATTCACAAATAAAAAAGGCGACGAACATAAAAAAGTAACAAAGAAATTGTGTTGAAATGGATGTGAATATAAATTCCAATTATGAAAAGTGAATATGGTGTTTAGTTTACGTGCTGATGCTAGAAACTGGAAAAGTATATTTTATATATAACATTTAGGTTCCAGATTAGGGAACCTTAGACCTAAGAAACCTAGTGCTCAGACACTCAGTTCTCCACTTTCCGCCTTTCGAGACATTGCGTGTTGAGTGGCGGAACTTAACGCCACGCTTTGTCTTATATACTATAGATAGTTAAAGAATAATAAAGAGCTTTTGAATACTATTCCTGTTTTGGCTTTCTATTCTTAAGTTATTTTAGTTATGATATTCCGAGTCTTCCAGTTGAACACAATTCACTTTGTCAATGTCACATTGTATGAGGAAGTTTGCCTTGTTGCCAGTGCGAAGAAAGTTAAAATAACTCTTCGGGTGGGAATCGAACTCACTAAGCCACGAGTATACAGGCTGACGCTGTGCTGCCACGACGGTCCTCAGTAACATATTAAATACGTTTATTATATATATATATATATATATATATATATATATATATATATATATATATATATATATATATATATATATATATATATATATATATATATATATATATATATATATATATATATATATATATATATATATATTTATATATATATATATAAATATATATAATATAATAGATATATATGAAATGAAGATGTGTATTTATGTTTTCGTTTATTATAAAGTAAAAGTAAAAAGTAAAGTAAATCTGAATGAGACCACCGTGGCCTTAGGTTTGATTCCCACTCGGAAGAATAAATAATTTTCATTTCCTCGCTTTGGTAAAGAGATAAAACTTGGCATTAAATTGCGCCACCCACACCCGATTTACATTTACCGATATATTGTAATCTAAAATTGGAACAAAACTATTTCCACCTTCATATTCAATTAATTGTATTATTTTAACATTAATTAAGTTTTGACTTTGACTTTCATAAGCCAAAAAATATGACATGACATTGATATATATTTTTTTAATAATTTGCTTATCTTTACATGTTAACCAGCATTGCCTGCCAGAGCAACGGTTGCAAGTTCGATATCCATTCAGGGAAATTTTAGGTGTTTAGTTGCTCAACACGTGACACTGAGTGTCTTAACAACACTAGGGTTTTTTTCTGTATGTGCTGTAAATTTTTGTGACAACATGTGGTAAATGCAATGCAAGGTAAGGGCCATAAGCGTGCACACAATGTTGCGATGGAATCGAGGTATTTATATTTCTCCACTCGATCATGTCAATGTGCGGATTAGAGATTCGGCAATCCTCGCGCAGTCTTAAATTCAGGCAAAAACCATAAAACATAGTGTTTCGATACTAAGTTTTCACTGTCTACCCTAAGGGACAAGACGAAATATTATTAATACCAATTTAAATAACACATTATGATAATTTATGCAAAAGGAGAAGTACTGTCTTAAAGCTGGATGATCTGCATCACCTGCTTGTTTAGCTTTGACAATATTGTATTATAGCAATTATTATACTAGCTCTTTATGAAAATGTAATATATAGTCCAATACGCACATCCTTGGTAACAGGGCTTCAGCTTTCTATCCACGTACTACGAGTATCATTGTAGGGTTGGACGCGTCTTAAATTGTACTACATATATTATTCTGTTATATATAATTGAAATAAAAATGTGATAATGTAAAAAAGTTTTACTTAATTTAAAAGTTATCTATATTGGTTATAAACACAGTGGTTCTAGGTTCAAAATCAATTGACTTACAATCATAATACGGAAAAACATAGCTAACTATAACTCTAGAACTATTCATCTACAACATAAGCAAGATATGTTGCGTTATCGCATTATTCCCGTTTGCGGTAGATTATTCCAATCGGTTCCTAAGAGATCAATGTAAGTGATAAGGCTTTATCAATTTTTTATTATACTTTTAACCGACTTCAAAAAGGACGAGGTTATCAAATATTCTTTAACGAAATATGAACTCACGAATATCGCGTATAACAAATACACTTTTCTAACACAATGTTGTCATTACGAAACTAAAGTTAAGACTGTTTGTACAACCCTAAATGTAGCGATTTCAAGAAAATATTGGCTCTCTGATTTACGACCGCGTTATAACTATCGATGATTTTTATCCACTTTTTAGGGTTCCACGGTGGATGTAAAAACGGCGCGATAGGGGATATAGATAGGGAACTTTACATTTTAAGATAAAGACGGTTAACTTGGGGGTCTGGGAAGCCATAAAATGTTCTTTACTTACCTTGAGCTGTCTTTTTAAGTCAAGAGGAATTTTGGCACGGAAAAG
Source organism: Dione juno (assembly GCA_037127375.1). Taxonomy (NCBI): domain Eukaryota; kingdom Metazoa; phylum Arthropoda; class Insecta; order Lepidoptera; family Nymphalidae; genus Dione; species Dione juno. The sequence goes on along the minus strand of JAXRJS010000078.1, from coordinate 504,020 downwards.
ATTTTGCTTTTGAGATTCCAGCACTCTTATATAAGTGGGTTTGAAAATGTTCTTGTTCCGTATTATTTTAACGTGCTCAAATTATATTTTAAAACTGTATTTTAAATTTCTGAACGTTATCTACGTAAATACTTCAAGTATTATCAGTACCCATCTTTGTCATAAATATTGCTATCATACATACACATACATTGATATATGATAACAGTATTGAAGTGAAATTTGTACCATTTCAACATTTTCCTATAACATAACTGAAATCAATATATGTTGTTTATTATTTTAAATTAGATTTATTAATTGTGTTATAATGTGCATAAGTTCAAAGTTATTTATTTGTCTTATAATTGTTATTCATGGAAACATGGCAGCAAAGATACTTGGAGTGTTTCCAACACCGTCGATAAGTCATCAAGTGGTATTTCGACCTGTTATGATAGAACTGGCGAAGCGAGGCCACGAAGTCACCGTAATTACTCCTGATCCAGCATTCCCTAATGGAAAAACGCCACCAAATTTCAAAGAAATAGACGTTCACGATATATCTTACGCACAAGCGCATAAGGCTGTAGAAGAAAATGGAAATTTAAATGATCCAGATAAATTATTAGCTTTATTGCCTGATTTTATGTTGCATGTCTTTGAAGAACAGTTAAAATCAACAGCAGTGCAAAATTTACTACAGGATAAAGATATAAAATTCGATTTAATATTTATTGAGTCATCAGCAAAACCAGCGATACTATTTTCATATTTATATGAAGCACCTGTTATTGCATTCAGTTCATTGAGTGGCATTTTTGGGGATTTCGAGACGATGGGCGCAACTATCAATCCACTTGTTTATCCTAATGCTATAAATGAAAGAATTTTCAATTTAACAATTTGGGACAAAATTTCAGAGTTAAAACTTTACTATCGATCACAACATATGTATTTAGATCATGAACCTAAAGCCAAGGAAAGATTAAAGCAATATTTTGGAAACAATATTCCAAGTTTTTCTGAATTAGAAAAGAATATTCACTTGTTGTTTTTAAATGTAATCGACCAGTCCCACCAAATGTTGTGTATTTAGGTGGATTACACCAAAAGGAGCAAAAAATATTACCACAGGTAAAAAGGAGGATTATTATATATATATATATATATATATATATATATATATATATATATATATATATATATATATATATATATATCTGAGCGAAAGATATTCGCGCACGGTTAACGTAATATTTTTTCGTATATCCAGATCCTGTACGATTTTTGGGATAAGTGGCTTGTATATATATATGGCTCCTATAACCGGTGAAAGTCAGATTAAAATCGGTTCAGTTTTTTCATAAGAACTTTCTTGTGTAAGTAATAATTAACACTACAAAAAAAGAAATTGCGACATACCTCCATCCGTCCGACCAAGGGAAGGATTAATATTTTTAAATATTAGACAAATTATTTTTATTTAAATATAATAATTTATACTACGCCTATAATATAGACAAGCAAAATGTATATTTTTTTATTTAATTTATTGAATATAAAACAAATATGATCGTTTTATTTCAGGAATTAAAAAGTTATCTTGATTCATCGAAACATGGTGTCATATATGTAAGTTTTGGCTCAAACGTCAGGCCATCTTTGTTTCCATCTAAAGTATTGAGGATATTTATTAATGTGTTCGCCAAACTTAAATATGATATTTTGTTTAAATGGGAAAAAGATGAACTTCCAGGAAGAAGCTCCAATGTGAAGATATCAAAGTGGTTGCCACAATCAGATTTATTGCGTAAGTATAGTATTTTTTGTAACAATAACTTCGGTTGTTCCGAAAAGGATCATTAAATTGTTTTGGTAAAGTTTTCTAAATTTTCATTTTCAAATTTTCATTTCAATTTTCAAAGATAAAATATTATCCCATTGGAAAAAAATATATACAAAAATATTCATTTAATATTTTTATGATTTTTAAAGTGTTAATCCACACTAAAGATGGAAAAAATACTTAAAGAAAATCAATCAAAATGTTTATATGCTATAAATGTTTATATGCTATAAACATTTTGAACGTAGCGAGATTTGACCCGACGCGTTCAATTTTTTTGTATTTTTTTAAGTATTTGTAATAATCATTCACTATTGAATATATTTTCAATCCATAAACCAGACATCTCTTCATCTTGTTCATTTTTTAATTAGAGTTCAAGAAATATGTTTTTACCGCCGACACTACATTTAGAAAACAATTTATTACTTATTTATTAAAACAATTATTTATCCATTTACCCTCAAATACATAAAATAAAATTTAAATCATATTTAAGCAATTTATTTTTAGTTTCTATTACTTTTTTATATGCACTGTATCCGCTTATTTACCTTCACCTATCACGATTTGACTAAAAGAGATATCTTCATATATATAAGTCTACTCTGTTAAAAATTAGGATAATCTTTTCTTTTATATAATTACTAGGCTTAATAAAAAATATACTACAAAAAACGTCCTGATCATTTTTTTTTCGTATATAACAGGATAGACAGATGGGACTTAGTTTTAAGACACTTCCCCAATTTTCGAGACAATGCGTGTTGAGTAGCGAATCACAACGTTGCACTGTGACTTATTATCAGATTTATTCCCCCTAGTGGAAATCGAACTCAAAAACGCTGCATTACAGTCAAACATTGTACCGCTGCACTAAGACTCAAAATTTGACTGTAAAAATTCGCGCTTATAGTTCCCCTGGTCACTGGTACCCCAATGGTGGAACGTCTACACAGGAGGTTAGCTATAGCGTAATGGCATGACAGTATAGTGGACAGTTCGACACTCTTATAAGGAAATAGGGCAGATTAAAGTAATTACTATTTACGTACATATTAAAATATAAACAGTTTTTTATTATTACTCTTAACTGTTCTAGGGCTAATAATATATAATGAAATATTGATTGAAAAAGGATATAATGGTAATATTTCGCATTTTAGGTCATCCAAATATAAAATTGTTTATAACTCAAGGAGGTCTACAATCAACAGACGAGGCTATAACAGCTGGTGTTCCACTTGTGGCCATACCAGTAGTTGGAGATCAAAAATTTAATGCCGAACAGTATGTTCGACTCAACATTGGAAAGATGCTACTCTTGGAAACGATGACAGAAGAAATATTAATAAGCACTATACAAACTGTAATTGATGATAATAGGTAGGTATATATATATATATATTATATATATATATATATATATATATATATATATATATATATATATATATATATATATATATATATATATATATATTATATATATATATATATATATATATATATATTGTATTTTAATATCCATAATTACTGTTATATTTTCATGACATTTTCATTTTCTCCACATCATTTTCTCTAAGAACTTCTGATTTCTGGAGAACGTGCTCATTTGAAGAATTTCAACGTCAAAATTGATAAAGAATACGTTCAAATACTTGATGTAGTTATAAACGTGACGTAGCACTCAATATTTATTTATATGCATATATAAATAAATAACTTCACGCTATTTGTATTTGCCACTTCACGTTATTTAGCAGTGTAGACAGAGGAAACCTAATGTTAAGACACTCCGTTCTCTACTTTCCGCCCAATTCTGAGGCATTGCGTGTTGAGTGGTGGAACTCAACGCTGCCCTTTGTCTTGTTATCAGAGCGAGGAAATGAAATTATTCATTATCCCCAAATGAGAATCTAATCCACAACCGTCAAGTTAAGAGTCAGACGAAATGCCGCTGCGCCACAACACCCTCTGACCGTGATTGTCTAGTGTCCTAACGACCCTATATTATTCATAATATATATGTATGTATAATATTATATATAATCAGTCATGACATTGGTTTATTTGTACAAACATCAAAACTGGTTACAAGGAAAATCATATATAAAAATTTCGAATATGTAATTTTCAGCTATCGTAACAATATTGTGAAGCTTCGTGATATAATGCATGATCAGCCGCAGTCGCCACTAGAGCGAGCGGTGTGGTGGACAGAGTATGTACTACGACATGGTGGAGCATTGCATCTTCGAACACCAGCTGCTGATATGACATGGACCGAATATTATGAATTAAATTTAATATTATTTGTAATTGTCATAATATTAATAGTTAAAATAATAATAATGTTTATTTTGTATAATGTTGTAACAAAATTTAGATCCAGTAAAAGTAAAGAAAAGAAAAATTAAAAAGTAACAGAAGTGTTTCAATTAATTTGACCATGGTTTTCCATGAAATAAGTTTTGATGGCAATGCAATTATGCATTATCAATAATCAATAATCGTATCATATAATATGTCTATTAAAAGTGCCGTCCGCAAAAAATACCAAACATATTTTTATAAAATTGTCTCAATATGGATATTTTTCGAAAATACTTGACATGCCAAACCAGCATACCAAAAAAAATTGTATACAAAATAATAATAAAAAACCTTTAATAAAATAATTAAAAAAAAACTTTAAGCTATTTAATGTCAAGGCACTTCCCCATTTTCCCCATATTCCGCCTAATTTTTGACCTATTGCCTGTTGAGTGGCAGAACTTAACGCCCCTTTTTGTCCTGTTATCAGAGTGAGAAAATGACAATAATTGATTACTAAAGTTCATATAAAAATATAACTAAATGACGCTTATCGCTACAATAATTGCTCCAACATAGATTGTATAAAAATGTTGATATTTGGAATTTCGGGACCCTTTGTGGCACCAAGGGTTAAAGACATTTTTCATATTTTGTCTATCAAGATTTTTTTTAAATATACTCGTACTTGCTGAAAAAATAGAAAGGAAATTATTTAAAATATATCTTTCAACCTGTAGTAAATCATTTTTATTATATACACTCTACGTCTTTGCACCAATTTTACAAAAAAATATATTAATAAAAATATAATTTTTGGTCAAAATGTTTTTAAATTTTAAGTAATAAATTCAAAACAGGAACATACGTATACCATAAAAAGTCTAGAACCAATTTTAATTATTCTTAAATGCCATGTATAATATTTAGTACTGTTATTTTAAAAATACTTAACTTAAACCTGGTCACCTATATCAAAGTATATATTAGGTGCCACCATAATGTTTATTTTGTAAATTTTGCCTACAATGAACAGTTTTTTTTTTCAGTTCTTTAGCGGCGGAAGTAAACGACTTTGGATTTGGTACCTTTACGTTACTTTTCTATATATTAAAAAAATATATATATTAATAGCTTATTTCTCCCTAGAATTAGTTTTGCTTAGAATTTCTGTAATCAAACAAGAATTTAAATATTTTTACGTGTACATTTTTTTGAATATAACGCTGTTTTAAATTTTCAGGGCTCTATTAACCGTTTTTATTATGCTTTCTGCTTGGCTATTCGATGCCGGTGATATGGTGCAATCGTGACATGTTTTATAATATTACCTGCACTTAATATTTTACTAAGCTGTATTAGAGGTCAAATTTGAGGCATTGTTTGTAACTAGAGTGTGACTTAAACCAAACCTACTAAACACTACTAAGAACTTGTTAAATACGGCATCACTGTCTGTAAGTGACATAGAGTTATATTCAACTGTCAAAAGTCATCTACTAAAATAAAATATTATTTTCGTATAACGTAAAAAAATCTACATGTTCTCCGTGGTCGCTTAGGGTAAAGCCAGGAACCCAGCGGTGCTCGGGGAGAGGCACCGTTTGTCAAATTTGGTTATCTATAGTAAACCACTACTCCTAGCTTTCGTTTTAATCTTTAGTATACAGAAATTAGCTAAATGTAATTTATCCAATAATCTATCTCGAAAGACGGTTGGAATCACTATGTGTAGATAATTCTAAGCTACAGAAAAGGTAAGGTCTGACTTTGACGTTGATCAATTTATGAGGCCATTCATTCAATTATAATTAATCACTATTTCTTAAATCTCATCACTCTTCGTCTCCTTTTTAATTTAATTTACGGTTACATATTATTTTAGATTATTTAAAATTACCCGAATTTTATAATAAACACTACAAAACTATAAGGTCCATTGATCCATCTGCATTAACAAATCATTGTAATTTTCCTGCAAAATATCTGTTTAGGAAAATAGAAGCAACAATCATGAAAATTTCCCATATCGAAATAGCTACAATATATTTTTCAACACATAATTAAGTACCCAACAGATTATTTTACAATAAGCTTTAATGGTCAAATTTCGTTACAACAATTAAAAAGCAAAATGTAGTTGTAATAAAAGTCCTACATCTCGTAGCATATTTGGCTAGCTTCTTTATATTTTTTACAGCTAAGTAGGCAAATATTCAGGCAACGTATAAATTTCATACAAAACTATGATACGAAAATGAAATAAACAGATTAGATTGTACAATGCGAGTAAGTCCCTACGACTTAAACATTAATACATGCAAAGCTCGAAGACAAAATGTACGCAAATCTTTATCCACCTCATTATATTCACGAAATACTATAATTGTATTTGAGACTAGCGACCCGTTTTTTACGTCATCTTACTCCAGTATCATCGATGGTGTTCTCAAAAGCCAACCAAGGGTAACTTATGTAGGTAAGGGAAGGACCTTGTGGACCTTTTACCATTCTTTTACTTTTTCACTAATTTTCAAACCAAACCAACATATCCAAGCCACCTGTACCTCCTCAGTTGTACTTGTCATTAGTTTTAGATTAGTAAGTTCAGTTCTAGCATAGTTCAAGTAACCACTTGTACCATCATTACAATGCATTATTGTTATCATAGATACTGTTATCATAATATACATCCACTTCACTGTTTTCTTATAAAGAACCCCGGAATTACTCAATACCGTATTAAGATATAATTAATTACCATCTGTATTATAATGAAGTCGACGATAAAAATATTTATTTGCTTATTATGTTTTGCTCATGGGAACCTGGCAGCAAAGATACTTGGAGTATTTCCAATACCATCGATAAGCCATCAAGTAGTATTTCGTCCTGTAATGATAGAACTGGCCAAACGAGGCCACGAAGTGACTGTGATAACTACAGACCCAGCATTCCCTAATGGAAAAGTGCCACCAAATTTTACAGAAATAGACGTTCATGATATATCATATGGACTATGGGATGAGTTTATTGAAGAACATGGGAGCATAAGTGACCAAATTAAACTAATGAGTCTTGTGCCTAATTTGATATTAAATGTCTTTGAAGAGCAGCTAAAGTCGAAGGCAGTACAAGAATTACTCAAGGATAAAAATAGAAAATATGATTTAATATTTATTGAGTCAACAGCAAAGATATCGTTACTATTTTGCCACATATATAAAGCGCCTGTTATTTCATTTAGCTCGTTAAGTGGCTTGTTTGGAAGTTATGAGATGGTGGGCGCACCCATACATCCTCTTGTTTATCCTAACCCATTGCTTCAAAGAGTTTTCAATTTAACAAATTGGGAAAAAATATTAAATTTACGTCTCCATTTTAAATTAAATCAATTATTTTTAAGTCAGGAACAACGTCAAAAGGAAACATTAAAGAAATATTTTGGACCTGATGTACCTGTTGTTTCTGAATTAGAAAAAAATGTCCACATGTTATTTTTGAATGTGCATCCTATTTGGGATTTTAATCGACCAGTTCCACCAAATGTCATTTATTTAGGTGGCTTACACCAAAAGGCACAAACACCTTTACCACAGGTAAAATGAGTCTAATAATTTATTAAATACTATGTCGTAATTTATTATTATTATTAATATTAGAGGGCCGCGATGATTCGTATGTTCGATTCCCACTCAAGGAGAATTAATTATGTTCATTTTCTTCGTTCTGGTAACAAAAAAAATTTGAGTCACGCCGCAGTGTGAAGCTATATATAAATAAATAAATAATATATCTATCTATCTATATATATATATATATATATATATATATATATATATATATATATATATATATATATATATATATATATATATATATATATATATATATATATATAAAAATATATCTTTTGTGCTCGTGTATTGGTTACATAGATATAACGCGTGTAAAATGTGAAAATATATATAATTTTTAGAATTTATTATATAAAAAAAACTTCAGGTTTTTGCCTATGGTAGTATGGTAGGTACCTAGGAAACCTCGTGTTAAAGCCCCCCACGTATTATTAAAACAAAATTAATTGTTTTAGATATATCATTTAATGAAACTAATAGAAAAGGTTGAGATCGTATATAAGATAGTTTTTGGATAATCATTGCTAGAGCGAATAGTTGATTTGTACTTAAAAATTTGCAAGCATTCAAACAAGTAAATATAAAAATTTTACTTGTTTGATTAAGTTTATTTACTCAGAAAATATTTTATAGTTTCTATTTATTGCATGATATAAAATTGATTTATAGTAGTAGGATTATATGATTAGCAATTAGTTGTACTTTAGTATTCATTAATGATGGTATTATAAAATGTAACCCTATGGGAATAGGGCACTTACTTCGCCATAATAAAACATCCCATACCGTTCGTGTCACATTATTGCGCTTTAATGCTACCATGAGGGTAAAAGGCGCCCCAATGAAGTTTTACTTTGATAAATTAATAAATTAAATATGAAATATTAATTTATTAAGTAATTTCAGGAACTAAAAAGTTATCTTGATTCCTCAAAACATGGAGTTATATACGTGAGCTTTGGCACAAACGTCAAACCATCTTTGTTTCCACCTGAAAAATTTAAGATATTCATTAATGTATTCGCTAAACTGAAATATGATATATTATTTAAATGGGAAAAAGATGACCTTCCAGGGCGCAGTCCTAATGTAAGAATAGCAAAGTGGCTGCCTCAATCAGACTTATTGCGTAAGTAGAAATATGTCATTGTTGTTGCAATAATTCCATAATAAATAAAGATATTACTATAAAAGCAAAATCCTGACTAGAAAGACTTAAAGTCAACCAAATAATTTAAGATGTCACATCCACTAACAAATATAACTTAAATAGATCTTTCTGTGACAGTTGATAAAAAAAATCTGCACCGACCACAAAGTTATAATTTAATAAAATATTTATAAAGTTATAACTTTCTGCTGACTTGCAGTCGTGACATTGGTACCGAACCCTCGATGCGCAAGTACTACTCGCACTAGACCGATATTTTTAGTTTTATTATTGAGCAGACTTTTCTAGTGAAAGCTTTCTTTTTATCATACTCGCTATTCACTTGCTGATTTGATTTGATTTTTTAAAATGTATAAAGATTATGTTACACATCTTTGGCGAATTAACGACATCTCATATGTCAAAGACCATCCATCCATTTGATCTGTCGACCATACCAAAGAAATGCACATATGTAATTACAAATGCTCAAAAACTAACTGCCAACCCTACTCTCTTTCGATGCAGTTGGATAATGTTGATTATACAATATATTTTAATAAAAGCTTTATAAAGGCGACAAAAGACAGCTAGAGTCATAAAATGTCTTAATATAAACAAGAAGTAAAATATACTACAAGAGGTGATATAATAAAGATTTGATGACATTTCTCTTTCAGGCCATCCAAGTATAAAGCTCTTTATAACTCAAGGAGGCTTGCAATCGACTGATGAGGCTCTAACCGCTGGTGTACCACTTGTCGCTATACCCATGCTTGGTGATCAATGGTTTAATGCTGAACAATATGAACACTTTCAAATTGGAAAGAAACTGCTTATGGAAACTATAACCGAGGAAATCTTGACAAATGCCATTCATACTGTAATTGAGGACAATAGGTATTTTTTCTAATTATACCTTACCCTATCATTTTTATGATATTTTGCGTTTGATAAGTTCTCGATAGTTAATCGATAGGTTCTCGATATTTTGGTTTTACAAGGTCAGCAGTCGCTTATTGGGTATTCCTTAGTACTTAAAAGACATTATTCTAACGAAATAAGCTTTCTGATAAACTGAAATGAGGATCTACGTTAACGTTGTCTACAATGACGAGAAAAGTTAGAACGTAGTTTAGTTAAATCATACTTTTGGATATTAACTGGTAACGTAGTAGTATTGGTACGATTATATAGGCAATGTGCTCAGAAAAAAACATTGAATTTTATAATATTCGATACTTCAAAATCTAGGCACAGAGTAAAAGTTTATTTACAAATGTTATATTTCAAATATTTGCTTTCAGTTATCGTAAAAATATTGTAAAACTTCGTAATATAATGAATGATCAGCCGCAATCGCCACTAGAGCGAGCAGTGTGGTGGACAGAGTATGTACTACGACATGGTGGAGCATTACATCTTCGAGCACCAGCTGCTGATATGACATGGACCGAATATTATGAAGTATATTTAATATTATTTGTAATTGTCATAATATTAATAGCTAAAACAATAATAATGTTTACTTTGTTTAATATCATATCAAAATTTAGATCGAGTAAAAGTAAAGAAAAGAAAAATTAAATATTTATTATAGCAGTAACAGAAGTTTTCCAATTACTTTGACTTGCGGTTTTTCATGCTGTAAATTTTGATGGCAATGCAACTATGCATAATCAATATCGTATCATATTTAAAGTGCTGTCCGTTAAAATAACAATCATATTTTTATGAAACTGCCTGAATATGATTTTTTTTAAAAACTTGATTTCCACAATACAGCTCACCATAACGGAAAGAGGGAAACGGAGTGTCTTAACACTAGGCTCCTTCCGCTTACGGTTCTCTCTGCCTACCCTGGTAGGTATATAGGATACAGCACTAAGATAAAAAAATATATTCTATCTATCCACCTGTAGTACATCCAAGTGAAAATTGATAAAACTAAAACTAAAACAGAACTGATGCGCATCTATCTATATATTCAGATATATGGTTGAGACCACTATGTTTTACATTTTTAAGTAATAAAATTAAAAACAGGAAACCCTCCTTATTTATAATTTGTTTAAAATTATCATACGCGATCTTTAGAAATATCCACAAGAAATCATAATGAACCAAAAAAGAAATTCCATTAATATTTACAAAGCTCGAAGACAGCAAACAAGCAAGAAACAAATATATTTGTACCTCTTTATATTTACGAAATACTATAATTGCATTTGAGACTAGCAGGTCGCCTCTTGTACGCAGATTTACTCCAATATTGTCATGGACAAGGTACCTCTCCTTCAAAGATAAATCATGTAGATATCGAGCTAATCACGAACAACTATTAAGCCACTTTAAAATTCAATGTTGGGAGTCTCGTAGGCACGTGGCGGATTTGGTGAAGTGCACTAATTTTACCACAGTACAATAGATTCCTCTGATCTACTGTCGCAAGTCAACATAGTCGTACCTCGTCGCATTCCTGGTCATTGTCTCAAAACTATATCCCAGCCTAATATTTCTAAAAGCAATTTTGGCAGATTTTCACCTATAATCGAAATCGAATTTTGGAATTTTATAATAATTTGTACGATCGTACTATCGATATTTTCCATGACAAACTTAGTGAATTAAAAAATAATTCTACTACAGACTGAGTGGCAATGACAGAATGATTTAATATACAATATAATTTGCCATTGCACGTTCACTCTTCCATATAACAAGTTGCCAACTGTTTGCCAAGTGTTCTATATTTTTTTGTGCAATAAAGTATTATTATTATTATTTGTTATTACTGTTTTTTTTGTATTATGTATCGTAATTTTTCAGTAATGTCTTATATTTACTGATTACCTATTTATTCATTGCTTGAATAACTTCATTATTCGTTCTTATTTTTGTTAGTTTTTATAATTGTGTTACTAATTTATTTTATAATTGTGTTGTTTTCTTCTTAATTGTAATTTAACTTGTTATTACAACTTGTTATGACATAAAATTTTCCATAGAGAATACTCTATTGTAATTATATGGAAAATTTTATGTCATTCCTGTACAATGTACATGCATGCATATAATTGATACTTGTATCAGAACGTTTCCTTAATACGAGTCTTTACGTCTAAAGTGTTACATTACAGTATTGTTGGTATGTCAAATAGATATAAATAAAATGTATAAAATTTTTATAATTATATGATTTTTTATTTTCCTTTCGATTCAATTTGTCTATAAAAAAATATGAAAATGTATGTACATAAATGAAAGTGATCTCGATACTCGTATTATATGCAATGTGTTATCTCAATGGTAGGTACCCGCGCGCGTTTATTGTATGTGTAGAAAACGTTTTCCAGCACAAACCTCGATTCAGCAAGAATTCTGGAATAAAAAGCAGTTAGTTAGCAAGTAGTAGTAGTAGTAATTAGGCAATTGGCGTTCTGCAGCCTTTTCTATCTTCAAGTGAGAGTTTCATAAGAATTGGCATAAATGTTCTGGAGATTAGCCCGAACAAACAGAAAAACAGACAGACAGACATAATTTTTTATAATGTTTATTTATATTTTACTAACGTGTAAATAACTATATGCACTCGTAAAAACTCAGCTATTTGAAATCACAAACAGACACTCTAATTTTATTTATATGTATCAATAAGTAAAATATTAGAAGTGAGCAGTTTAGTCATGTGTTTGTCTATCATGAATATTGACATCATGAATATTGATATTTGTATAGAAAAGTTGAAAGAAAATCACTATGGAACAAAAGTATTGGTTAAGATTTAAGCTTTATCCCTAGCAGCCAAAGTGAAAGAGTCATCAAAAACTAATTTTCCCAGCGTACCTCTTTCGTCTCGTCTCTTATCTTGAGCCCTCTTCCTCTTCCTACCTCTTTATCGTGAGTAGATATCTAGTCATTAGTTATATCTGTTCCTTGCAGATTCGATCAGATACACTGATTACAGATTGGCTGAGATAAGTAAATTCAGTTCTAGCATAATTCAAGCAAATACTTGTAGCATTACATAGTTTTATTATTATCATAGATACTGTTATCATAATATATATCCACTTCACCGTTTTCTTATAAAGGACCCCGGAATTACACAAAAGTAATTAATTGTATTAAGATATAATTAATTACTACCTATATTATAATGAAGTCGACGTCAAAAATATTTATTTATTTATTAACTTTTGCTCATGGGAACCTGGCAGCAAAGATACTTGGAGTATTTCCAATACCATCGATAAGCCATCAAGTAGTGTTTCGCCCTGTAATGATAGAACTGGCCAAACGAGGCCACGAGGTGACTGTGATAACTACAGACCCAGCGTTCCCTAATGGAAAACTGCCACCAAATTTTACAGAAATAGACGTTCATGATATATCATATGCATTATGGCATAAGTTTATTGAAGAAAATGGAAACATAAGTGACCAAATTAAATTAGTGAATCTTATACCCGATTTGATATTAAACGTCTTTGAAGAGCAGATAAAATCGAAGGCAGTACAAAAATTGTTGATGGACAAAAATAGAAAATTTGATTTAATATTTGTTGAGTCATCAGCAAAGATGGCCTTGCTATTTTCTTATTTACATAAAGTACCTGTTATTTCATTTAGCTCATTAAGTGGCGTTTTCGGAAATTTTGAGATGGTGGGCGCACCCACACATCCGCTTGTTTATTCTAACCCATTACATCAAAGAGTTTTCAATTTGACAATTTGGGAAAAAATATCAAAATTATGTCTCCATTTCAAACTAGAACAAATATTGAGTAGTCAGGAACATCGCCAAAAGGAAAAATTAAGGAAATATTTTGGTGCTAATATACCAGATCTTTCCGAATTAGTAAAAAATGTTCACATGTTATTTTTGAATGTGCATCCAGTTTGGGATTCTAATCGACCAGTTCCACCAAATGTCGTTTATTTAGGTGGCATACATCAAAAGGAGAGAAATCCGTTACCACAGGTTTAGTACATCTTAAAAATTATTTATATACCTCTTAATTAATATTATTTTTAAAAAATATATATTTGAATCATTACAAAATATATATGCATGATAAATACAGATATAATTCATACAAGAATTGTTTCTCATATGTCATTAACTGTTACCAAATACTAATAGAAAAAAGAGATCGTACATGAGAAAGTTATTGCTCAAACTGCTCAGTTCACTTGTTGATTTACACTCAGAAATTTTGCAAAGCTCTTAATACTTAAAAAAATATATACTGAAATAAAGTATGGAAAAACAAAAACATATTTCCTTAATTGCACTGTAGGCAAAATAAGCTCATTTATAAATATTTTCAGGAACTCACAAATTATCTTGATTCCTCAAAACAAGGAATTATATACGTAAGCTTTGGCACAAACGTCAAACCATCTTTGTTTCCATCTGAAAAATTGAAGGTATTCATCAATGTTTTCGCTAAACTGAAATATGACATATTATTTAAATGGGAAAAAGATGAACTTCCAGGGCGCAGTCCTAATGTAAGAATATCGAAGTGGCTGCCTCAATCAGACTTATTGCGTAAGTAGAAATACGTCATTGTTGTTTCTATAATTTCATAATAAACAAAATTAATACTACTAAAACAAAAACCTGAATACAAAAATATTTTAGGTATCACATGCAGTGACATAACATAACTTAGGTAGATCTTTCTGTGCCAGTAGATAAAAAAGTATTACTTTTGTCCACAGATACCACTTTATAATGACTTTAGTTCTTTCTATATATATATATATATATATATATATATATATATATATATATATATATATATATATATATATATATATATATATATATATATATATATATATATATATATATATATAGTCGATCGGAACACAGAAAAAATTTAACTTATATATCAACGCAATCGAGAGACATGAATGTTAATGATTAATTTTAGCTAATTTGTATGAAAACTACAGTGTAACCAAAACCTAAAACCCTCTCCTTGACCTACAATTTTGAAATTTGGCTCGGAATTAGATCTTATAGTACTTAACGTTTTCAAAATGTGTATAGTTTATGTTACACATAGAGAGCAAATTAACGACATTCTATACCAAGAAAGTGGACATAGGTATAGTACCTACACACGCTCATAAACTCTAACTGCCAACCCTGCCCTCTTCTGATGCAGTTGGATAAAAAGCTATATATTCTTGCTGTGATATAATGATAACACTGATTTTGTTTTTTTTTTAAGCTAGCAATTTTAATATACTTAAAAATGATGTACAACATATTTTAATAAAAGCTTTATAAGTGCAAGGACAGACAGAAAATGCTATAAAATGAGTCTAAATAAAAACAGGTAGTAATAAGTACTAAAAGATGTGATGTAATAAAGATTTGAGGACATTTCTCTTTCAGGCCATCCAAGTATAAAGCTCTTTATAACTCAAGGAGGCTTGCAATCGACTGATGAGGCTCTAACCGCTGGTGTACCACTTGTCGCTATACCCATGCTTGGTGATCAATGGTTTAATGCTGAACAATATGAACACTTTCAAATTGGAAAGAAACTGCTTATGGAAACTATAACCGAGGAAATCTTGACAAATGCCATTCATACTGTAATTGAGGACAATAGGTATTTTATCTAATTATACTTTACTCATACTAATGAAACCTACATAAATTTATATTTAAACGTCATTTAGTTTAATCATACTTTTTCGATATAAACTGTTAACGTAGTAGTATTAATACGATTATATAGATAATATGTTCAGGTAAAAACATAAAATTTTATTATATTCGATACTTTAAATCTAGGCACAGAGTAAAACTTTATTTACAAAGGTTATATTTCAAATGTTCCCTTTCAGTTATCGTAATAATATTGAAAAGCTTCGTAATATAATGAATGATCAGCCGCAATCGCCACTAGAGCGAGCAGTGTGGTGGACAGAGTATGTACTACGACATGGTGGAGCATTACATCTTCGAGCACCAGCTGCTGATATGACATGGACCGAATATTATGAAGTATATTTAATATTAATTGTAATAGGTATAATGGTTATAGTTAAATCGATAATAATGTGTACTGTGTACAATTTTATATTAAAATTTAGATCTAGCCAAAGCAAACAGAAGAAGCATTAAGGATCATATTTTGAAAACTTATTATAAAGATTTGAATGAGCCCTCAAATACTAATTTATAATATTTTTAATATCTCAGATATCTCAGATTATGATTCCTCCAACTTAAATGGACTCACTATAAGGCAGCGTTATAATCTCCATATCCTAACTCTCCTAAAATAAGGTTTAGCTTCCTCGGAACCAATCATTCTCTCAATCCAAGAGTGATCTCAGATTAGCGATAACAGATTGAAGTTGCCGCTGAGTCCCTCTCAAAATTTTGAGGACTTTTTTATCGTTATCTGGAATTCATTTCCACAGTAAATTTGTGAGGCTACTTCAGTTCACATATTTAAACATCGTGTTAAAAACTTCTTCCTATCGCTAGAACATTTATATGTATGCATGCAAGTATGTATGAATGTTAACTGTGTTTAATAATTTTTTATTTTTTTATTTTTCTATTATTATTGTACAAATAAGTTTATAGCTATTAGTGTTAGTTTTTATATGGCATGTAAAGTTTTAAATAAGTGTATTACACGTACTAGTATAATATTTGTACACCAGCTAATATCCATGCGTCTTTTTATCTTTTATGGTAGGAGTTGCCTGGAAGAGGTCAAAGGTGCTAATGTGATTGTTAAGGCCGCCTTTACACTAGAATTGTATTATACTTATATTTTTTATATTTGTACTTTTTTAAGTGTTGATTTAATATAGTAAAAAAAACATAACGCTTATAGAATCATTTCCATTATCATCATCCTATAGTAAAAAAAATTCTAGGGAACCCTCATTCTGTCATTTATTTCTATTTATAACTTCCGAAAATTCCAACCAGAGAATAATTACTATGAATTATAGTACAAAAGTGACCATATAATACGACCAGTTAAATATTTAAATGATCATTAAAAATACATATATTACAAAACATGCATTGCGCATTATATTGAGCTGTTTAAATTAATATTGAAATTTATATTCTATGAATTAAAAAAAATCACGATAATTCTTAATAATTACAAATTATTGTGAATTTTAATTCTTTAATTTTTCATATAAAGAATGATATTGGCATATTTTTGATTACTTGATTAAGATCAACTGATTTATTAAAATACTTTATGAAATCCATATCAAAATTGAATCTGACATTGAATTACTAGATGTCATATATATGTGATGTATATGTGACATCTAGTTATGTATGTTAATGATACAATATTCAATGTTTTATTTAAACATTGAATATTGTATCAATAACATACATAACTAACAACAAAGCTTAATTTTTAAATTGTGCTATATGGAATTTTAATTAACCAGTCTCATCAAATGTTGTGTATTTAAGTGTTACATCAACATTTTTACATCAAAAACCAGCCGTTAAGTCGGAAAAGTTCAGGTACCTTGGATCAATTACGCACGAATCCAGAAGCATCGACGACCAATTCTAAGACCGGGCTTTAACGCTATCTGAGCTAAATGTCAGGAGGTCACTGGTATGGTCTGCGATCACAGAAAACCATCCAGATTCAAGCGGCTCATATGCATAATAATGATCCAATTGATTCTTTATTTGGCTATACATATAATATATTTATATGTATAGCCAGCGAATGATGGCTAGCGCTATGTCGAAATACTTATGAGCTTCAAGTCGATGAAATGGAGACGCTGAGTTGGATGGCTTAACACGGTCTAACTGGGTCTTGGGATTCATGATATACTTAAATAAGCTCCAAGAATATCGCCTGAGTTGCTATGGTTACGTTAAGCGCCAGCCTAGGGACTATATCGGAAAACGGTCCCCAGGCGTATACCCCCCAGGCGCCAAAGGATGCGATAGCTGAATGTCGTGATCCAGGACTTGAGAGCCAATGGAAGTCTATTGGCTCTCATATCCAGTGGTTAGTACCACTGAGGATATTCAAGACTATTCAAAGTGGGGTAGGTTAAATCAGAAGTCAGACCTTTGTAACTAACACAGAACAAAGCTGAGTAGAAAATTTTTAAGAGTTAATCAGGTTTTCTAGATGTTTCATCTTTTCTAGATGTTGATCTACCATAGTGGGGATAGTAATTTAAATATAATAAGGTGTGCCAGTTTTCAAAATCAAATAGATATTGCCCAAACCGTTTGTTATAGCTGTTAATCCGTCTAGTTGATCCAAAGATGTACATGTACAAATAGACAGACAAAAATTTTAAGAATCATATATTCATAAACTACTCGTGTTTTCAAATAAGCATACATATTTTTTTGTAATCTTAATATAGATAATATTATATGTTTATAATAATAAAATTATATTTATAATAATAAAATGACGACGGTTATTTTGGTGACTAATAGAGATATTATACACATTTTAAGGGCAGCATCTACTATAATGCAATGTTACAAAATTAAACATGCTATAAAATAAATTATTTTAAAACGTAAATCAAAGTAAACAGTTGTAGCATTGAAATAGATTATTACTATCGTAGATACTGTTATCATAATATTAATTTTACCTACCTTATATATCATATATCTGTCATACTTATAAAAATACTGAAGCAACTGAAGATAGTATAAAAATTTAACTATTTTTTTATTATTAAAATATATTTATTTTTTACCTTTATAATAATGTGGACAATATTTCTCTATACAATGTGCCATTAGCAAAGTGACCAGAGCCATAATTAAAGAACAGAGCAGAATGTAAATGACATCAAAATTGTTTATAGCCTTGTTAACTTTTGTTCATGGAATAAAGGGAGCAAAAATACTTGTAGTGTTTCCAATACCATCTTTAAGTCATCAAGTAGTATTTCGTCCTGTAATGATAGAACTGGCCAAACAAGGCCACGAAGTGACTGTGATGACTACAGATCCAGCATTCTCTAAAGGAAAAGCGCCGCAAAATTTTACTGAAATAGATGTTCACGGTTGGTATGGAATAAGTTTATTGAAGAAAATGGAAATATAAGCGACCAAATAAAATTAATGTAAAATTAACTCTTTTACCTGATGTGGTGTTTAAAATCTTCGAAAACCAGCTAGAATCCCAAGAAGTTCAAATAGTGTTTAAAGATAAAAAACGACAGTGTGATTTAATATTCCTTAAGTCAGCAGCAAAACCAGCATTACTATTTTCCTACTTGTATAAAGTACCAGTTATTTCATTCAGCTCCTTAAGTGGTATATGGCAAGTTATCTTGATTCCTCAAAACATGGAGTTGTATATGTAAGGTTTGGCACAAACGTCAGGGCATTTTTGTTTCCACCTGAAATATTAAGGATATTTATTTAAGTGTTCGCAAAATTGAAATATAATATTTTGTTTAAATTAGAAAAAGATGAACTTCCAAGAAGAACCTCCAATGTGAAGATATTAAAGTGGTTGTCACAATCAGGTTTATTGTTTAAGTATAAATAGGTTACAATAGTTAAATAACAAAATAGCTGTAATTTCGTTTTGTTTTTTGAATGACCATTTTAAGTATTTAATTATGATATATGTTTAATGCCAGCCTCTTTATTATATAGATATTTATCTTCTAGGCCAAATGTAAAGTTATTTATAAATAAAGGAGTTTGCAACCGATTAATGAGGCTCTAGCAGCTGGCGTACAACTCGTCACTGTACCCATGCTTGGTGATCAATGGTTTATGCTGAACAATATGAACACCTTAATATTGGAAAGATGATGCCAATGGAAACTATGACAAATGAAATATTGATAAATGCTATTCATACTTATTATTAATGATAAAAAGTATATTTTTTTCTAATTATGGTTTACAAGATATATAAATTTGATATTGCAAAATGATCACTTGATTTTGATTTTGTGCTACTTATTCTTTTAGGATTTATAGAAATTTATTTTCCTTTGATTTGAATTTGTTTTCATTATTTTTTATACTCTCTCCTCTAGTGTAATTACACATTGAATCATTCCATTCCAGTTCCAGTTCATTTATATATATTTAATTAAATAAAGCTTTTTTTATTTAAACTGCTTAAATCAGTAATACTGCTTTTAAAAAAAACGTCAAATATTACCTGCCGTAATATACCTGCTGTAAAAAAGTCATTATTAGATTAAAGCAATTCTATATTCTATATTCTACATACCTACCTCCGTATAGGAAATAAGTATAGGACTTGAAATAACATCGACTGTTACTTTAAATTTCAGGAACAAGATTTTATTTTTACTCAATGGGTCAACCCAGTCTAACTGTCGAGATTAATAATGAATATGTCATGGCTTAGTACTATTTCCGATACCCCCTTCCTCACTTTTCACAAATTTTTTTCAGATATTTGCGTGCTAAGTGGAAGTACTGAACATCCACTCTTAGATTTCCGTTTTTTTTTTCTTTTTTTTATATGATAAGAAGGCAAACGAGCAGAAGGGCCACCTAATGTGATGTGGACAACCTCACCCATAGACATCTACAACCTGAGAGTATGTGGATGCGTTGCCAACCTTAATGATGGAGAAGATGACTGTACATGTAGTGTACATGGTAGATCATTCCATAGCTTACATGTACGCGGAAATAAAGATCTAAACTATGCAAAAAATGCATCGAAATGGTGGTGGTGGTGTCTGCTCCTTAGGCGGGAGATGCGATGGTAAAAAGGAGATCAAATAAAATAATTCCTGTGAAGATTCCCCGATATATAGTCGGTAGAATACATCGCATCGCATCGCCCGTGCTGTCATCTGCATAGCAATGAATACTGCAAGTTTACAACATGTCATTGATATGCAGAATAATCAGCGTGGGAGATAGCACTGAACACTGGGGTACTCCAGCATTGACGGATTTGATTTCCGAGCATATACCGTCAACTACAACCTTTATGCTCCGCCCATAAAGAAAACTGTTTACCCAATTGCATAATCCCTCGGGAAGTCCGTATGATGGCAACTTCGACAATAGGGCTTTGTGGCTAAATTCTTAGCTTTTTTAATTATAATTTTCCACATTTTTAAGTTTTCCATAAAATAATAGCTGACTAAAAAGAAAACACCTTCAAACATTTCATTTTCCCTTAAAGCCGATTAGCTTTCTGTAGAAGGCTGTCAAACATTAGAAAAAATCGTATATTTTCGATTTATCAATAAATTTAGGGGAAATAATGCTATCTAAGACTGAATGAAAGAGATGAAGAAAGGACAAAATGCAAGGTTCTTGTGAATGGAAAGATATTAGAACAAGTGAAACTAGTTAAGTCGAGATGGAGGATACGATATGTACGTGGAAAAGCGTATTGCTGCCGGTAACAGAATTAACGGTGCCTTTGTTGCACTTAAGACGGCGAAACACCAGTGTAGCTGCTTGTTTGGCCGTATATAATGCAGTTGTAGTAACGATGCTGTTATCCGATCTAGAAACTTAAGCATTACACAAAAATAATGAAAAATAGATGAATTCTGTGGAGATATAAATTCTTCGGAGGATATGCGGAGTCAGTATAACTAACGGAATCTGCAACGAAGAGATACACAGAATAGCACAGATACCACAGTGAGAATGAAGAAGAACATGCTCAGGGCAAATCGAGAGAGAATGACTGATGAAGGAATGGTTAAAAGATATATGAAGCAAAAATAGTCAGAGAGTAAGAGGATACCTCAGTTATGTAAGTGGAGTAAGATCACGTAAAAAGCATGAGGACACCCTGGGGTGCATGCATAAAGATATTAATCACACTTGACGAGGTGAAAGAGGTATATAGGGGCGGTACCGTTTGGCGCTCCGTTTTCTCTGTCTTCCACGCTAGGCTAGGAATGTAGCGTGAAGCTAACAAAAACCAAGTAATTAACAAATTAAATTTTTTTACTTTAATATAGCTTTCGGAACTAAATTGTTGCTTACATTCACAAATCGTCAAGTCCAAGGGATGCAATAATTCTGCGGACGTAAGGCACTAGCTATCGGCTTGCCTTAGTATAATGATTTTGACAAATTTTGCCTCTATTATCACAAACATAAAGTATAGTTACGTTACATACAATAATAATGACGTGATTTCTCGTTGATACTCAAAAAGCGATCGGCTTATCTTCGTTATTTTAAGTATTTTTCGAATAACAATTGTTAAATTCCATTTGAGGTAATTGTGTGCGCATCCATTACTTGTAAATATAAATAATATTTATTTATTCTAGGAATTAATGGTGATTAAATTAAGCTTCCAAAGGTAAATAGATAGAAATTGGGTTGGGTCTTCGCAACCTTCGAATGACGTAAACCTTTGCATATTGTGTATAAGAAGAAAAATGTTAGATTAGAATAATAAAAAATAATTGCAGCCATTTTCATTGTCACGCACTATAACAAGAGTTGGTAGTAAAATTTTAGATAACGTTCGTTTTTTCCAATGAAATAAGATAACATTAAAATCAAAATATTGCGCTTTAGTAATAATCATAGGTTATGTACCTATTTCAGATTTGTCAGTTCTACAGTAACCTACGACCGGTTCTGCTGAGAACAGCCAAAGGCAAAAAAGGCAGGCAAAAGGCAAAAAAGGAAGGCAGGGAACTCAGCAGTGACTCTTTTTTAAACACTTTTCTTAAAAATTAACCGAGTGAACGTCAAAAGCATTTAATTCTACACATAATCACTACACACATTTAATTTTTTTTTATAATTATTGTTAAAAAAATCCTTGTTTATTTATTTATAAATTTTGTACAGATATTCCCCTGTGATGTAATATTTATTATTTATTATACGAAGTGCCATATCATACGATATTTTACTTAATTTCAAATATAATTTGAGTGGACATGAAGATATGCTCCTGAAAGTTTGAACATGCCAATGCACTTTCTGGCAGAGTTTGATACTATATCTACTTTACATTTCTTATTATTTGATTTTTGATTCTCTACAGAACATAATTATAGTGATGATTTTTAAAAACCTTTAGTGAAAACTTGCTACATTACTTAAATTAAATAAGTATTACTAAGAGAAATAACTTATCACTTTTTTACATGTATAATTTAATTCATACAAGAAATATAGAATATTAAAAACTATTTTTTAATATAATATCGAAATTTCAATATGGACGATATATGGAACTCCGAATTAAAAATATCAATTCTAAAAGTATTATTATATATTCCTTATTGCACAAAAAATACAAGCACGTAAAATATTTTTTTTTGCAATGGTGGGCTTATTTCTAAAAGAAATCTGTTCCAACCAAGTGGAAGTGAATAACTTTCAAACAAACAGCAGGAAGAGGCAGTGCAACAAAAAAAAAAACAAGATTTAAAAAAATAAAAGAAAAAAGAAAAAATAAAAGAAAATATAAAAGAAAACGTAAATTTAAAAATTAAACATATAATGAATATTTTAATATATACACGTATACAAAATATACACACACGTAGGCCATAAATAAAGCGTATTGTCACATTTTGAAGTCGATCTAATTTGTTAAGCAGCTCCTATCGACATATCGAGAACTCTATATTTCTAAAAATATATTTTGTTTAAAATATCAACATTCCAATAGTAAGCTGATATGCGGGGCGGGGACGAGGATGCGTAAGCTAGCATACGGTGAGCCAAGTGACATGTGGACAGCGCACCGTATCACCGTTCATGAGCTGGTCCCAAGTTGATACGCTAACGTTACGATCCGATTAGTGTGCTTTGCAGTAGAGACTTTCATAGAAATCTGTAATTTAATTTATATATTTTTAATTTATATGATATCAAGTTATTATATACATTTATTTACCATTTCCAAGCTTTTATTACAAATAATTGTTTTTAATTATATGTTTTATAAAATATTGAAAGATCGTTTGTAAAGGATTGATGGAATATTATTTTTATTGCCTTGTAGAGTACCTAATATTTTACAGATTAAATTATTATGTTATTTCCTTATGCCGTGGAACAATCCACTTATATATTATAGAGCCGGTTTAAAGTTTTTGTTAAAAGTAATTAAATTTTTTCCTTTGAATTTTTTGAATAAAATTTCTTTATGACAGATATTATACAACCGATAATATTCTTTATTGTACTAAAAAACATATTGGTAACAACATTAAAAAAAAGTAGTACACAAAGGTGGACTTTTCCCTACAAGAGATCTCTTCCAGCCAACCTACGGCAGTGGATGAGTTTTTAAGCAGCGTGTAAGAATAAAGTACAATTAATTATAAAATAAATCAGAAATACATATATAATTAATTATAAAACTTGATTATTAAGGAATCTAGGAAAATCTAACAAGTAGTATATATCCTCATAAATCTCAATGAAGAACGATAATAGTCCATAGAATGACAAGTATGGTTTCAAGTAGAAAAAGTCGGGTTTCCAAAAAAAAACACAATATACGCCAATATAAAAAAGAAATGGCAATACACGAAATACACAATTAATCCGGTCAAATTGTTTTATTTAAAATGTATAAAAATCGCGGAAATCATAGATAGATCTTATTAAGTATCATACATTCACGCCAACGAAGTTGCAGGAGTCTTCTAGTATTGTTATAAAACAGTACAAATTTAATTAGTCAATAAGTTATTACGTACTGATTGCGGCAATTATTGTCAGTCAGACGTATATATGTTCACATTATATTTTGAAAACCGTATAAAATAATTGTGTTAATCCTATAATAAAGTATTTATTATATCTTAGAAATTTCCAAATCGTTAGTATAAATTAAGCACATATTTATAAATTATATTAAGTAATTTCTTATTGAGTTTCTCCGTCTATCCAGTTTGAGCTCACCTGAGACTGTCCTCTGTGCTCTGCTGAGACAGAAGGATGGCATTTGGCTGAAAATTGTGGGTTCGATCTCCACTCGGGGTAGTGAATTACTTCATGCCACCGCTCTGCTAAGATAAGCTGCGGCATGAAGTTTGAATTCAGGCGAGTTTTTTCTTACTATACTATGAAGCGGAAGCGTGAAGAAACTAAAACAGATCTTTGCAAAATACAATAAGATCTATATAAGACCTTTTGTAACTAACCTCTAGTAGCATAAAATTTATATTAATTTACTATAGTAAAATAGTTATTAAATTGTGTCTGTATATTAAATATATCTAAGAAAAAAAAGACTGTAAACGCACATCTTCGTATCAACTAAACGATTTGATTGTTTTAAATTTATAGCTGTTAGGCCAGGATCTAGGCTATAGGCATGCTTCTGATGCAGAACTCACTAACTAACTAATCAGACAAACTGAACTATAAGAAATAATGAAATGCTGCCATAAAAAAAATGATGACCTGACGTAAAATCACAGCATAATTCACAACTTTTTAAGGATTTTATTGTAGACCATGGATACCACTTCGAATAAGCTGTATATATATTTTTGGTTATAAATTAATGTGTTAAACTAACACATAGTAATAGAAATAAATGTTAGGTGAAATTAAAAAAAATGTTTTTTTATTGTAACAATATTTATGGAAAGACTATTTATACGCATTTACACACATACACGTATGGAAATACATAACTAAATAAGTATATTGTATATATGTAGATTTAAAATATAAATACTAATATACAAAAAGTCGAATTACGCAAAATAGACAAAACACATTCCTGCGAAGGCTGATTGGAAGCCACTTAAGATTATTGTGAAATTAAAAAATATACCTAATCATATTTACATATACCAAATGTGAATCTAATGTAAATATTTTTAAGCCTCTAATTTATTTATTGGGTCCTGTTTCTACATTGAATAGTATTTTTTTTAAGTTTCACGCAGGGTTAGTAGATGGGGGAATAGTAGGCAGAAGGAACCTAGTGTTAAGACACTCCGTTCCCAATTTCTCAAGGCGGAACACACCACCGCACTTTGCTCGATTAAAAATTATAGTGATTTTATTATATTACTAAACATTTATAGATATATCCCAGAAAAATACTATTACAAACTTATACTGTAGTTCATTTCATACAAAATGAGTGCATACGACGGCAAATTTAAGTATGTTGACTTTTATTAGTTGTATTTCATTGACCTAGACTTAGAATTCATAGTATATATACACATATATACACACATACATATTTTCACGCTTTATCCCTAGCGGGGTAGTTAGAGCGAACGAAGCGCAAAACGCTGCGGCATATTATACATAAACGATAAAATCTCAAATTTGATCATTTATAAGTTTAATGCAGAAATAAGCTATTACAAACTTATATTTATTGTCAATTTCATACAAAATTAGTGGATACGACTGCAAATTTAAGTTATCAATTTCTATAGCTAGTATTTCCCTCAGCGTCTACATCATCTATATTCATATATAAATATCTACGTTCTTGAAATAGATACGGAACCCTCGGTGCGAGAGTATTACTCGTACTAGACCCATATTTTTGTATTTAAAACATAACTTTATTGTTATCTTTAATAAAAGATAAACTGCGTGCACTTTATATAATATATACGAGTAAAGAAAGACTTTACGACATTCTTCGGTTAAAAACAAGTGTCGATAAATGTCAAGCTCTAGGAGCGTGGAACATAGACGCGATGTTTTCGACAAGCGAGCAACAGCTGAGAGATTATGTAAATTTATATATAAATATATATAAAAAAATTAAATTATAAATTAACACCCATATAAAATATCATATATTAATAACCTACTATGTTATTTATATATATATATATATATATATATATATATATATATATATATATATATATATATATATATATATATATATATATATATATATATATATATATATATATATTATTTGTAAATATTTGTTTAATTTGTTATCAGTGAAAGTTATACCGTACAATCTTCCGTAATTTCCGTATTATTATACAACGTGACATTGACAAAGTGAATCAAAGTGTTCAACTGGAACGCTCGGAATGCCATAACTGAAATAAATTAAGAATAGAAAGCCAAAACATAAATAGTATTCAAAAGCTATTTATTAGTCTTTAACTCTCTATAGTATATAAGACAAAGCGCGGCGTTGAGTTCCGCCACTCAACTTGCAAAGCCTCGAAAAGTGGCGAACGGAGTGACTTAACACTAGGTTCCTACGAATCCTACAGCGTTAAGCTATAACAATAATTATTATAAAATATATAGTTATTAAAATCTTATTTTGTACCTTTTGTTTTTATTGAAATTTGCACATAATGCTTTTTTTTGTGCAATTTAAAGCCAAATTTATTGTGTGTCGCTGTATAACCTTTTAGTTGCGCCACAATAGTGTCAGTGGTTATATAAATTAGTAGATTTGAAAGAACATACGGTCATTCTAATTTTGCATTATTTAGATAGTTTCGCTACGGTCGGCATACCGTTAAGAACTAACTTGAGTAATAATATTACAAAATACAGTCATGTATAAAATAATAATAATAGCTTTGTACTTTATTAGTGTAAGTGAATCAAAAAATATATTAGCTGTGTTCCCAACACCTTCAATAAGCCATCAAATAGTGTTTCGCCCACTAATGCTGGAATTAGCTAGACGTGGACATGAAGTGACTGTAATAACACCTAATCCAATATTTCCTAAGGGAGAAGCTCCTGACAATTTTACTGAAATAGATGTCCATAAAATATCTTATAACATATGGAATGAATTTGTGGAAGCTAGAAAAGGTGAAACAGATGGTCTCGTTGAGCAAATGAAATTAGCTTACGATCTATTAAGGATAATTTTTGAAGCCCAAGTAAACTCCCCTGAAGTTCAAAATCTTTTGAAAAATAAAAAGAAGAAATTTGATTTAGTATTTTCTGAACATTGTGCAAGATTGGCATTGAGCTTTTCCTATTTGTATGATGCTCCTGTGATTGAGTTTAGCTCATTAGGCGGATTAATTGGCGCCTACGAGTCCATAGGTGCCCCTTCAAATCCATTAATATATCCTACGGGATTTCAACAAAAAATTTATCAGGCAACAATGAGGGAAAAAGTCTCTGAAATATATCTATATCACTCGTTTCATAAGTTTTATAGTGAATTAGAAGTATTAGAAAATAAATCACTGAAAAATCTTTTTGGTCCAAAAACACCAAGTTTGGCTGAATTGAAAGAAAAAGTTGACATGCTGTTTGTGAGCGTTCACGCTATTTGGGATAACAATCGTCCTGTGCCGCCTAACCTGTTATATTTAGGAGGATTACACCAAAATCCGCCAAAAGAGTTGCCTAGAGGTGAATAGTATTATATAAAATGTCCATACCCTCGTCTTAATTTTTTTTATGAATTTATTTTTACGATGAATAACTTTATGTAAATCACCATTAGTTGTACATATCATGGTAGTTTGGTTGAACATTAACATTGTAACAAAAGGGTAATGTACAGTGCATAGTTTATATGTTCATCATCATATCAGCCGGAAGACATCAACTGCTGGACAAAGGCCTCCCCCATTGAGCGCCATAAACACTGATTCCACCCTCATCCACAGAGCTCCGGCGGCCTTAACCAAATCGTCAGTCCACCTCGTGGGGGGCCTACCTAAGCTACATCTCCCGAGTCGTGGTCGCCACTCCAGAACCATTCTCCCCCAACGGCTATTGCTTGATATATGGTTCTCCGAGCTATTTGTTATTATTAATTAGTAATTGCTAATAGACTTATTATTATTGTTTCAGGACCTCTTATCGTACCTTGATTCCTCCAAGAATGGGGTTATTTATATAAGTTTCGGTACAAATGTAAAACCATCTCTATTACCTGCTGAAAAATTAAAGATATTCAAGAAAGTTTTTTCTCAATTACCATATGATGTATTGTGGAAATGGGATACCGACAAATTCTTGGATTGCCCCAAAAATATAAAAATTTCTAAATGGTTCCCACAGTCAGATTTACTCAGTAAGTATAATTTTTTTGTGAGTAGATTAAAATCTTAAGTAAGCCTAAATTTATAATAAATATGAACCGACTTCAATATGAACATACGTTCTGCATGGGTGATTGAAGGACCTACCTATGAAACGTGATAAAAGATCTAATTTATTAAAGGAACTCAATTATTTATATAACTTATCCCTCCTTTCTATGTCTTCCCCTACTCATTACTTTCCCAATTGAATTTCCATATATAACCCAAATTTCGTTATTTGATATATTTTAATGATCTCTCCACTCTCCTTTCATGACCTCATTTTCTATCTTACAAATTACGCCCTCCCAAGGCTATAGACAAAATTAATTATTTAGAACCAAAATTATGCTAGCGCATTCTTCCCTACCAATACTCGACTACGCCGATGTCTGCTATTTGACACTTGACATACTGATGATCTACAGCAAATTCCTGCGGAAATCTTTTTCCGTATATGCCGCATGCGTTTGGAACTATGAACCATCTTGAAACCTATCCAGAAAAGCCCATACGTAATGTCCATTAAATCTCAACTATAAAAATATTTACTTACTAGTGAGAACAGTTGACGTATTTGAAATTTACACATTTATATATTTTTTCTTATTTCTTGTTATATATTCATGGTGTCATTTGTTTTTATATATATGTACATATATGTATAGTATATAAGTAAGCAATTCGAAAGTATACATATTACAATTATGTTATAATTATAATTATGTTAAGTCGGACATATGTAAAAGCTTATGAATTGTGAATGTTTGTATATATAATGTATATAATTTATTTTAAATTCTTCTACAATTGCATTGTGTGTTGTCCCTTAGTTTGATACTCATTGACTTCATTGGTTTGCTAAAAGAGATATCTCTATATATTCTTTTAGAGATAAGCCCGCTATTGTATACAAACATACACAATGGTGGGCTTATGTGCATATACATATATTTAATTGATATATATATATATATATATATATATATATATATATATATATATATATATATATATATATATATATATATATATTATATAATAATGTTCTACATTATATCATACGATATTTTTTTTTTATTAATTAATTACGGATCGTAACTTTATTATGATTAGTAATCTAGCGTGAGATAAATATAAATTTACACCTTACAAAAATATTCAGAATAAGAAACAATATAAATTATTTTTATACATACACACCAAATGCAAATCATGTATGGTTACTATGTGAATATTTTAAAACTAAATATTTTTAAACTCTTTTAAACACTAACAATTTGATAATTACGAAGATTGCTTCAAGAAAATAAGTTATAAGTATTTTTTTGCTAATCACAGTGAATTTCAACAGGTTTTTAAATATATTATGCACATAAAAAAACGTCAACTGACAAGAATAGCCGTAATTATAATATAATAACTCATCCACGACCAAAATTGGTACTCTATTATAACATTATAAGCAAATGCCCGCAGCTTCGTTCGCTTCGCAAATTTAATATAAATTATTTTATATATAATATCAATGAAATCAATCAATGAAATTCATGTAGTTTAGCTAATTTTTTAGAAGATGTTCCTTCTTAGATTTTCACATTTCAATGAAAAGTGCTCGTCACATATTACTTATAGTTTAGCTGATCTGTTGTGGTTCTACCACAGGCCTTGCAGAAGCTTTTTTTTTATATGTCAATGGAAAATGTATATCATGTTCAATATTTGGTATGGCAGCATTTCATTATTTCTTATAGTTCAGCTGGATCACTGGATTCTGCATCAGGTGTGTTAAGCTTATGATGATGTGAGACAAAAATTTTAAAAATGATAGATTTGTATTCTATTAGTGTTTTAACATCTATCTATATTTTTTTCGGTAAAATATTCAATGTACATACACATTCACTATTTTGTCATATGATATATATGTCATAAAAAGTTATGCCTAACATAAAATCTTTATGATATATTCTAAAACAAAGTCTATTTTGATCATTTTGAATTTTATTATAATTTTGATAGGAGTGTAGTTCAGTTTTGAAAAATACAATGACTTAAATCTATGTATTAATTATAGTATAGAAAATGTACAATTAGTTATTTAAATTTTATTTTATTATTGTTTTTATTACTTTTAAAGTGTAATACTACACTAAAGATAGATTTTTTTATTTGGTTTACACTCAATCGCTTTGACCACTAAGCCATACATACGTTCTAATCAGATTTGTCAGACGCAGTTTAAATTTTCATACTTTTCCTAAAATACATAATTTAGCTAATTTAGCTGTTTAGCACCGTTAGGCTCTTTTCACATAATAAGTTGCCTATTTGCGACAATAATAGTTGAAATAATTATAACTCTATAACATTTTAAAATTATTCAAAGTATTCAAAGTATTCAAAATTCATCAAATAACAATAATTCATTTCAGAACATAAAAAAATTAAACTCTTTATAACACAAGGTGGTCTACAATCGACCGATGAGGCACTAGCTGCAGGTGTTCCTCTAATCGGAATACCGATGCTTGCAGATCAATGGTATAACACAGAACAATATCTTAGACATAAAATAGGCATGAAATTAGATCTACAGACTTTCACTGAAGACGAATTAAAAAATGCTATTTATACTATAACTAATAATTCAAGGTAATTACTTTATTATTTTTAATTTAACCTCTATTTAGTTCACCTCCGTTCACAAACTCCTCTTCTTCTCTGTAATGATAAAAAAGCACTATATAAAAAAAATTACATTTGACTTTTTTCTGTTCTTCAAAAAAATATGTTTATTTTGACAATAGAAATGATAGTCCTTAATATTTTTCAGTTTCATTAACGAAACTGTACTGAGCTAAATTTTACTTTGAATGTAGCTTTAAATATTTGTCCTGCACATAATAAGCGAGTTTGAACTCGAAATTTGAATTTTATCAGTCAGAATGTTATCACATCAAATATTTATGTATGACCCCATTACACATATCTAATAACGGTTTTTATATCACGTTTTACTTTCATATTTATTATTTTTCCTTTTGCACAATGTTGTTTTTTTCAATCTTGAAACTATATGACAGTCTTAATCATTATTATCATCATTACAGCTATCGTGATAACGTGATGAAGCTACACAAAATAATGATTGATCAACCGCTATCGCCGCTAGAACGTGCAGTGTGGTGGACAGAGCACGTACTCCGACATAAAGGCACTTCACACTTAAAGGCCAATGGTGCTCATATGAACTGGACAGAATATTACGATTTAAAATTATTATTATTATTGCAAATAATTTTAATAGGTATTTTAGTCTTGCCAGGAATTATAATATTTTACATCGGTAAAAAATTTACAATTAAACTTAAAGTAAAAAAAAATTAATGTAGTCTATAAATTCTATGTAAATTTTTTGTGTAACATATAAATGCTACCTTGAATTTATTTATATTAAAAAAAAAATTTATTAAAAATTTAGTGTATATTTCTTAAGTTCACTTTCAAGTATATTCCATCGTTTTAGGGCTCTGTGAGGTACAGAGCAAAGGTAAAAACGGTAATATGGTCACTTTATTGTTCGTCTGTTTGTTTGTACAAATCACGTGGAAGAATCCAGCTATTGATATAAAATATCCAAATCGATAGCTTCTTGAAGCACAGAAAAGATCAAACTTCTAAATCAACGCGATCAAAAGATATGGTAATGATTAATTTTATTGCATTTTGTATAAAAATCGTCGCATAATCAAAACCTACAGGATACTTCCCGTTAACTTAGAGTTATTAAATTTGGCAATAAGTTAAGACTTATAGTACAACCAAAGAGAAAAGTCAGAAATTTGGATATTTATTGATATTTACAGAAAAAACGATTACAAACTTCATACAAAATAAGTGGATAGGAACGCAAATTTATATTAGTAAACTTTTTTAAGTAGCATTTTCCTCAGCGGAATACCTACAATGATGAAATAGGTACGGAACCCTCTGTGCGCGAGTTCTACTCGCACTTGACCGATATTTTTATGGACATGAACATATTATTATTCATCTTTTTTTTTTTTCATCTATTTGTCACTATTTCTAAAGATCACCTTGTATACAAATATTAATATACTTTATATAGGTGGAGTCTATCATTTTTTTTTTCAATATATTTTAACGCTATTTTATTGTTAGACTATTTTAAACCTGCGGCTTCCCACCCCACCCGTTGTCAAATGGAAACAGATAATAATTGTATGACAAATTAAGCCCTAAGTGCCCAAGGTATGTCTGTGTAATGATAACAATATTTCATATATACATTTTTAATGTCTATTTTACTCTTTTGGGTGGATTTTTAATAATTTAAATTTAGTGCTCATTTATTCCATACAATTACCAGTTTTGAAGTTTCGTGTGAATTAAAATTATAAATAAAGACTTGTTTAAAAAACGATACAACCAAATATTCAAATTTATTCATTTAAACATAACATAATTATATAAAGTTGATTTTATTTAAATTATACATTTTATCTTTATACAGTAAATTATTTTTAGTATTTCTAATGGTAATTAATATAACCTGTAGTACAAGTTAGCAATTTTTGTATTACTTACATATATTTTTTACTTAATTTCCGCATATAGCAGGGCAGGCAGAGAGAACCTACCATCAGGACCCTTTGTGCTTCGCTTTCCATATTCAAGGCATTTCATTTTCATCGAGTGATGATCGAATACCCAAGAATCGTGATTGCAGTTTGAAATGGAATTTCTTGACACTAGTTCTCTTTGTACTATGCCCTCAATAATGTAAAAATGTCAAACTAAAAAGAGAATTCAAAGAAAAACAATTCATGGCAGGTACTGACTCAGGCAGAATGTCCATACATACGTTTATTAATAATCATATATAAAAATATATTATATAGGACATTTTTCTTTGTCTGTACTATAATTTTAAGCTTATTGCCCAAATTTATAGGCATATGTCAATCGGTAACGGATTTTGATTACGCGGGGATTTTCATAGAAATGCTGCAACAAACGAATAAGAAACTTGTATCTTTTAATTGCGTTGACTTAGATGCTTTCGGGTAAAAAGAACGCTAAAAATGTGTATTATTTCGAAAAATATTTTTTCTGAACACATTCTTAATCCTTTACGAACCATATACAAATGTTTGACATGCCAGATCAACCAAATTTTATGAGATATGGAAAAAATAAACGTAGTATAAAGATTATCTGAAGAATAAAGCTCTATTTCCTCAAAACTTTACGCTGCGCCTTCTCATCTTCGAGAAGTAAAGAAAGTGAATGACTTAAATAAATATTAAAAAAAACATTCCCTTTATTAGGAATTGGACCGTGAGTGCAGATTGTGTACCGTTGTGTCACAATTGATTTCTGTGTGATAAAACACATCATTCCTTACTTTACAGCTCCAGCCAATGAGCAGAATATCGAATTTATTTAAATAAATTACTACTATCCCGAAGATTTTGCTTTAAACGCCATCATATTGGTTTCGATTGTTAATCGAGAGAACGGATCGGATGTAGAGATTGGTGTGTTTTGCCAATTATTACAATTTGATAATTTTTAATTTTATAAAAAGTACAATTTTGACTTATTGAAACAAAATTCTGTGAATTTTTTAAATTGATGAAAATGTATAAAATTTTAACGTAGCGGGACACCTCTTATGCAGTTTCTAAATCATGTAAAAATATTTATTACTTTTTGTAATGCATAGAAATATTGATATAGAAGCGTACTGGTTTGCAATTATAATCGTTGAGTTTACTTAAACTTAAACGACTTCGCCAGCAATAAAAATGCATATGAAAACGCAAAATTTATTTTATTTTCTCATATACCTATCTAATATGTAACGTATGTGTTCTATGTAGTTGATCGTTTACTTATTAAATATAAGTGAATAAAAAAGTATTTTAGCTGTGTTACCTACACAATCAATAAGTCACCAAGTCGTGTTTCGTTGTAAAAAGAGGACATAAAGTGGCTACAATTAAAATAGATCCGGCATATCTGTAAGTACAGTCTCCTGGAAATCTTACAGAAATAGATGTTCATGGTATATTCTACAATATTTGGAAACAGTTTGTAGAAATTAAAGAAAAGCGGCGGTAGAACATATGAAAAAAAATAACCTTGTGTCTGTAAAATTTCAGTGCAAAAACTTTTATCGAATAAAGACAGGAATAATACCCGTTAATGTAACATATTCATGGTCACCATCTCCTTCGGAAGTATCCATACTAAAAAATCATGTAGATAAATAGTGAAGTAATATAACATGTAGAAAAAGATAGTTTTTTGTTTAAATTCGTATGACCAGATGAAATTGAGCATTAAGAATATTAAGAACAATTAAAAAAAAACGGGTAATTTATGGGATATGTCTATATTATATACATATGTTATTATATACCATATGTGCTTGATTCTATTATATATAATATAGCGCCTACTTTTGCTATAATTTTGTAATAAGTGACCGTCACTTTTCCTAACTTAATAAAATATAGTAAAAGTACTAATTGTTCCACCTTTGCTGCCGCCGTTGCTGCCGTTGCTTTGTAATAGGCAGTTAAGAAGCTGTGGGGGCAGCATCACACCCGCTCCCTTCTCTCCATTCTCACTTTTGAAGGGTTTTCACAATAATATATATATATATATATATATATATATATATATATATATATATATATATATATATATATATATATATATATATATATATATATATATATATATATATATATATATATATAATATTAATAATAATATTATCTCTTTTTTACCATACACTCTCCTTTGTGTGTGCTCTATTCAACGTGACATTGGCGAAGTGAATTGCGCTAAACTGGTATGCCCGAAACGCCATATATAAAGAAGTAGAAGAAGTAAATATACATTGTTTCATTGCGATGATTTGTAATATAATATTTGTAAAATTATTAATAAATTATTATTATTAACATGAATTTATAAATTTGAAAATATCCAGAATAAGTTTCATAATTATCCAAGGTGTAATGTTGCGAATATTTGTTTTTGCCAAATATAAAAAGATATATTATATTTTGCTCATGTTTTTATTTAGTTGTTTTAATCTTCATACATCTTCTATATATAATAAAAAGACGATAAAATATAAATCATTATAAATCAGAACTTAGTGTCAAGACACTCCCTTCATTATGTTTCTCCTGAATTGAACTCCATGCCTTATCTAACCAAAGCGGGGACATGAAAATAATCAATTCCATCGGGTTGGCGATTATAGCCTACAGTTTACAGTCAAATGCTGTGCCTTTTTTACTACTGTGCAATTTTTTTATATTATATTTTTTATACGAGTTTTTTTTTTAATTTATAATTTGCAATTGTGTGCAAGGTTATACTAACGATTCACTAAGATTGTTTTTTGTTTTGTATAAAACCGTGTAAATTTTTGTAAAAAAACAATTAATTAATTTTTACATGTACTTAAATTTTATTTGTGCATAAATATACGTTAACTGACAATTATTGCTTTAATAAGTACATATCAACTCATTAACGAGTATTGGTATTGTTTTACGACAATATAACATAAAATATTTATACTCAACATAAAATTTTTATGACAAATTATTATAATTCAAACCCCATTATATTTATTTATAATTTTCTTGCAATTTCTATGCAGCTTATTTTTGACTTAAAAATATATATTTAAATAAAATGTATATTTTAGGCTGCTTAGACTCCATTTAGCGTTAGCCTTCTTCTGTAATGGTTTAGATAGCACTGGATAGTAAAAATAATCATTGCACAATAGTCATTTTAAATAATAAAAATATAAATTATCCACTTTATTTATTGTAGTGTTAAACAATTATCAAATAAACTTTTGTTTTAGCATGTTAAGGAATCGAACTGCTTGATGGTATACAATCGACCGATGAAGCACTATTTGCAGGTGTTCCTCTAATCGGAGTACGGATAACTGCAAATCAATGGTATAAGATAGAACATTATCTTATACACGAAATAAGTATGAAGTTAGATCTACAGACTTTCACTGAAGAAGAATTAAGGAAAGCTATTTATACTATAGCTTGAGGAATATTGTTTCATTATTTTCAATTTGAGGGCTTCAATTCTTGTAACTCGCTTTGTGTGATGATAAAAAATAAAAAAAATAGTATATGTACTTTGCAAAATCGCCACAAAATTTTATTATTCTTTAAAAAAAAATTAAACACCACAACAACAGTTCTCATTTTCATTTCAATCAATGACTCAGCATTGACTACTGATTTGCTTTTATTTTGATCGTGGCTGTAAATATTTTTAATTGCTCATAATAATTTGTATGTCACTCGAAACATAGATACAACGAACCTAGATAATCTAGATTCTATACAAACCCATAATCTAGATTCTGCAGTGAAAGCCTTTGCTCTTCACTCTTTAATTAAACAGAA
This sequence comes from Dione juno, assembly GCA_037127375.1. Classification (NCBI taxonomy): domain Eukaryota; kingdom Metazoa; phylum Arthropoda; class Insecta; order Lepidoptera; family Nymphalidae; genus Dione; species Dione juno. Next base: position 466,550 of record JAXRJS010000078.1, on the reverse strand, counting down.
CATTGCAATATTGCGTGTCGACTGATGAAAATAAATACTACTTTTGTCTAATAAGTCCAAATAAGCCTGTTATATATATATATATATATATATATATATATATATATATATATATATATATATATATATATATATATATATATATATATATATATATATATATATATATATATATATATGTATATATATATATATATATACCTGTTCTTGAAGTGACAGATCTAGATATATTGTAATATTTTCAGATACATTCAGACGATATTGAGAATTAATAGAATCAATAGAATCGAATGTCTTGACAGAGCGATCTCGTATCGGCAGACAAACGGAAAACAAAGTGATCTAATAAAGTTTCCGTTATTCCCTTTTAAGGAACGGAATGTTGTACATGTAAATAAATTTCAATTTATGTTCATAAAACTGATAATAGGTAATTCTTTCTTTTTTTAAATATATATAAAAATAATAATAAAATGCATTTAAATGCACATATAAAATTGTAGGAACTTATTCGCAATTATTACAATGTTATTATTGAATGAATTTGAAATGTAAACGAACAAGCTAAAAATAAACATAAATCAGTCGTAGGATTACTTTGTATCAATAAAGAAATCATACTTTGTATAAAATCTGTTTTTAAGTAGTTGTTTACGTATATTATGTAGCAAATAAAAATTTAGTTAATTATATTTTAGAATAAAAAATTACTAATAGTCAAAATGTATAAAACATGCGTTATGGTTCTATATTTGTTAAGTAATCAAAAAGTATTCTAGCCGTGTTGCCAACACCATCAATAAGCCATCAAATAGTGTTTTTTTCACTTGTCCAAGCGTTGGTAAAACATGGACATGAAAGGACTACAATTACAACAGATCCGGCATATCCTAAGGGACAATCTCCTAAAAATCTTACAGAAGTAGATGTTCATGATGTATCTTACAATATTTGGAAATAAAAACGGCATTGCTAGTGACCTTCTTGAAGAAACGAAAACGGCATATAGCCTTGTGTCTGTCATTTTTGAGGCGCAAGTTGAATCTCCAGAAGTGCAAAAATTTTTATCGAACAAAGAGAAAATATTTGATTTAGTGATAATGGAACAAATGATTAGACTGGCTGAGTCTTTCTTATATTATATATATATATATATATATAATATATATATATATATATATATATATATATATATATATATATATATATATATATATATATATATATATATATATATATATATATATATATATATATATATATATATATATATATATATATATATATATATATATATATATATATATATATATATATATATATGATGCACCCGTAATTGAAACAAGTTCAATGGTTACATTTGAAGCTGTGGGGGCAGCATCACACCCGCTCGTTTATCCTTCCACAGTTTTGAAGGGTATTCACAACTTTAATATATGGGATAAAATATCACAAATAAATATGTACTACACATACAACAGGTTTTATAAAAACTTGGAAATTATGGATAATATGATATTGAAAAAACTTTTTGGTCCAAATATACCAGATTTGGTTGATTTAAAGAAAAATTCACAACTACTGTTTTTAAACTGTCATCCTATTTGGGATCTTAATCGTCCTGTGCCACCTAATGTCGTGTATTTAGGAGAGATACATCAGAAAGAACTAAAAGAATTACCAAAGGTATCAAATATTTTGTAACCTGATATTCCATAACCATATATTGGAATATTACTGTAATATTATTGATATTGTAACCATATTATGCAAATTAATATACGAGTTTGTTTAATATAAATGTAATTTAATACATTCATAGATACGTACAATTTATACTTAATTGTGTTTATTAAAAAATATCGGTCAAGTGTGAGTAGTAATCGCGCACCGAGGTACCAGTTTCTTGATTGTAGGTATAAGAGTAATTAATAAATTTAAATTTAAGGTCGTATCCACTGATTTTGTATGAAATCAACTACAAATATAAGTCTGTAATGGCCTTTTCCTTAGTACCAAAATTAAAATTTTATTAAAAAAATTTATTAAAATTTTAACTTTTTGTCAAATTTTATAACGATTACGCAATTTTCATACAAAATTCTAAAACATTGAGCATAAACGCTCATATCTTTTGATTGCTTTGACATAGAAGTTTGAGTTTCTGTGCATCAAGAGGTTATTATTAACTTGGATATTTGATATTAATTTTTGCTTGATTCTTCCACGTGATTTGGAGAAAATGGTCTTGACAGACGGACAGATAGAGAGACAGTCAGAGGGACAACAAAGTGTAAGGGTGCGATTTTTTCTTTTTGAGGTTACGACCCTAAAAAAAAAATTATATTTGTATTTTAGCTTCTTAGTCTATTAGGGCTAATTAACTTAATAAGGCGGGAAATGTGAGAAGGAATTTGTAATTCCTCTGGGGACAATTATTTCGGAAATAAGCATAAGAAAATGAAACATGTTTGGATAACTTTTACACAACATTAGCTACCCACTCGCGGCTTCGCCCACTTAACACTAGTATAATGCAATTAGACTCCTTTCCATAAAAGTATTCTCACGTTACCAAGTAAATTAAACACGATACCCACGCTGTCCGTTGGAATTTCAGCACAATTTGTTATAATTTTGTTATATATAACTTTATTCAGTCCCGGCAAACGAACCTGCTACTTCCATAATTATACTTCTTGATGTTGCCTTTGCTTAAAAAAACACTATTTAAACTGCTTCTTTTTAAATTACAGTTCAATGAAATATAAAGAAAAAAAAAAAAGAAAATAAATCAGTTAACATTAAAATTTTTGATAAAATTATATAAATTAACTTTACTTATATTTATATACACATAAAAACTATCCTATATCAGTAAAGAAATTAGCTTGATTTTATTGGTTTCAATTTTTTTCGTGAATAATATTGAATACCAGGATTAAAACCAATACTGGACAGAAATTAAAGAATACTCATAAATAAATATGGTACAGTAATATTGTACTTCCTAACTGCGTCACAACAACATTCATTGATTCATTTAGTAATATATTTAATGTACATGGTATATATTTTCAGGAACTTAAATATTATCTAGATTCATCTGAAAATGGTGTAATATATATATATATATATATATATATATATATATATATTATATATATATATATATATATATATATATATATATATATATATATATATATATATATATATATATATATATATATATATATATATATATTTGGTTTTGTTTGTTTTGGGACAAACGTAAATCCATCTTCGTTGCTTGTTGCAAAATTGAAAATATTTACAAACGTTTTGTTCTCCCAACTGCCATACGATATTTTCTGGAAATGGAACAAAGACGAGCTACCAGGCTGTCCTAAGAACGTTAAAACGGCACTGGCTGAACTTTAAAACGGCAATGGTATCAACAAACAGACTTATTAAATAAGTTATTTTTTTACTTCTTCATCAAGTCAAACATTCAGTTTTCTGGAACAAGTTTTCTATACTTCAAATCCCATCTAGTAACATAAATTTAAATTAGTCATCATTTACATTACTCGATATTACTACACTGAGCAAACATCTATGCATACTTACCAGGAACTTAATGGTTAGATTACGCTAACCACTAAGCTAATGTTTCTTAAATGCGCATGAATTATATAAAAATATTTTCGTCATTTCACTTTTAAAATTGACTTTTCTAGGACATCCTACAATCAAATAATTCATAACACAAGGTAGTTTACAATCGACTTATGAAGCTCTTACTGCGGGTGTACCCTTAATCGGAATACCGATGATTGATGACCAGTGGTACAATGTTGACCACATTTTTTTTCTTTTTTTTTTTCGCTGGGAAATGCTTTTACACAGACCATCCCTGAGTAGCACACTTGCGTCCTACAGAGGAATGGTACTGTGGGACTCATCGAATCCGACACTACCCACTTAAACCCAGCGGAAACACTCTCCACCTATATGAGATGCTGCAGGATCGCTTGCGCATGCCACTACAGCACCTTGGTGGATGGCCCACTTAACCTGGGCCACTATCGCCTTCGGGGAGCCCCAGGGTTTCTTCCAGGGCGCCCGCAGCCTCGATGACTTGCGGGAAGATCCTCATGACCATCCTGCAGTAGCTCCTCTAGGGTCAGGGAAGCTGGCGATGCGCGTACCGCCTTCTCCTACCTCCTAGTCTACGACGGCGGAGCAGATCTGCGTCCACGCTAAGCTCGCGCGCACGGTCCGCAGCCTCCTTCTGTGCGATAACAACAATGTTAACCACTACGTTAAGTTTAATATAGGAATAAAACTTGACCTAGAAACACTTACTGATACAGATATATTTGAATCCATAAATACTTTATAAGCAATCCAAGGTTCAAGTTTTTGTTTTATTCACGCATCTTTAACATTTAGCCAAATACTAACTAAAAAATTTATCTAAACCCGATTTTAAAGTTAGCGTAATTTGTGTATTTATAGATTTATTTTTTTTATTGTTTGTTGATTTAACATTTAATTAAGTATTTTTGAACTATGAAAAATTCTAATAATTTAAATGAAATCACGGATAGAACTCACAACTATCGTATTGTAGTAGTGTTCGTTATTGTCACGAAAATCTTTATATTATAATGTTCCTTTCTACATTTACTTTCACAAAGGGAGGCTCATATCGTTAATATTGAAATATATACTTCAAAAGTTTAACTAGGATAGTTTTAGACATAATTAATATTCAATAACTTCTTACAGCTATCGTGATAACGTAATAAAGCCACACGATGATGACGACGACGATGATGATGATTGATCAACCGCTATCGCCGCTAGAACGTGCAGTGTGGTCGACAGAGTACGTACTTCGACATAAAGGCGCTTCGTACTTAATTATTATGAGCTAAATTTATTATTTTGGTTTGTTGTATGTTTGTTTGTATCGTTATTAATATTTATTATTTTATTGTGAAACTGTAATATCAAATATTAAAAGATATAATGTTGGTGCCTTGCAATAATGTTAACGGTGTGGGAAACTATTATTTATATTTATTATTAATCCAGTATAATATTCCATTTATATTTTCTTGTATAGTTTATATGTAGAATATATATTGTTGCTATAAAACAAATCTATATATATATATATATATATATATATATATATATATATATATATATATATATATATATATATATATATATATATATATATATATATATATATATATATTCACATTCACAGACATAGACATATATATATTCATATTCACAGACATAGAGTCTGTAACGAGTCTGCCTCGTTAATTTTTGAGTCAGTCAACAAGTCAGTACTTACGAGTATATAACAGTAAGCATGATGGTCTTGAGTTCAATCCCTACTCTTAGGAATCGATTAAGGGAATAGATTTTATAGAATTGTGACACTCAACACGCACTGTCTTGACTTAAGACGGAGGCGGCCGAGTATCTTAATATTTGGTAATTGGAATTATCATATTTTACCCGTGACTCCGACGGCGTAATCGAATGAGAATGACAAAGAGTTACGTATGAGACATGCATACATTTATTTATTTATTTATTTATTTATTCATTAAAATGTTTTTTTTTTAATTATAAAAAAAATTATTTAGAATTTTATGTAGATCTTTTATATATGACAGAATTGTTCCTCTTTAAAAGTTCTAACTAAAAGTTCACGAAAGCAAATATCTATCTCCTAAGAATAACCCACAGTACCAATTTTTATGTTTAACAAATTAAAATTAAATAAGTGGATAGTTACGTAACAATTTTAAGCAACACAACATTATTCCTTATCCAAATAAATAATTTAGATACGTTGTGATTTTCATATAGATCAAAATTACCGAAGCATCAATGGTTTAGAAGATATCGCGGGAGTTCCATCAACCGAAGAATTTATAATGTTAATTAGAATAACAATAAAAATTTGAATAATAAACGTTTATTTTATATATAATAAAAAGTATAGCGATTCATACAAATATTGTTTATAGTCCGGGGAGCCTCAACAAATTATACGTTAGGAAATAATGTTATTATAAAATTACAGTATACTATGGTGAATAGTAATGGAGTACATAATTTTATAATAGAAGCTAAGCTTAAGTTGTACAAAATCCACGTATAACGGCATTATTCCCTTTAAAAAGTTCTTAATAAGGCCCACTCCAGCATGTAATTATCACAGGAAATTTCACAAAAAATAATTGGTTGTTAACGAAGTCGTCGCTTTATTTCAAACCGTTGCGTTCTATACACATCTACATTAAGTAGGTAAAAAGGATGTAAAGTTATATAATTGATATAAGAATGTAATGTAATAAAGGGACAGTAATGTGCATAAAAAAGTTTAAAAGATATTAATTCGGTCGAATAATACTGTAATATACGTAATAATAAATAGAAGCTGAAAAATCTATCAGAACAATTTTTGTCTATGTTTTAATAATAATGATAATAAAATTTATACGTTATATTTTAGCTTAGCTAGTATCCATCGGAAAAATAAAAAAATGTGTGCTAGTGTAACTGTGTACACATATTATTTTGTTGTGTTGTTATTTTGTTGATGTGAGAAACTATAAAAATGTCTACTTGCAGAAATATTGCATGTAAAATTACATGTTAAGTATATATATATAAGTATATATATATATATATATATATATATATATATATATATATATATATATATATATATATATATATATATATATATATATATATATATATATATATATATATATATATATATATATACTTATATATATACTTAACATGTAATTTTACATGCAATATTTCTGCAAGTAGACATTTTTATAGTTTCTCACATCAACAAAATAACAACACAACAAAATAATATGTGTACACAGTTACACTAGCACACATTTTTTTATTTTTCCGATGGATACTAGCTAAGCTAAAATATAACGTATAAATTTTATTATCATTATTATTAAAACATAGACAAAAATTGTTCTGATAGATTTTTCAGCTTCTATTTATTATTAGGTATATTACAGTATTATTCGACCGAATTAATATCTTTTAAACTTTTTTATGCACATTACTGTCCTTTCATTACATTACATTCTTATATCAATTATATAACTTTACATCCTTTTTACCTACTTAATGTAGATGTGTATAGAACGCAACGGTTTGAAATAAAGCGATGACTTCGTTAACAACCAATTATTTTTTGTGAAATTTCCTGTGATAATTACATGCTGGAGTGGGCCTTATTAAGAACTTTTTAAAGGGAATAATGCCGTTATACGTGGATTTTGTACAACTTAAGCTTAACTTCTATTATAAAATTATGTACTCCATTACTATTCACCATAGTATACTGTAATTTTATAATAACATTATTTCCTAACGTATAATTTGTTGCGGCTCCCCGGGCTATAACAATATTTGTATGAATCGCTATACTTTTTATTATATATAAAATAAACGTTTATTATTCAAAATTTTAATTGTTATTCTAATTAACATTATAATTCTTCGATTGATGGAACTCCCGCAATATCTTCTAAACCATTGATGCTTCGGTAATTTTGATCTATATGAAAATCACAACGTATCTAAATTATTTATTTGGATAAGGAATAATGTTGTGTTGCTTAAAATTTTTACGTAACTACCCACTTATTTAATTTTAATTTGTTAAACATAAAAATTGGTACTGTGGATTATTCTTAGGAGATAGATATTTGCTTTCGTGAACTTTTAGTTAGAACTTTTAAAGAGGAACAACTCTGTCATATATAAAAGATCTACATAAAATTCTAAATAATTTTTTTTATAATTAAAAAAAAACATTTTAATGAATAAATAAATAAATAAATAAATAAATGTATGCATGTCTCATACGTAACTCTTTGTCATTCTCATTCGATTACGCCGTCGGAGTCACGGGTAAAATATGATAATTCCAATTACCAAATATTAAGATACTCGGCCGCCTCCGTCTTAAGTCAAGACAGTGCGTGTTGAGTGTCACAATTCTATAAAATCTATTCCCTTAATCGATTCCTAAGAGTAGGGATTGAACTCAAGACCATCATGCTTACTGTTATATACTCGTAAGTACTGACTTGTTGACTGACTCAAAAATTAACGAGGCAGACTCGTTACAGACTCTATGTCTGTGAATACCAGCGTTGAGGGTTGGATATCCTCTCGAAGCAATGGTAAGAAAACAAAATAAGGCTTTAATTACCGCCACTAAACACACCATGTTACGAAACTTGTTATAAAACCAGGATCCCTTTTTTTAACCGTTGAAGTGGGATACAAATCCTTCTTTTATATTAACAAATATCTATATATCAACCTTTCCTGCTTGCTTCGGTAGTTAATACGAATTGGCGGTGACGGCGGGTGCTACGACGACAACCAAGACAGTGGCAATCGAGCTAGATGGTGAAAAATACAGTTTTGAGAGTACATTTAGTACATAGAGCCTCGTCGTAACATGACGCGCATACACATCACCTTACCATCGTCATAGTCAAGAACACATGGTCAACATAATAGAGGTATAACGGATAAGTGTTCGTATACCTAATATATGTATGCAAAAGTAGAACACGAAAACAGCGAAACTGTCAACAGTATATCTGTTTTATGCCCAGCAGCAGACCGCGATCTAGATTTAAATAAATTTAGCGCTAAAAAACCAATATCATCTCAAAAATTTTAAGCTGCGCTAAGAAAAATGTAAAAACTTAAATCTTTATTAATATAAAATCTATGAGTGAGCCCCGATGGAATTCCCACCGAAACCTAGAAATGCTTAGGAGAGAACAAGGAATACCTATATCTTCTCACTCAACTTTTTCATTAAGCCTGAATAACTTCCAAGTTTGTATTATGTGTGTATAGCTTTTTATATTTTGTCGTTATATGTTGTCGTAATGTTTGTCTAGCATAATGAGTCAATGACATACACACCTATAGTAACTAAATAATATATAGAAATAAAAGAATTTCAAACTCTTAACCTTTATTTTAAGGCACCAGTATTATTAACTTTTAAGTTTAACATTTGATATTAATTCGATTTAATTTTTAAATTAACATTGGTTTTTAATTTTATAATAAAATTGTAAATCATTAAGCCTAGTACTAATGATGATAATAACAACAATACAACAAAAAATAATATTAATTTCAGTTCATAATATTCTGTCCAATCCATATCTACACCATTGGCCTTTAAGTGTGAGGCGCTTTTATGTCGAAGTACGTACTCCGTCCACCACACTGCACGTTCTAGCGCTGATAGCGGTTGATCAATCATCATTTTGTGTAGCTTTATCACGTTATCACGATAACTGTAAATTATATGTATTAGTGATAATATCCTAACTAAGTTAATACTTTTAAGTTCATAAATCATTATTGAAAATCAATGAGAAAAGTTTTTAAATGAAAGGCAGATTATTTATATCCTAATCCTACCAATATTATATCATAGTACCTTTCTAACTTTTTGCGTGGTATAAAAAATACCAAATTACAATAATATACACATGCTTTTAGGTGTTGTGTGAGTCCGAATCAAGTAAATGATTAAATTTAAATAATTTCAATTGTGCCTATCTGATAAAACAAACTACGTAAACATATCGCCTAAAAGATTATCTAAAAATATACTTTTATTTACAACTTATTTTCCATTCAGGAAGTCAAATTGTTTTTTCTAGAATTAAAAACATTAAAAAAAATTTATTATTAGGATCAGGAAGAGTTGGATAGAGAAATTTCTATTGTGCTAAGTATGAAAGATGAAGAATAAAATAAATTTATACCTTGAATTATTTATAATAGTATTTATGGATATCAATAATTCTTTCTCAGTAATTGTTTCTAGGTCAAGTTTTATTCCTATATTAAACTTAACGTAGTGGTCAACGTTGTACCACTGGTCAGCAACCATCGGTATTCCAATGAGAGGCACCCCTGCAGTTAGAGCTTCATCGGTTGATTGAAGACCACCTTGTGTTATGAATAATTTGATTTTAGGATGTCCTGCAAAAGTCCATAACTATACCACTACAACCACTACACCACTACAACTACAACTATACCACACCAGAGACCTGGCAAGTAGCATAAACTATCACTAATCGTGTTTCATTAGGTATTCGGTATACCTGTTACCTATTTAACAATCAAACATATCTATTACCTATTTAAATTAACTGCACTTATGAAGTGCAGTCCTCAATTATTTTTGTAATAAACAAAATATTCCATAATATAATTGTATAAAAATATTCAATACAAAAATTTTATAAAAAAATATTATAAAAAATATTCAATTACAAATCTTGTCAGTCTTCTAATTCAAAGTGACTATTGGAAAATATTACAACATTTGTAATTAGCGTTTGGAGAAAAATGACAATTTGTTAGGTCAAGCTGAGAGTCCTGAAAGAGATGATGATGTAGATTTATGAATAAATAAATAACTTAAACTTACTTAATAAGTCCGATTGCGGATACCATTTTGCAATTTTAACGTTCGCAGGACAATCTGGAAGTTCATCTTTATCCCATTTCCATAAAAAATCATATGGCAATTTAGAAAACACATTTGTAAATATTTTTAATTTTTCAACTGGCAACAAAGATGGCTTCACGTTTGTGCCAAAACTTATATATATAATGCCGATTTCAGATGAATCTAGATAATATTTAAGCTTCTGAAAAAACATGAGGTGTTTATAATATTTTTTACTATAAAAATCAATACTGTTGGAACGTAGTTTAGAAATTTGATGATTGCGGACACTATATCGACTCTCAAAAAGTTTATTATTAAGAAAAGCTGCGGCAATAACTAGCAAAAACGAAAGTTGAGGTTAAGCGGGCGGAGTCGCGGGTGAATATCGTCACCAAAATATTCACCACACACTTAGGCTTATCTCAGAAATGACTGTCCCCATAAGAAATTGTTTTAAAACTTTGAGATGATTTACTAAGAAATCAGATAGATACAAAAAAAGATAAAGTACAAATAAATATATATAAAATTATTTTATACATAACACTTGAATTAAAGTGCATTTATATTATACGGCCCTGAATATTAATTAGAATAACATAATATAGCAGCTTATTATATATATTGATACCTTCGGTAATTCCTTTGGTTCTTTCTGATGTATCCCTCCTAAATACACTACATTAGGTGGCACAGGACGATTAAGATCCCAAATAGGATGACAGTTTAAAAACAGTAGTTGTGAATTTTTCTTTAAATCAACCAAATCTGGTATATTTGGACCAAAAAGTTTTTTCAATATCATATTATCCATAATTTCCAAGTTTTTATAAAACCTGTTGTATGTGTAGTACATATTTATTTGTGATATTTTATCCCATATATTAAAGTTGTGAATACCCTTCAAAACTGTGGAAGGATAAACGAGCGGGTGTGACGCTGCCCCCACAGCTTCAAATGTACTGATTGTTCCACCCATTGAACTTATTTCAATTACAGGTGCATCATATATATAAGAAAAACTCAAGGCCAGTCTAACAGTTTGTTCCATTATTACTAAATCAAATTTTTTCTCTTTGTTCGATAAAAGTTTTTGCACTTCTGGAGATTCAACTTGCGCCTCAAAAATGACAGACACAAGGCTATATGCCATTTTGATTTGTTCAACAAGGTTGCCTTCATTGCCTTTGTCATTTATTTCTACAAATTGTTTCCAAATATTGTAGGATATATTATGAACATCTATTTCGGTAAGATTTTGAGGAGACTGACCCTTAGGATATGCCGGATCTGTTGTTATTGTTGTTACTTCATGTCCCCGTTTTACCAACGCTTGAACTAGTGAACGAAACACTATTTGATGACTTATTGATGGTGTTGGAAACACAGCTAATATATTTTTTGATTCACTTATACTTAGTACGTAAATAACCAAAATACATATTTTATACATTTTGACTCTTAGTAACATTTTGTTATTACATATAATTTAAAATATATTTTATGAACATTTAAACACTACATAAAATACGTACAAACGACAAGTTTGTAATAAAATAATCTTATAACTGATGCATATTTATTGTGAGCCTTTGCGTTCTCTTAGGTTCAGTCTACAATAATATGTACAATGTACATATACATATTTGCATACAAGTATAGCACAATATATTATGGTAAATGCACTGTAGCTAGTATGTAAAATGCAAACATATCAAGAAAGTTCCATTAAAGATATCGATTTTATTGTTTATTATTTCATAAATTTGTGAACAATATTTAATTTTACTTTTCTGTTTTTTATGTCCTGAGTGTTGTAATAATTACCTGTAGCCAGATTAAAAATAAATAAATATTTTCAGGCTATTTCTACGCTTATAGATAGAGGGAACGTGGTGTCTTAACACTAGGCAAGTATATATATATATATATATATATATATATATATATATATATATATATATATATATATATATATATATATATATATATATATATATATATATATATATATATATATATATATATATATATATATATATATATATATATATATATATATATATATATATATATAATATATATATATTTATACACTTATCCCACTTGCCTATGCGTCTCATACGTAACTCTTACGTCATTTTCATTCGATCACGCCATCGGAGACACAATCACAGTCACAACTAAGCAAGTTTCATTCTTATATTAAACTTAACGTAGAGGTCAACATTGTACCACTGTCATACACTACCACAATCACCGGTATTCCGACTAAGGGTATACCCGCAGTAAGAGCTACCTTGTGCTACGAATAATTTAATTTTAGGATGTCATAGAAAAGTTAATTTTAAAAATGATTTTTTTCAAAAATGGTAATATATTTGGTAAGTACTAAGTATTACAGTTAAGATCTACCTTTTTACCCTTTATATATTATAACCTTTATAATTTATAATTTTTAATGATGACAATCAAAGCTAAACGCTGCTAGTAAAAATTGCTAAAAATATTGACGTCCATATTTTTAGCAATTTTTACTAGTAGCTTTTAGCTTAATGGTTAGCATAATCTAATGTCCAAGTTCCTTACTATACAAAGCAAAGATCTTTGCAAACTTATTTAAATTTATTTTACTAGATGGGATTTGAACGATAGAAAACTTGTTCCAGAAAACTGAATGATTTTGGCTTTGTTGGCTTGACGAATAAATAAACAAAAAAATAACTTACTTAATGAGTCTGATTGTGGATACCATTGTACCGTTTTAACGTTTTTAGGACACTCTTGTAGCTTCTGGTCTTTATTTCATTTCCATAAAATATTGTATGGCAGTTGGCAGAACACGTTTGTAAATATTTACAATTTTGAAAATGGCAACGAAGATGGATTTACGTTTGTGTCAAAAACATAATATTTAAGTTCCTGAAATTACAAACCATGTACATTAAATATATTACTAAATAAATCAATCAATGTTGTCGTGACGTGACTTGTGTGTTCCATAGCAACATTTTAAAAACTTATTGCTTCTAAAGTTATCTATTATATTGTTATGTATTATATTTCAAATGTATTAAAATATAGTACATGAAATATTAATAAAATATTTACTAGTTCGGTTACTAGAGAGAAGTTAAAACAACTCAGCCAAATGTATGTCTGTCTTTCCTATAGTCACGTAAAGACCATACTATCGCAAATATGTATATTAGTATATATATGTACCAGAATTCTTTAATTTTTTTTCAGTATTTGTTTTCTCCTGGTATTCAATATTATTCCCAAAAAAAAATAACAATCCAGTAAAACCAAGCTAATTTCAATACTAATATAGGATAGTTTTTGTGTGTTTATAAATATATAATTTAAACGAAAACGGTAATATTGACTAATATATTTTCTTTTCTTTCTTTCTTTCTATTTCATTGAACTATAGTGAAAATAGAAGCTGTCTATATAGTAATTTTTACTGTAATATTATTTTAAGCAATGGCAACACCTTTATAATATAATTATAAAAGTAGCTGATATATTTGCCGGGATTAGCTAAAAATGGCAATGCAAATAAATAATAACAAAGTGTGCTGGAATTCCAACTGTGATATTGTGTTTAATATACTTGGTAACGTGAGAATAATGAACTGAAAAGGAGTCTACTTACGTCATAATAGTGTAGGTTAAGCGGGCGAAGCCTCGAATGCTATAGTTAAGCTAATAAACAAACATCCTACTTTTTTAAAGCTTGTTTCTGAAATAATTATGCCCCAGAGGAATTAGTTTACACTCGCTTCAAACGTTATTAAATCAATTACCTACTTGGCTAATTAGGTTAGGCTAAGAAGCTAATCAAAATACAAAAAAAATCGTACCTCAAAAGAAAACGAAAAAAGTGTAACCCTTATAGGATCACTTTGTTGTCCGTCTGTTAAAACCATTTTCTTCAAATGATGTAGAATAATCAAGCTGAAATTCAAAATAAAATATCTAAGTCGATAACCTCTTCTCTTCTAAGTCAACGTAAGATATGCATGAAACCTATTGGGTACTTTTTGTTGTTTGTACAATTAAGTTAGAACTTATACTATAAACAAAGGGATAAATCCGAAACTTACAAATTTATATTTACATCCCACAAAATTCATGGCAATACATTCATACTGCAGTTTTTTTTATTACAGAATGAGTGCAGACAACCACAAATTTAAGCTTGTCAACTCTTATTAGTTGTAGTTTATTGACCAGCGAACTTGACAAGATCTGTATATATAATATATATATATATATATATATATATGTATATTTATATTATATTATATAGTAGATGTATATGTATATGTATATGTATATGTATATGTATATGTATATGTATATGTATATGTATATGTATATGTATATGTATATGTATATGTATATGTATATGTATATGTATATGTATATGTATATGTATATGTATATGTATATGTATATGTATATGTATATGTATATGTATATGTATATGTATATGTATATGTATATGATATGTATATGTATATGTATATGTATATGTATATGTATATGTATATGTATATGTATATGTATATGTATAATGGTATAGTATATGTATATGTAGATGTATATTATAATGTATATTATTATAGTAATGTATATTTATATGTATATGTATATTTTATATGTATATGTAATAATGTATATGTATATGTATATGTATATGTATATGTAATAGTATATTATATATGTATATGTACTAAGTATAATTATATGTCTAGGATAATGTATATGTATATTTAATGTAATACGATAGTATTGTATATGTAAATGTATAGTATATTATATGTATATGTATAGTTCAAGTAATTATATGTATATGTATCATGTAATGATAGTATGAAGTATATGTTTATTATTGTATATGGTATAGTATATGTTATGTATATATATTTATTATGTATATGTTATTTATGAATGTATATGTAATTTATATTAAGTATAGAATGTAGTATGTAGTAGTAATGTATAATGTATATGATATTATATGTATGATGTATATTATATGTATATATATATATGTATATGTATTATATGTATATTATATATATATATATATATATATTATATATATATATATATATATATATATATATATATATATATATATATATATATATATATATATATATATATATATATATATATATATATATATATATATATATATATATATATATATATATATAAAAATTAGTAACAAAATTCAGGAACATACTTAAAATTTTTAACGAAAATAACGATAGTATTGATGAAAAATAATAATAATAATAATAATATCGAAAATTATTAGTTCCAATAAATTATTTTATTACTTATCTTTAAAACTGAGGATAGGATGAAAGTGAATTTTCTTCTTTCTTTTCTTCTGGGGTTCTTAAGGATAATATTTTAATGTATAATCTACTTTTTTTTATGTATTCTTTTGCACTTTATATAATTTTATTACCCACCTTAGAAGTCGTTACAGATGTTCTTGCAACGTCAAGTAAGAAATAAATTATGACTTCCATTATATATGGACTATAATATTTAATATACATATCATTTTATATGCAATTTGTCTTTAAGTATACACTTTTATAATTTTTCACATCACAGCGTAAACACCATATCAACTTCTCACAATTTGAGTATATATTCCAAATTATTCCAACATTCATTCACTTGTTTACTTTTGTTTTAAATTTCTAATTACTATTTTTTTAACTTTTTATGTACAGAATTGACTTTTCTATCTAATTTACGTATTTTGTACATATCATGTCTTTATCATCCTTATATCAACTTTATGACACTACATTCTTTTTACCTACCTAATGTAGGTGTGTATAGAACGCAACGGCTTGAAATAAAGCGACGACTTCGTTAACAACCTTTTATTTTTTGTGAAATATCCTTACGTGATAATTATATGATGAAGCGGGCCTTGTTAAGAACTTTTTAAAGGGAATTATGCCATCATATACAGGTTTTGCTTAACTTAAGCCTGTTTTCTCAATGCAGGCAACTAGATCTCTCAAGCTCTCCCGTTTTGCCAATATGTTTGATTCTATTATAAAATTATACGACTATACTCCATTACTATTCACTAAAGTATATTGTAATTTTATAATATAACATTACTCCCTAACCTTTTATTTGTTGTTCGTAACCTTTTATTACATACAAAAGAAACACATACTTATTTAAAAAAGAATTGTAATTCTAATAAACATCACAAACAAAACATAAAAATACAAAACAAAACTTGCACAATATGTAGAAATAAAAGAATTTCAAACTCTTAACCTTTATTTTAAGGCACCGGTATTTTTTACTTTTAATTTTAACATGTGATATTAATTCTTTTTAATTTTAAATTTACATTTGTTTTCAATTTTATAATAAAATTGTAAATTATTAAGCCTAGTACTAATGATGATAATAACAACAATACAACAAAAAATAATATTAATTTCAGTTCATAATATTCTGTCCAATATCTACACCATTGGCCTTTAAGTGTGAGGCGCCTTTATGTCGAAGTACGTACTCCGTCCACCACACTGCACGTTCTAGCGCTGATAGCGGTTGATCAATCATCATCTTGTGTAGCTTTATCACGTTATCACGATAACTGTAAATTAAATTTATTATTAATCATATCCTATCCAAAAAAAAAATAGTTCATAAATCGTTACTGTGAATCAATAAAAAAAAATTTATATATAAGTGGTCGATAGTATCCAATATTATATCATATTTCCTTACTACTCCCCACTTGAAACAAGCTTTGCGTTATATAAGAAAATATAAACGTAAAGTAATGTCATCATGCCTTTAGGTGCTGTGGGATTGTGAGTCCGAATCAAGTATTTACTTGATTAAATTGAAACTATCTACATGTTTCCAATCTGAACATACAAAGCACGGAAATACATTATCTAAAAAATTGATGACCTTCGCGACGGTTTGTGGGTTTGATTCTCAACACAACTAAATATTAACATTTTGACAACACAACTAAATATTTACATTTTCTTCGCTCTGTAAACACCCACTCAACACGCAATGCCTCGAAAAGAGGAAAGCGGGGAACGGAGTGTCTTAAAACTAGGTTAGTAAAGTCTCGAACGCTAGATTGGTTGGTTGGTATATTATTTGCTAATTATATTTTTGTCTTACTATTGTCAGCATGTTTATTTATTACTGTAATTATTTACTGTCCCCAAATGTTTCCATTCTACACTCTGTTCGTAAATCCCCACTTGGAGACCTGACAAGTAGCATAAGCTTACACTAAACGTTTTCATTAAGTATACCAGAGTAACATATCTGTTACCTATATAAATTAAATGTAGTCGTTGGGATGCAACGGTTATGGTTGTAATCATATTGGTTTGACATATACATACGTCCTAACTTCTTTTTCATTCTACCTTTCGTCCTTACTTATTTTTGTATTTTACAATATATCCCTTAAAAATATTTTATAAAATATATTCAATAAAAAAAACTTATCAGTCTGAGTTTTAATCCAAAGTGATTTTGATTGATAGGAAAAAACTAGTTTTCCTAAAAAAACGACAACATAGCTCATATAGATTTCTTTTCTTCTTTTTTCTTGAGGTAATCCTTTTACGGATACCCGAAGGACTGGGGACTCAAACGGGTTATGTAGGACTTGCCTTATAGGCCAGTCCACATACCCATTAAAACCTCACAGTGCTCCTCCTTGACCGCCTTCGGCCGTGAGACTGGGAAACAGAATCTTCCGTGTATCACGGCGGCGAGAGCCTGCTAAGCACATCGCGGAGTCAGGGGTGGTGAAACATTGACCCCTCTTGAGCACACCCATCACAACCACAGGAGTTGACGATGAAAGAGGTGATAATGTAGATAGATGAATAAATAAATAACTAGAACTTACTTAATAAATCTGACTACGGATACCATTTTGCAATTTTAACATTTGTAGGACAGTCTGAGAGTTAGTCTTTATCCCATTTCCATAGAACGTCATATGGCAATTTGGAGAACACATTTGTAAATATTTTTAATTTTTCAACTGGCAACAAAGATGGCTTCACGTTTGTGCCAAAACTTATAAATATTATGCCGTTTTCAGATGAATCTAGATAATATTTAAGTTTCTGAAAATACATAATGTGTACATAAAATTTTTTACTATAAAAATCAAGGGGGTAGAGCTGCTCGCGTCCGTAGGATTTACCACCTATTCCTAGGCCCACCCTACACGTGTCCCCTGCTGGTGGTGCTAAATGAGCAGTGACTTCAAGAAAGGTCAACGCCGAACCTCGAGCGGTGGTTAATTAACTCGACTACATTGTCCTGTGGAAGATATGAAAAGATCTTCCCACCCGCTGCTCAGTGGCCTCCACTGAAGTGGGGACATTGGCTTCACTGCCCGTGTCACGAGGAAGAAAACCTCAATAAAAAAATACCCCAAGTCTACGGTGGGATACGCGCCAATGGACTGCATGGCTGATGGGAGACCAGTCAATAGCGATCAACCTCGACGGACCTGGCAAACGTCGTTGAAGATGCCTTCTAGGAAGAATAGGCGTCACCTTCCTAGTGACCTTCGACCTCACTCGTGGGATATATATGGATAATTTTGAAAATAACATACCAAAAAAACCGAACCTCAAAACAAACAAAAACCTTAACACAGCAAATTTTTCACAAAACTATGTTTGTGACTAGACCCAGATCTCAATCTGTTAGTGATATCACAAGAGAAAAACAATCAACATCGGACTTAATTGTAACGACTCCTGACGACTGTGAACCTCTTGGTGTCCACACACCTTACACTGCAGCAACTACAGCTACAGAAAATAATGAAAAAGCCAATGACAACGAAAATGAATGGCAGTTGGACAAAGTTCCAAAATCTAGAAAAACGAAAGGTACCAGCCCAAAACTCAAAAATGATACCAAGATAACTAAAAGTGGAATAAACTACTCGATACCGACAAACAATCAGTTTAAAATACTTGAAGATGTAGAAACTGATGAGATAGTCAAAGAATATATTCCCAAACCTGAACCCATCTTTGTTACTGGAGTTAAAGACATAACGCAACTTAGAGGAGAACTAGCTAAGATCATACAAGATAATGAGTATACGATGACAACACTCAAAACAGGTCATATTGTCAAGCTCATGCCAAAAGATGTTAACATTTACAAAATTATTAGAGAACACTTCATAAACAAAAACATCAGTCACTACACATATAAATAGAGCATACCGAGTTGTCCCAGTCAAAAATCTTTGGAAGCTGCTTTGAGCCCCAAAAACATCAACGACCTAATGGAGGTAATGCTGAATAAATTCCAACAAGTCATGGCAAACATGATAGACAAAATGATGGATCGCATGGTCCAGCTTATAGCGCAGATTGTCGTAGCAAAATGATTCATAATCTTAAAATTGTCATGTGGAACGCCAATGGTTTAACGGAACGCAAAAAAGAGCTAGAAATATTCTTAAATATAGAAAAATTGACGTGGCAATGATCTCTGAAACAAGATTTACAAGCAAATCCCACATCTCAATAAAAAATATGACATTTACACGACAAATCATCCGTCAGGTAACTCCCATGGGGGTTCAGCCATCATAATAAAAAGTAATATTAGCCACTACGCAATGGAATCTTATCAGACAAAAAATTCAAGCAACCACAATTAAAGTTAAAGATAACAATGGAGAGACTGCTCTATCGGCTGTATATTGTCCTCCAAACCACACTATAACTTCAGAAGAATTCGAGAAATACTTCACTATGCTGGGCGCAAAATTTATCTCTGGCGGCAACTGGAATGCGAAGCATCCGAACTGGGGATCAAGGTTGATATCACCACGCGGAAGACAGTTGCATTACACAATCAGCAAACTCCAGCTGAAACATGCATCCCATAGAAAACCAACATACTGGCCAACTGACTTATCTAAAGTTCCCGACCTCGTTGATTGATTCATAACAAAAAACTGGTCATCCCATTACATGTATGTTGAAGAATGCACAGACCTATCATCAGACCACTCACCAGTCATACTAAACATAAATAGTAAAATAATACTAACCGAAAAACTTAACAAAGTCTATAATAGAGCCACCAATTGGAATAATTTTCGAAAAACAAAGGATGAAAAAATAAACTTAAAGATACCTCTCAAATCCCACGAAGATATAGATAAAGCGGTTGAACACTTCAATATACTTGTCCACGCCACATTGAAAGAGTCAACGTGTGATGACAAAGCAGCACCTATACAATAGCAGTGCTACCCAAAAATTATCAGAGACAAAGTTCAAGAAAAACGACACCTACGTAAGATCTGGCAAAACTCAAGATACCCATGCGACAAAACATCACTAAACAGAGCAATTGAAGAATTAAAAGAAATTATAAAAGATTATGAAAACTCTAACCTGCAAGCACAAATATCAAAATTGACTGCAACACATGATACAGATTATTCTCTGTGGAAAGTCACCAAGGTACTGGATAGACCAACAAAACACATTCCACCTCTAAGAACCAAAGAAGGTACCTGGGCTAGAACAGATTAGCAAAAAGTGCATTCTCTGAACATTTGAGTAACGTATTTCAGCCATATCCCAGTATCGATGATACACAAGACAAAAAACTAATTGAATACCTTAACTCTCCACTACAACTGTGCCCACCCATGAAAAGTGTAACGCCGTGCGAAATTACTAAACTTATACAAAACCTAAAAGAGGATAAATCACCACGCTACGATCAAATAGACGCAAACATATTAAAACACCTTTCAAGAAAAGGTATCGCACTAATAGTACATATTCAACGCATGCTTAAGGATGGATTACTTTCCAAGCCAATGGAAAATAGCACAGGTTATAATGATTCCGAAACCTGGAAAACCATCCCATGAGGTCACGTCATACAGGCCTATAAGTTTGCTTCCTGTGCTTGGTAAGCTCCTGGAGACCTGTTTGCTTAAACGATTGAAGCAGTACCTTGATGACATAATTCCAAGGAACTAATTTGGTTTTCGTGAACGTCACGGCACTATCGAACAGATCCATCGACTTACAGACGTCATCAGTAGAACGCTGGAAAATAAACAATACTGCTCTGCTGTCTTTCTCGACATAGGACAGGCTTTTGACAAAGTGTTGCATCTTGGACTTCTATATCAATGTAAACTTGCTCTTCTCCACTGCTTTTACCTAATTCTTAAATAATATCTCTCTAACAGATGCTTTGAAGTCAAATATAAAAATGAGACCTCTGAACTTAAAGTAATTAAGTCAGGCGTCCCACAGGGAAGTATATTGGGACCTGTATTATACCTAATCTTTATGTCGGACCTTCCAACTAGTCCTGAAATCACCACAGCAACATATGCAGATGACACCGCCATACTCTCAGTGCACAGAAACCATGAAATAGCTTCATCAATCCTCCAAACACATCTTAACAAATTAGAAGAATGGTTGAATTCCTGGAAGATAAAGGAGTAAATCAACCCATGTCACCTTCACCCTGTGTAGAAAAACGTGTCCACCAGTAACTCTCAACAATGAGATCTTACCACAAAATGACCACACGAAGTATCTTGGGATGCATCTCGACCGACGGTTAACCTGGCAGAAACACATTTGGACTAAAAGGAAACAGTTAGACCAAAAATTAAGAAATATGATATGGCTAATTGGTAAAAATTCACATTTAAACCATCAGAGTAAAATGAGCATTTATAAAGTTATATTGAGGCCCATATGGACATATGGGATCCAGCTCTGGAGCACAGCAAGCAACAGAAACCTTGAAATTCTGCAACGGTTCCAAAATAAGGTCCTTAGACTAATGTTTAACATTCCAAGACATAAAAATATTAAATACATCCATCTAGATCTCAATATCAAAACCGTAAAAGAGGTAATAATGCAGTTCAGCGGGAAATACCAGGACAGACTATCCCATCATGTTAACACTCTGGCGCTTCAATTGGAGGGTGCCGGTAGCCTGAAATTTAAAAGATTAAAAAGACAGTATGAAAAACTTAAACGAAAGATTCAACTAAATGGAGGTTAAAGTCGATGGGCTTTCCCCTCTCCTCATAAGACACCTTCCAGGAGAATCCCAGATACTAGAATGGCTTATTGTTTCCAAACAGATCGCCATGTAAGCAGGATACAAAAAAAAATAAATAAAAATCAATACTGTTGGAACGTAGTTCAGAAATTTGATGATTATGGACTCCATATCGACTCTCAAAAAGTTTATTATTAAGAAAAACTACGTCAATAACGAGCAATTGGTTTTAAATTAAATAATTTTAACGAAAATTGGGGTTAAGCGGGCGGAGTTGCGGGTGAGTCAGTAATGTCGTCATCAAAATATTCACCACACACTTATGCTTATCTCAGAAATGACTGTCTGCAGAAGAATTTATTTTAACACTTTGAGATGCTTTAATAAGGAAATCAGCTTCGATAAGCCATCAAGCTACCCAAAATACACATTTTTTTATTCTTTTGAATTTAACATACAACACATGGACTAAAGTACATTTATGTATAATATAAACCCTTGTATATTAATAAGAATAATTTAATATATCAGCTTAATACATATATGATACCTTCGGTAATTCCTTTGGCTCTTTCTGGTGTATCCCTCCTAAATACACAACATTAGGTGGCACAGAACGATTAAGATCCCAAATAGGATGACAGTTTAAAAACAGTAATTGTGAACTTTTCTTTAAATCAACGAAATCTGGTAAATTTGGACCAAAAAGTTTTTTCAATATCATATTATCCGTAATTTCCAAGTTTTTATAAAACCTGTTGTATGTGTAGTACATATTTATTTGTGAAATTTTATCCCATATATTAAAGTTGTGAATACCCTTCAAAACTGTGGAAGGATAAATGAGCGGGTGTGATGCTGCTCCCATAACTTCAAATGTACCAACCGTTCCACCCATTGAACTTATTTCAATTACGGGTGCATCATATACATAAGAAAAACTCAGGCCCAGTCTTACAACTTGTTCCATTATTACTAAATCAAATTTTTCCCTTTGTTCGATAAAAGTTTCTTCACTTCCACAGATTTTACTTGCGCTTCCAAAATGACAGACACAAGGCTATATGCTGCCTTCGTTTGTTCAACAAGGTTGCCTTCATTGCCTTTGTCATTTATTTCTACAAATTGTTTCCAAATATTGTAGGATATATTATGAACATGTATTTCGATAAGATTTTGAGGTGACTGACCCTTAGGATATGCCGGATCTGTTGTTGTTGTAGTCACTTCATGTCCACGTTTTACCAACGCTTGAACTAGTGCACGAAACACTATTTGATGACTTATTGATGGTGTTGGAAACACAGCTAATATTTTTTTTGATTCACTTATACTTAGTACGTAAACAACCAAAATACATATTTTATTCATTTTGACTTTTTAAAATATATTTTAATAACATTTAAATACAACATAAAATAGGTACAAACGACAAGTTTGTAATAAAATTATCTTATAACTGATGCATATTTATTGTGAGCGCTCTCTTAGGTTCAGTCAACAATAATATATACATATACATATTTGCATACAAGTATAGCATAATATATTATGGTAAATGTACTTGAAATATAAACGAATATTCCCTGTTCAGAGATGTGTAATGTAAAATGTTAACAAATCAAGAAAGATTTTATTGTATATTATTTCATAAATGACCTGTTGCCAGAATACAAATATATAAATAATTTCACGCAATTTTTACGCTTTTAGACAGTGGGACGGATTCCGCATGTGATGCCGAATCACATGCACTGGACCCATGTCTAGTGGTGGAACTCAATGCTTTGTCTGCTAAAAGAAGCGAAGAAATGAAGTAATTAATCCTCCCCGAGTGGGAATTACAAAGTCAGACGCACAGTGCCGCTGCGAGAAGAATACTCTGTGGAGGTAATAAGTTGACAAAATCGTAAATGATCATTTAGAACTATGTTAGTTTATAATGTAAATAATGTTTATAATGTAAGCTTATGTAATCCTCTTAGACTTATTTGAACTCAAATATTATAAATACTTTACTGTACGACAAAAAAATATAATTCGATTTATCGAAAAATATAATTCGATCAATTAATATCTTTCAATGTGAATTTATGTACTTGTTAGTTTGAGTTCATTTTTTTAGGATCTTGGTGTGATTCTTGCCATTTCACTCAGGTCTGGCAGATAGCCGAGGTTAGCCGAAAGATTTTTGCTACAATCGAATCCCTTAAACGACTGAAATATTTCCTACTAATTCAAATTTAAAACAACTCTAGCTCATTCACTACTATTATAGATTTTAGATTATACTGACTCATGTTATCCAGACTCATCTTATCACATTTCTGATCACTGTCGTAAGTCCTCTATAAACCTCTTGCTCCCTCTTATCTGAAAGATTGTTTTTGTTTCCTTGGTTCTGATTCCCTTCTACGCCTCGAGCTTAGGTCTCGTGGTGACAATCTCCTCAAGCTACCTTCCTCTGATACGCATTTCTATTCCAACTCCTATACTGTGAAATCTGCTATCCTGTTGAATTAGCTTCCTTCTGAAGTCAAACATTCCAAAACGTTGTATTCTCTCAAAAGTAATCTGTTTGTTAACTACATACATTTTATGGTGTATGTTTTGTTTATAGCCGTATCATAAAAACATAATATGTAAGTGTTGTATGTTATTGACATTGATAATTGACTTCAGGGGGAATAGTTATAGATAACATTTGTGCTGGTTCTTGGTTCTTGGTCTTTAGTGTATATAATAATATAAAAGGTAATTCGTTTTAAAGTAAATTAAGATCTTCAATTGTTGTAATGATTTGTGAAGAATTGCACTCTGATAAAGATTTCAGTTGGGAATAAATCTCTTCCCGTCATTTATTGGAGCATTTTTTTTAATTCAGCCCAGGATCCGATGTCCCTAGCATGTACTCATTTGGATAAGTCTTGGTCCTATTCTGGGTTTTACTTTTTCGGTTTTTCTTCTGGGTTTTCCCCCTGGGTCCTTGGGTTTTCTCTTATTATATATTTTATTAATTTGGGATTACAAAAATATTGTTTATTTAAACACATGAGCTAGACAATCACAAAAATATTACTACCTGTACTTAAATTAGGTTTAACCTGTGCTATAAGCACCGGCTACATTCCAGTGTCACAGAGTAAGGGATTAGACACACATAATAGCTATTTGTGTGTAAAACTAATAATATAATTAGAAAAACAAATGATATATAATTAAGTATAAATTTAAAAATGTTATTGAGGTAATTTTGTAATATACCAAATAGAAGTTAATGTATGTGTTTTTGTGTAATGTGTGTATGTGTGGAATTAGGTATGTGTGAGTGTGGGTGCGCATATGGGTATGTTGACGGACTGTAAGAACTCCGCAATATTCATAGAGTTCCTTCGTTTGTTAATGAAAAGCTTTCTTCGTATCTACCTTTAATGCCGCTCCCTGCGCCCTCTCGAGCTTTAGCATCACTTCTGTGAGGACCACCCCACGACGATATGCAATAACCGATCAATAACTGGCATAAGACAAAAAAGGTCGTTTTTAGGCAGTTTCGTTTTTTCGAGAGCAAAGGTCACAATTCTACCGTTTTCCATGTTTATATTGCATAAGTTGTTGACGTTATGAACGTAGTTGGTTCAAGGATACTTTATTTCACCTTGCGGCAATCCAAGTTCTAGGGCAGATCATCACTAGACAATTTTCCATTTTTGACACGTCGGGTATGATTCATAAGAAAGTTTTAGAAAACTAAAATTTTCCATTTCTAACACCAATGTTCTGCAGTTTAGAACTTAGTTTGGGTACAGAGACTGTATCAAATACCTTTGCTAGATCTAAAAATACTGGTGACATATGTATTTCCGGTATTTAAAGTAGTAACGATATAGTGAGTAAGGTCTGGACTGCATCATTAGTAGATTTTCTGTTCCGCAAGCCGAATTGTCCGGAGAAGAGAATAAAAAATTCTCTAAGAAGTTTTTCGGACTATTGTTCATAACTTTATAAAGCAGAAGTCTTTGTCGTGATGTGAAATACTGCTTCGATATTTGGTAATTAGATTTTGGTTTAACATTAATATAAACATTTTGGAACTGTTGGTGTATTTATAGAAAGATTTAAGAACATACTTTTCAGAAAGAATCACAGGTGATTACATTGCGCACCTACAAATAGATTTACTATGGCTCTTTTACGAGCTGCTTTTACCTGTAACTCCGACGGCATAATCAAACAAAAATGACTAAGAGTTACGTATGAGTTATGCACACACTTTATAAGTACCTAAGTTTTCTCTGATAAGCGATATCAGATCGCCTAAACGAGAGGTCAGGATGAGCCAGGGGAGCTACAAAAAAAATTCTCAGTAGTTCGATTAGCATGTCCAATTAAACAAACTTTCAGCATTATAATGTAATGTATAGATAGCGTTAAGTTATGAAAACGTAAAAAAATTACACATACGACATTCTTAAAATTTTTATTAAACTACAATTTTATTAAAATTAAATATCAAGAATTCAGATTAAATATCAAATTAAATATTAAAATTAAATATCAAGAATTCAAGTTTAATTTTAATTTTGATATCGACAGTTATTGTCTTTATAGAAAAAAATTATCAAGTACAAGTCGAACTGAGTAATTTTTTTATATGGCTATAATTTTGTTGTATTAAAATGCGTTTGAAGTTTGGAAACCAAGTCTTATTGCATGCTTTCACAGTGTAATATAATAACTTCATTAGTTCAAAATAAAAATACGTGATTCATCTTTTGAACGTTAAATATTTTAGCACCGTTTCAAATATTTAAATATCCACAACTACTATGTTTACAAACTGACACTATCCTACTCCACCGTGATGGCCTCACATAATTTTCTATAGTAATTAAATTATTTTTCTTATAACGCTATCTACGTACAATCTTTTTGGTATTTAATGCTCCACTAACCATGCTCTGTTCTCCAAATTAGATCGGATCTCTTGTGACCGAACGTAGATTTATTTATCGAGTATTTGTATTTTAGCCACTTTGGGAATTTTCGAAACTATTCGTCTTTTAGATTGCTAACAAAATTATGGCTAAAAACATTTATTTAGACTATTTTAGAATATAGTGATATTTTGTTTAGTATTTCATTGTTCTTTGTGTAGATATGTGCGACTAAAATTGAGGTGTAAGTAAAGAACCTAGATTCCCTTCATCAGTTCTGCGAAAATAGGAATCTGCAGATATCCCCAATTTAATCTGAGATACTAGTAATTGCATAATCATATGCTGTCTCACTATGCTATGACAGTTTTATCATACTATATTACCATAATTTTAGGTATAACCTGCAAAAATACTCCAGGAGAAACTTTTTAAAACTAGAAAAAACAGCATTTAGCATAAAACCTAAAATGTACTCGAAGCTCATTCTGCCCTTAATTGGAGTTTAATTCTCGCGCAAAATACTCGTCCAATAAAAATTCTAAAAGCTGCGCGTACAAAAAAAATCAACGCTTCACAAAGGGGAACTAGAGAGAGCACCCATGAATAGGATTTAAGCCAACTACGGGTGGTTGAGTCGCTTTGAGCTTATTTACTACAAAGGCAGATGATTTTCTTGCATAATATGAAGTTAATTAGGCTCACGAGAATTGTCTTGAAATCTTTATATACAATTATTTCACATATATACTGGACTTATAAATTATATTATAAATTGTTAGAAATAATTGTCTGAGATGTATTTAAATATCCATTTATATATATATATATATATATATATATATATATATATATATATATATATATATATATATATATATATATATATATATATATATATATATATATATATATTCTGTTATCATAATACTATGTTCTAAAATAACAGGATATTGATATTTCAACAGGATAATGTCTCCAAAGCGGAGAAATGTTGAACGGAGTGTCTTGACTCTAGATTATCTCTGTCAACTCTGCTGTATGTGAAATAAAACGTGAGGCTGTAAAACATGTCTGTGAAGTAACTATTTCTAATAGGTTTTAATCTCTTAGTTTAGTACGTAGTTTGTTTTAAATACATATATTTAATGTATGCCTGTCAGACACATGTTATCTTATAACAAGATCCTACCATGTTATTTTAATCATCATCTTATTTAATTAATTACATCTAATCATAAGTTTATCGAGCAATAAATTACTCATGATAGCACAGTTTATGCTCCAATATAAATAAAGCCTTGGTTTAGAGATAGTTGTTTATTTTATTAATTCTGTATATATGTATTGTTTGTATAAGCCATACATAAGTACGTTTTTTTTTTAATCCACGCTGTATCCCGCATTAAGCGCTATTTCAGTACAGACAGAGAGAAAATAGTGTCAAAACACAACGTTCTTCGCTTTATGTACGTGTACGGCCACCCAACTTTAAGGTTTCACGTGTTTGGTAGCAGAGTTCTATTGGTTTAAACGAGTTCCATTACCAATGTTTCCAGCTTTTTAATGAGTACCTATTGACTAAGTTCTCGGTTCCTGCTTTCCCGAATTTAAATCATCACATTCTATCCTTCTCCCCGTATGGGGATAGTGGAAATCAATACCATGTTTTGTATTGTCAGGTCGAGATATTTCTTCATATTACTATGGCTTATAATACATCTGACACATGATACGTGATACATGAAGAATGAAGACTATTACATTATTATCATATTATGTTAATAATAACAATAAACATCACAACAAAATACTTCACAATCACTAAAATTAGGCACAATCACTAAAGTGGAGAGCGATGTGTCCTAACACTAGTTTCATCTCTCTATCTTGTTATTTGCGGGATTTAACGTGAACCTATTTATATAGCGTGAAGTGGGTATACCTGTAAGTACTTTACAGAGTGATAACAAATAATATTTTTGTATCAAATTGTCGACTTGTCGTTGGATATTTAAAAATTGACTGAATTTTAACACTTCGTGCATACTTCATGCGTCAGTTTCGTTTTAAAAATACCGCAGTAGAAATGTTGGAATTCCAGTATTTCACAGTACAGAATATTGAACAAATAAACAGCGGACTATCGCTTACTAAAACGGACCTATTGTTAAGGTTCTGTAGCATGATTCATTCCCCAAAGTCTATATCATAGAAAAATGAAGGGTAAAATGATAAAACACATTTACCGGCAAAGGCTGTGGCTTTCCTGCATTAAAATTTCCATTGCAAAAGCAAAATTTTTGCGGAAATTATTATTTGCATACAGCATACATACTATTTCTGACCTCACTTCAATTTTCAGATATTACGGGCGAGTTTTATTCGGTGCTAAGCTAATTTCACATTACTTTGAAATTGTTATAAATAAATGCCGATGAATATGTGTTTATTGAACAAGTACCCGATTTATATGACATTTCAATTATTTTGCGGCATTCTAGAATATTGCTCACTGTAACGCGATGGCTCTAGGTTTGATTCTCATTACAGAACACTACTTTTATTTGCTTTTTGTTTGCAGCTTGAGTTTTGACACCACAATGAAAATATTGGACAAAACGTATGCAGATATTTAGGATCAATTAGCATTAGCATTTTGTATTAACTTCAGCTTCACGCTTTTTTCCGCTATACGAAGAAGGTTAATAGAACATAGTGTGGACTCTCCGCTCTCTGCTTTCTAAAATTTGAGACATTACCTATGGGTTTTTGCACGAAGATGCCGTTAAATTACCCCACGACGGCCTCAAGCCGACATATTTTATCAAAATGTATATTATATCAATTTCAAAACATAACACTACCATTCTTATACATACGTTAGAGAACAATATTTGCATTGTAGCAGTGTAAAGACCAAACCTTTATCTTGCTAGTGTCACTTGAGGCTTGAGGTTCGATTCGCCACAGCGACAACCAGATGTTATATTGTCAATATAAAAATATATATTTTAAGAACCACATCATAAAAAAGTCTTTAGTCGTTAAAAAGTAATTCAAAAATGATTTATGGGTTTCTGTCATCATTTTTCAAATATATATATTTGAATATATAAAGTTAAACAACAGTTATTAAACGACAGCGGATTGCAAAAGCAGGGATTGAGTTCAAATTCCGACGATATTCAGTTAATCGATTTAATAGTTTCCTTGAGGCGTGGGTTCAAATCCCACTGCATTAAAATTTTTTAATGTTTTATTAAAGTATATTTAATTTGGTACTTCTAGTCAATAAATAACAATACCTTATTCTTATGTATTATATATCACTATTGACCTTAGATACACTATTTTAACAGATGCTACTGTTACAGCTATTGGAATAGTATTGACAAATACATACCGAGTGTTTACTGTAAGCTCATGTCATTGCGTTTTAGACTTTCTCAACTTAGTAATAAGATTTACTATTGAATATCTACTTGAATTAGTAAGTACTAATGCGTGTAGTATATTAACTGCAAACTCTTATGTTATTAACGTTTTCATATAAGATATGTCTATACTTAGATATTCTATATGTTTAGATGAATACTTAAAGAAAACTTGTAAAAATTTGATAGCAGCGCGATTTGAACCCGCACCTCATAGAAACCGTCCAAGCGCTTTAACCACTAAGCCATGCGTTTTTCCGCGTCGAAATTCATACATGCTTATGCTCTTATTATACAACTTATTACATTGTTATCATCTCTGTAGGGAGATTTTTACAAACAATTTTCCCTATTCCCTAATCGCTCTTTCTCCCTAATGTTTTCTTCAAGTATTTATCTATTCTTATTGACATTTTAAAAGTCATTAAAATGATGAATATTTTTTTAATAAAGCTTAACTGAAAACTGAGTTAATAATAATAAGTGAATGTTTTGTTTCAACAAAACAAATCTCTGGTACATACAATATGAAGGATAAATGATACAAAGGATCAGAAAGCTGACTGTAATCACAATAACTGTCAGTTCGATTTCCATATAGGAAAATGTCGTAATTAAATACTATTTTTTTGGGTTCCGTACCTCAAAAGAAAAAAAACAGAACTCTTAAAGGATCACTTTGTTGTCCGTCTGTCTATCTATCTGTCAAGATATCAATTATTTCATTATTGTGTGAAAGATTTAAGGTGAAGTTAGTAGAAAATATCCAAGTCTATAGTACCCTATAGTACCCTAAAGCATAGAAAAATCATTTTTCTAGATAATAAAAACTTACGAGGACTTTTTGCCTGTTTTTGCCGGAAATTCTATAAAATTGCCGCTTAATCAAAAGCTATAGGGCACTTTCATATTGCCTAGAATTATGAAATTTGGCAAAAGAGTAAAATTTACAGTACAAATTCGAATATTGTAAATTTTGTAGGTATATCTCAAAAAATCTACTACTCATATCTTTAGTTAATTTCTCAAAAATTGCTGGCATACACCGGTGAACTTATCAATTCTTATGAATTGTACTTCCGCTGACCCACAATCATGAAATTTTTCCGGAACCCTCCAAATATAAAGTCAGTATAGTAGTAGTAGTAAATATAAAGTCACCCTTGTTAGTGCTTACATTTAAATTTCACTTATTCTTCTCAGTGGATTTAAGATCATATATATATATATATATATATATATATATATATATATATATATATATATATATATATATATATATATATATATATATATATATATATATATATATATATATATATATATATATATATATCTTCTTCTTCCTGGCATTAGTCCCGGCTTTTTGCCAGGGTCTGCCTTCCGACTAAGACCAATCGGTCCATATGAGTGGCGAAGTGGTTTTTTGTGGAGCGATTGCCATCTGACCTCCAAACCCATTACTGGGAGAAACCAGGAAAGGAAAGGGAATAAGAGGCAGAAAGACTTGGAATATAGGGGAGGGACACCACTTACATGGATTGGATCGGGTTATGAAAGTGGTGGCTCGAGGTCCCGGGGTCGCGTACCCGTATGCCGGAAACCAAATATCGGACAGATAATTGGCTAGACACCCTCTGAGATGCCAACGCCACGCGGTGTTCCCAGGCGGTCACCCATCCAAGTACTGAACGCGCCCGACGTTGCTTAACTTCGGTGATCGGACGAGAACCGGTGTGTTCAACGTGGCATGGACGTATATATATATATATATATATATATATATATATATATATATATATATATATATATATATATATATATATATATATATATATATATATATATATATATATATATATATATATATATATATATATATATATGATCTTAAATCCACTGAGAAGAATAAGTGAAATATAAATGTAATCACTAAAAAGGGTGACTTTATATTTACTACTACTACTATACTGACATTATATTTGGAGGGTTCCGGAAAAATTTCATGATTGTGGGTCAGCGGAAGTACAAATCATAAGAATTGATAAGTTCGCCGGTGTATGCCAGCAATTTTTGAGAAATTAACTAAAGATATGAGTAGTAGATTTTTTGAGATATACCTACAAAATTTACAATATTCGGATTTGTACTGTAAATTTTACTCTTTTGCCAAATTTCATAATTCTAGGCAATATGAAAGTGCCCTATAGCTTTTGATTAAGCGGCAATTTTATAGAATTTCCGACAAAAACAGGCAAAAAGTCCTCGTAAGTTTTTATTATTTAGAAAAATGATTTTTCTATGCTTTTCTATGCTTTAGGGTACTATAGACTTGGATATTTTCTACTAACTTCACCTTAAATCTTTCACACAATAATGAAATAATTGATATCTTGACAGATAGATAGACAGACGGACAACAAAGTGATCCTTTAAGAGTTCTGTTTTTTTTCTTTTGAGGTACGGAACCCAAAAAAATAGTATTTAATTACGACATTTTCCTATATGGAAATCGAACTGACAGTTATTGTGATTACAGTCAGCTTTCTGATCCTTTGTATCATTTATCCTTCATATTGTATGTACCAGAGATTTGTTTTGTTGAAACAAAACATTCACTTATTATTATTAACTCAGTTTTCAGTTAAGCTTTATTAAAAAAATATTCATCATTTTAATGACTTTTAAAATGTCAATAAGAATAGATAAATACTTGAAGAAAACATTAGGGAGAAAGAGCGATTAGGGAATAGGGAAAATTGTTTGTAAAAATCTCCCTACAGAGATGATAACAATGTAATAAGTTGTATAATAAGAGCATAAGCATGTATGAATTTGACGCGGAAAAACGCATGGCTTAGTGGTTAAAGCGCTTGGACGGTTTCTATGAGGTGCGGGTTCAAATCGCGCTGCTATCAAATTTTTACAAGTTTTCTTTAAGTATTCATCTAAACATATAGAATATCTAAGTATAGACATATCTTATATGAAAACGTTAATAACATAAGAGTTTGCAGTTAATATACTACACGCATTAGTACTTACTAATTCAAGTAGATATTCAATAGTAAATCTTATTACTAAGTTGAGAAAGTCTAAAACGCAATGACATGAGCTTACAGTAAACACTCGGTATGTATTTGTCAATACTATTCCAATAGCTGTAACAGTAGCATCTGTTAAAATAGTGTATCTAAGATCAATAGTGATATATAATACATAAGAATAAGGTATTGTTATTTATTGACTAGAAGTACCAAATTAAATATACTTAAAGAAAACATTTAAAATTTTTAATGCAATGGGATTTGAACCCACGCCTCAAGGAAACTATTAAATCGAATAATTGAATATCGTCGGAATTTGAACTCAATCCCTGCTTTTGCAATCCGCTGTCGTTTAAATAACTGTTGACCTTATATATTCAAATATATATATTTGAAAAATGATGACAGAAACCCATAAATCATTTTTGAATTACTTTTTAACGACTAACGACTTTTTTATGATGTGGTTCTTAAAATATATATTTTTATATTGACAATATAACATCTGGTTGTCGCTGTGGCGAATCGAACCTCAAGCCTCAAGTAACACTAGCAAGATAAAGGTTTGGTAAAGACCAAAGTAGCAGACCAGTGTAGCAGTGTAAAGACACTGCTACATCGGCCCAAATACACATACATACATAATAATCTGATAAACACAATATACCGCTACAATGCAAATATTGTTCTCTAACGTATGTAAAAGAATGTTAGTGTTATGTTTTGAAATTGATATAAGATACATTTTGATAAAATATGTCGGCTTGAGGCCGTCGTGGGGTAATTTAACGGCATCTTCATGCAAAAACCCATAGGTAATGTCTCAAATTTCAGAAAGCAGAGAGCGGAGAGTCCACACTATGTTCTCTTAACCTTCTTCGTAAAGCGGAAAAAAGCGTGAAGCTGAAGTCAATACAAAATGCTCATAATAATTGATAATACAGTCTGCATACTTTTTGTCCAATATTTTCATTGTGGTGTCAAAATTCAAGCTGGAACCAAAAAGCAAATATAATTAGTGTTCCGTAATGAGAATCAAACCTAGAGCCATCGCGTTACAGTGAGCAATATTCTAGAATGCCGCAAAATAATTGAAATGTCATATAAATCGAGTACTTGTTCAATAAACACATATTTATCGGCATTTATTTATAACAATTTCAAAGTAATGTGGAATTAGCTTAGCACCAAATAAAACTCGCCCGTAATATCTGAAAATTGAAGTGAGGTCAGAAATAGTATGTATGCTGTATGCAAATAATAATTTCCGCAAAAATTTTGCTTTTGCAATGGAAATTTTAATGCAGGAAAGCCACAGCCTTTGCCGGTAAATGTGTTTTATCATTTTACCCTTCATTTTTCTATGATGACTTTGGGGAATGAATCATGCTACAGAACCTTAACAAAAGGTCCGTTTTAGTAAGCGATAGTCCGCTGTTTATTTGTTCAATATTCTGTACTGTGAAATACTGGAAGTCTAACATTTTCACTGCGGTATTTTTAAAACGAAACTGACGCATGAAGTATGCACGAAGTGTTAAAATTCAGTCAATTTTTAAATATCCAACGACAAGTCGACAATTTGACACAAAAATATTATTTGTTATCACTCTGTAAAGTACTTACAGGTATACCCACTTCACGCTATATAAATAGGTTCACGTTTTATCCCACAAATAACAAGATAGAGAGATGGAACTAGTGTTAGGACACATCACTCTCCACTTTCCGCCTAATTTTAGTGATTGTGAAGTATTTTGTAGTGATGTTTATTGTTATTATTAACATAATATGATAATAATGTAATCATGTGTCAGACGTATTATAAGCCATAGTAATATGAAGAAATATCTCGACCTGACATTACAAATCATGGTATTGATTTCCACTACTCCCATACGGGGAGAGGGATAGAATGTGATGTGTTTTGACACTATTTTCTCTCTGTCTGTACTGAAATAGCGCTTAATGCAGGATACAGCGTGGATTAGAAGAAAAATGTACTTATGTATGGCTTATACAAACAATACATATATAAAGAATCAATAAAATAAACAACTATCTCTAAACCAAGGCTTTATTTATATTGGAGCATAAACTGTGCTATCATGAGTAATTTATTGCTCGATAAACTTATGATTAGATGTAATTAATTAAATAAGATGATGATTAAAATAACATGGTAGGATCTTGTTATAAGATAACATGTGTCTGACAGGCATACATTAAATATATGTATTTAAAACAAACTACGTACTAAACTAAGAGATTAAAACCTATTAGAAATAGTTACTTCACAGACATGTTTTACAGCCTCACGTTTTATTTCACATACAGCAGAGTTGACAGAGATAATCTAGAGTCAAGACACTCCGTTCAACATTTCTCCGCTTTAGAGACATTATCCTGTTGAAATATCAATATCCTGTTATTTTAGAACATAGTATTATGATAACAGAATATATATATATATATATATATATATATATATATATATATTCTGTTATATATATATATATATATATATATATATATATATATATATATATATATATATATATATATATATATATATATATATATATATATATACTCTCTACTCATGTCTGTAGTTAATTTCTCAAATAATTGCTAACATACACCGGCGAACTTATCAATT
The DNA here is from genome assembly GCA_037127375.1 of Dione juno. Taxonomy (NCBI): domain Eukaryota; kingdom Metazoa; phylum Arthropoda; class Insecta; order Lepidoptera; family Nymphalidae; genus Dione; species Dione juno. The sequence continues at coordinate 429,756 of JAXRJS010000078.1, read as the reverse complement.
CTTATGATTTGTACTTCCGCTGACCCACAATCATGAAATTTTTCCGGAACCCTCCTAATATAAAGTCAGTATAGTAGTAGTAGTAAATATAAAGTCACCCTTGTTAGTGCTTACATTTAAATTTCACTTATTCTTCTCAGTGGATTTAAGATCATATATATATATATATATATATATATATATATATATATATATATATATATATATATATATATATATATATATATATATATATATATATATATATATATATATATATATATTAATTGAATAACGGTAACGTCAGATTATAGCAGAAGATATATCATCAATTTTAACGAGCATCCTCAACTTTGTATGGGTGAACTAAATTGTATGGCCATTGCATCGATCATTATTATTCGAGATTTTCTATATCAATACTAGGTATATAAGTTAACTATAGAATTTTAAATTTTATTTGAGACTATTGTCATATTAAATAATAGCCACCTGTACCCGTAGAAATATTTTATTTATTAATTTAAATTCACAAGACATCTTAAAGTATGAAGAGGCTCTTAGCTGCAATTTCGTCTCTCTAGCTAAATGAAAATAACTAAGAGTTATGTATGTGTGAGAATATATCATATATTCGAAGATGATTGAGGTAACTCTGACCGGAATCACAATAGCTTACATCGAAGCAATTCACGTCAACTCTTCAACTATTAAAATATAGAAAAATCTATTTGTCTGTTCAAATTATTTAGATAATAAAAAATAAATAAACGGAAAGTTATGAGTATTTTGGTTATATTTAGTTATCGATTCAGAATTTATGCTAACACCTTGCATAAAACCCCAGAATAAAGAAAAAGTATAATTTCATACTAGCAAATTTAATCATTATAATTTATAAATACACATATAGCTAACCTACCTGGTTGTACGTAGAAAATTTGAACGAGTTTCCTTTTCTCGCCCCTTGCGTCACGTTAATAGTAAACAAACATTTGTATGAAGAACATAATTTAAGCCGTTACACTGAAGGGCCTTAGTCGGATAGACGGTGGAAGTGTATAAAATTATACAAATTCCCTCTCGTATATGAATTTTCCGGCAAATTATTATTATGCTTAGGATATTTCCACTATTGTACGGTTATATTTTTTAGATAATAAAAATACAGCATGTCTGTCTATCTGTCTATCTGTACATCAGAGGCACTTTTTCCTTTCATAATATATTTAAAAAACTCTACAGCGTAGAAAGAGTCTTTCAACGTCAAGATTTATGATTCTTTTGGAATTAAGCTAGTCCGTAGTCAAATGTGGTTTACCTAAAAACACGGACTTCCGTAAAGCATTCTAAACTTCAGGTTCTCTATAATTTGTTTTCGAATAAAAAAATATACATTTTTTATATTTTAATTAATAGTATTATATTTTAATTAAAAAAATATACATTTTTTAATTATTTTTAAGATTAATTCACGGCGCTATTTGTATCAAAACCAAAATAATATTAATACGAACTCTTGTAGTTCATATCTGCCTTATATAGGCTTATATATGTGGACTATATTGGTATGATAAAGGCATAGAGCATGCATTCGAGATGTGTGATATGTTGAGAATACCCTGGACTGCGAAACGTACCTACGCATCAATTCTCACACAGCTTCAAATAAAAACCCACTTGTTAACCTTATGCCAACAAAGTATTTTATCATATTTCATTCACAGAATGCGCAGAAATGACGACAGTCTGTAAAAGCTTATCGTGGTTGTAATTCTCGAGGCAAAATCTCACGTAGTCGTTCGCCATCACGATGGACTGACCAAGTGAAGGATTCATCATCGTCCAAACTCTACACGTCACGCAACATATTTCAGATCGGAGATTTAAAAAATTAAAAATTATTATCTTTCTAATGACGAGAAAATCGATCCTAAAGTCGTTAAGACACCCTGCCACTGCGCCTAGATACCCAAAATATGTTCAAGAAAACTGGTATTATCATATTTAAAGTGAGTTAGTAAGGTTTTATAATCCTATTTCTTATATCTTTAGATATAATTGCATGCATTTTTTGTGAATTTGCTTCCTGCAATTAGCTTTAGTGAAACCGTGGTAAAAATTTTGACGCTTATAAAATTTATTATGTATTTTACTTTAAATTAAATAATTGAATGTCAATTCATGGTCATTAGGATTCCGTACATCAAAAAAACCTTATACGATCACTTTATTATCCATCTTTTTTTATCTGTCAAATCTCGTAAAAGTATCAAGGTATTTTTTTAATATCCAGGACTGTAGATCCTTATAAAACAGAAGAAATTAAACTTCTAAGCCAACGCAAAAAAAAGAAACGAACGTTTATGCTTCGTTTTACTCGCATCTATCAAACCTATAGAGTACTTGCCGTTGGCTTAGAAATAAAAAAAGCATCGGCAAGGAGTTAGAACTAACAGTATACAATATAAAAACAAATATAAGTATGTGAACTTTTATGACCAGTACTTTCTGTTGACCTACAATTTTGAAATTGGTACGGAACACTCGGTGCGCCAGTCAATAATTAATCACGTTTACATCTAAAGCAGTGTGTTGCTAATAGTAAAAAATCTGACTAAATAAAAAACTTAAAGCAAAAAACAAGCTCAAAATTATCAAGACTAGTACTAAATAATTACACCAACCGAAATAATTTTGCAATCGAATTCAAATAAATAAATTATTATTCTTTTTGCAATATAAAAAAATAAACGTCTGTAGTCATTGAAAATTAACAGGGATCGTTGGCGAGATTTAATTGGTTGAAAAATGAGTATCTAATGTTAATTCAGTCTGAACAGTCGAGATATAGCTAATATTAGCTCTCTCGATTAGTATTTTTGAATTGTAAAATCTATTAAATCGTATAAAAAAATTATACTCAATTGAAAAAAAATCTTCTGCCTAAAAAACTAAGAAGAAAAACCAAGAACAAAAGAAATTAAAGCCCAATAATTTCGGATTTTGTCAAAATTTGTCACGCAGTTGGATTGTAATTTTAAAGAGACACAATTTATTTTATCAGAAATGCCAATAAAAAGCGTAATATTTTTTATATTTCGTTTTCGTCCTAAAGCAGTTTTTTCGTATATATTAGGTCCGATCTCTTTATCTTTATTCAAATACACTCGTATATGAACGTTTACATTTTATACCTCACGAGGGTATACCAAGAATGTTTGCAAACCAAATTTCTGCGAAGATCGCCAGCGGGCTTTCGTAAATATCTAGGTAATAGGACAATAGGGCAGTACATTTAATATGGGGTTTTGGGATCTTTGTGATAAAATAAACAAATTTTGTAGGCATTATTTAAAAACCCTTATTTAAATAGCTCGATGAATATTGTATTTTTTTCTTTGAAATCACGTATATTTATTCGGACACTCATCTAATGGCTTGCAGAAACTAGAAGTATAGCTCCGGTCTACATTTTCTTTGCATTTTGAGGACGTTATGTCAACACAATGCCGCCTGAGGGCTATGGGTGTTATGCTGTCTGCCTGTCTTATCCCGTACACAGTATGGTAGATAGTAAAAACCTAGTGTCAAGATACTCCGTTCTCCACTCTCCGTCTGCATCATGTGTTCCATGCTAAGTAGACTTCAATAGTGAGATAATGTCTCTTGATTTATAATTGTTACTTTATAATTAAGAAATTAAGCATCTTTCACTACAGCAGTACTTTGCATAATAGTGGAAACACTAATGTATCAAGCATGCTATATCTTTCTCAGGAGAAATGTAGAAATGGCTGAAGCAGCTCTAAGTTAAATGGATTTAGGAACATCAAAATGTATACGGTTTATATAAATGCAAGTACTTATGTTTTAATATACTGGATATTATCTTAAATAATAATTAGACAGTTCTCGAATTTAAGTTTAATGGATCTGGATTTCATTTCCATACGTGCAAGTGATTTTATTCGTTTTCCCGCTTTGATAAGCCAAAGCGTGGCGTTGAATAGTCACTTGTCTAGTCGTTATTTTCTGTTTAGCAGTTGATTAGTGTATATACAATAACTTTAGTTTTTAATATATAAAAAAAGTCAGGGACCGTGATGCAGAGGCAATGACTGACTTTAAACGCGACGGTTGTGGGTTTGATTCCCACTCGGGATCAATTAATTATATTCATTTCCTTCCCTGTGGTAACAAGAAAAAGAATCGAAGGCGAAGCGAACTTTCGAAAAACGGATATATATGGAAATGCTATTTGTGGAATATAGCCGGATACATTTATATAAACATTTTATTGTTGTATTAAATACCTACATCATTAACTTGAGCCATAATTTTAAGCATCATTGTGTAACCTCAGCTTTAGTATTGTAAAGAATTCAAATAAAGCCTTTGATCTCTAATGACGTCGGCTCTATTGGAAAGTACTTTCATATATCTACTTATTATGATGTGAAAATCGATTAACGATTTTAAGTTACTATTATACTTATAATATCTACACTATATAGTATAGTATACAGTATAAAGTTTATTCATCTATCTATATATATAATAAAAATATGATTGGTCGTTGTCTGTACATGGAAAATATATAAAAAATTTGCTATTGAGGGCACTTATAAATGTAATAGAACCCAAAACAATGATTAAAAAAAAATGTCTGTTTATCTGTGCCTTTGTGCATGCTCAGGAACCGCTTAACTGATTCAAATTCGAGTTTATTAATTGTATTATGGTATACTTCGCTTAATATTTAGAGTTTGTTTTATTTCAATCGGTTAATAAATAAAAAAAATTTATATCAATTTAAACTGCTTTACTTACTTTCCCATGAATACAAAGTTGCTATCGCAGCTAGTATTAAATATATTTTTAAAAATATTGTAATTTTCAATTCGCGACATTGTGTTCCGCCACGCAGTATCTCGAAAATTGGGCGGAAAATGGTTGATGGAGTGACTTAACACTAGGTTGCCTCTATCTTTTCTGCCTATATGTGACAAAATGTGAGGCAATCTCTATTAAAAATATTTTTACAAAATCTAATACAATTCTACATAGCCGTCATATACTAAAATATTTGATTGGACGTACAGAAAGTAAAGAAAGCATGTTAAAATAAATCTATGCGCATAAATATTTATTTAGTTCTTCAATTACATAGCAAAACCTTTAATGATACATAATTTATAACTCTTAATATTTAAATGAATATGGTCAAGTAACATATATACCACATCATTTTAAAAAAAGCTATTTATATAATTATATTATTCAAATTCTTTGTTAATATAAATTACTAAAATACATACACCATTCTATTGACATGGAAACTAGTGTAATTAAGTAAACTAAAGTATCGAACATTGTTATAAATAGCCTCCATCCGTTCTACTTTTAATTTTTACCGCATTATAGGAAATGTAGATCGAAAAATGATTTCCTTTGTATTAAATAAAAGAAGGTTAAAATTTAATCAAAATTATTAGCCTTCGAGACAATATACATACAAATATTAAGAAAATAAAATAAATCACTACACATTGTAACCTGTATTTGGCAAAGGTAGAGAGAGCCTAGTGATATGACACTTTATTCTCCACCTTCCGACAGAACTGGACGCCGCGCGTCTTTATACTAATTTAAATTTAAATTATTTTATCGATAAATTATAATATTGATATTTAAATTTAAATATCAATATTATAATAATTATTAAATAAAATGATAGTAATATCCTGCACAAAATTCAAATGACATCAATTCCACAAATATTTATCATTTAAATATTCCTGAACAGGCTTTACTCATGAGCACTGTTTTAACATTTTCTTTACATTTATGTATTATAGAAAAGATTGCGAAATTTTATTATGGACGCATATATTAGCGTACAATAGCCAATAATATATGATATAATGTGCAAAAAAATGCATTTATGACTATAAAATTGACTAGTTTTCTTAAATATATTAACTTATACAAGCGATTGCTGTAAAATAGTAGGCTTAAATTTAACGTTGACTGAAAGGAAAGCCTTTTCACCCAAATTAGCAAGGCTTGGTAACGTTTCATTTTCGAAATTCGCCGGTAGTTAAATATAGCTGTTTGGTTCAATCTGATTCGGACCTACTCTATGTAAATAAAGTCCAAAATAATGTTTATTTAAAACATACTAAAACAAACTTGCAGGATACGAGTATCTTAAAATATATAATACGTATAAATTCATTTATTTATTCTTCTATATATTATGCGTACAATAAATAAATTAATCAATAGTAAATTTTAATAGGAAAAATAGATTAAAATCATCACCATATGAAGATGTATAATATAGATATTACAACGAAATACTTTCATCAGGTATCCATCGAGCAATGCGCACGTTTAAATTGAGAGCGTTTAACGAAAAACCGATAACCACTTAATACGAGTATTCTGCGACCGGACCTGTATACGACGTTTCTAGGAACACCAAAAGGATCACTTATAGCTTTGCATAAACAAAACATGTCAATTTAATTGATAGAACGTGCCAATTTAGTGGGTAGATTGGGTTTACCAAAGCATATATGAATTTGAAATTTTCAACATAATTGAACATGATCGTTAGTAAATTCATAAGATGCTTTTTAAGATTTTTCACTGAATTTTGCAAGGTAGGCTCATAGAACTTCACTCTCAGTTTTTCGAATGAATTCGAGATACACAGATGGAGTCTAATTTCACGATTCATCCTGCCAGTACAGTAGAATTTCTCCGACTGGGTTAGGGTAGGTATCAAACCTACATTTATCTTATTTATAGTCAAACACTGCTCGACATTGCGAAGGCCTCAATACGTTAATATATAATAATATGCCAAGTTAAATGGCAATTGTACTAGCGCCATGGTGCTATAGCACATCTATTATAAAATAACTACTTAAACTAAAACAAAGTAAATTCAGGTTCTACATTCAAGCTATTACCTAAGTCATATAGTGCGTTGTCTAGGATAGACTGAGGTGGTATCCGTTGATATTATTCTCAAAAAAAATGTTAAATAAGCGAATAAAAAGTTAAATTTGTTGCACTTAAAACGTATAAATAGTCAATTACATAATTTTTATTTATTTATTTATACTTTTTCACGCTTTACTTCGTATATAACGGAGTAGGCAGAGGGATTTTATTATAAAGACACTCCAATTTTATCACATTCCTCCAATTTTGAGACATTGAGTGAAAATCAAAAGTTTATTTCCCTGAGTGGGAATCAAACCGTTACCAAACAGTACCGTTGCATTTACTATTAGAAGCTGTCCTTATTTTGTCTTATTCTAAGTATTTCTCGTAAAATTTATATCAATATTATTTTATATTAAATTGAAAATTTCTGAGCCCAATATTATTAAAACATTGCACCCATATTACCACCACTTACCATTACCACACAATTCAAGGTAATGCTAATTACCGTTCAATACGTGAAGACAGTAAGCAATTGAATGGGCCAGGGTTCAAGCTATACAAATATAATTCCGCTAAATGGACACATATTGGTCTTCCCTAGCTCTATTTACAGTTGCGGACCCAAAATACCCTCATATTCAGTATTTTAGGTACTTAATTGGCTCGTATTCTGCTTTAACCAGACTGTTATTGACCTTTCCAACTAGAACAAAAGTTACACGGAATAAATGTTGGGCCTAAATAACTTGTATAACAATTAAACAACGACTTTCGCGTTGTTTAACTGTTATACAAGTTATGGTGGTTTCCTTAGCTTCACAATTAATCTCATTAAGTGAGGAAGACAGAGAGAACCTAACGTCAGATCACTCCTTTCTCCACTTTCTACCTGAATTCGAAACTTCATGTTAATTTAAAATTATGCGGAATTTGACTTGACTTGACTCTAGTCCAATATTTCGCATAATTTTTAAATTACTTTCATATTTCATTTTCCCTATATTAGTTTAAGTTCCGAGAAATAATGAGAAATTGAACGTTCCTTAACGCTTTGAAAATAAATTATAAAGTTGTTGTTCCCTTTCTATTTTTCTTAAAACAGTAGGTAGGTACTTAGTTTTGCAAAGCGGAAATGGCGCTCTGTCGACATTGTTTTATATTGTAAGTAAAAGTGGTACTTTTAAACAAGCACTTTGTATTGTGAAATATCATTAATTATTTATAAATTTAAAAATACTACGACTTACTATATAGATATAAATTTTATATTATTATTATTTTATGCATTGTCTTGAAAATTATAAATCAGATTCTAGTGTTAAGTTCCTCCGTTATTATATAAAGTTGATATATAATAACGGAGAGAATATAAGTTTATTTTACTTTTAGAAAGACATAAAAATTTAAACGTAGTAAGATTTGAATCCGCGCCTCTTGCCTCTCGCGCCTTAGTGGTCAGGGCGCTTGGATAGTATCCAAGAGGCGTAAATTCAAATTTTTTTTGATATGTTTGGCTAAAACAATTTTCTTCCATCAATGTAAAATAACACTTTAAAATGCAATAAAATTTTTTTATAAATAGTAAAAATTTTTGATATTCAATGGAAAATATTTTAAAACGGGAAAACAAAATTAAATAACTGCTAAGAATTAATTACAGCGACACATAAAGAGCAGCTTTTCTTTTTAATCGTTTCATAATTTCCTTAATCGGAGTCGGTTCATTTACCAGTGATTAATTTAGATCCGAGTCAACGGTGAGGATTTCAAGTTACTTTCAATTTTAAATGAATATTAATTTCAATTGTTTCTATAGATATTTTGATATAGATTATTACTGTCACTCATACTTCCTTTGGTATTGGTGGATATATTTAGTTTTGCCTAGGAAAGATCTATATTAAAAGCACGTGTTTATAATCTATATAATGAGGCTGTTGTGGCGCAGTGGCAAAGCGTTTGACTGTAAACGCGAGAGTCGTCGGTTATATTTCTTTGAAGGGAGCATGTATAATTTTCATTTTTTGAAATTACTCTTAAAAACAAGACAATTTTCATTGGAAGTTTCACATTCTTACCCAAGCTGTATAACTAGCGGAGTAAAGTTGAAAAATGAAGAAAAAATTCTCAATATAAACTAATAAAAAACTTGAGCTTACAGCAAATATCATATCGCAAGACTTTACCTTACAAATACTTGTTCTTTTTAGTTCACGGAAATATTTGCTCTTAAGATATTAAAGGCGATAAATGTTCTTAATAAAATTTTTGTGTAACCTTTTACTGAAACGCTAATTTCCAAAGTGAATGCTTTTCTTACACTTTTCGGTATCATGCAAATATTATGACGGTGATTTGATTTGATTTTAATTTAAATGAAATAAGCTGCTAAGTCCTAGTGTTTTTCGTCCAAAAAGTTAATAAATCATTCATGGCACAAGGTATACAAATGTATAAGAAAATTCCATATGGAATATCAGATCTTTCAATAGAACAAATTAACGTAAAAGTTAAAAATGTATTACTAAATACAATATTACTGTATTCAAGAATATTTGTTGTAATGATAGTTGTGCGTGGAAGTAAAGTAATGCTGGTTATACTTCTTCGGGAAGCTTATGATAAATAATATATAAATTATATTTCAAAGCAGCTACTGTTGAGTTTCTCTCAAGCTCTTCTCAGCAGAACCTGCCTTCCGAGCCGGTGCTAGCTTCCTGTAGGACTGACACTACTGACGCTTTAATGTATTTACATTGAGACGACGATTCAAAAGTGCTCTTAGTGGCCTGATTGAATAAAGACTATTTTTCTTTTGATTTTTGATTTTGATGTTTAGTTACTTATAAAATATAATGTACACTGCTGCCATTAAGAAAAAAAATACACAACAATTATTATTTAGTTTACTTAAATGTTACTCATATCATGGGTAGTGTTCTGGAAAACTGTTGGACCTGATACCCGCGGCTGAATTTTTTAACGTTTAATTATGTATTATAGGTTGAGGTCACAGTTGGTTGACAAACTGTTAGATTTAGCTCTCCCAGGCGTAAAAGAGTTCCCGTGCTCGTCAGTTCGTTAAACTGATCATTTTAATTTCCGCTAAGATATAACTGGATCCACGTAAGTGGAAAATGAATGGATACGGTATGCATTATAACTACTAACCTTTTGGTTAATACTATCGTTACATATAACATAAGATTTAGATGATTATTATAAAATATATCAGCATTATATATATATATATATATATATATATATATATATATATATATATATATATATATATATATATATATATTCAGTTTTATAACATTTATATGGTGTTATAGTATAGATAGCATAAATAAAATCTAATAGCATAATTACATTTCTAAGAAAAATCGTATTCTTACATGAAACTTGTCCTTTTAAAAGCAAAGTCATGATTTACCTGGTGGTTTCTAATACGGGTACTTTGAAGTCCTAAATAAACTGGCACTGATTGGGCCGCGGTCTCACAGTTCTGTTACGATAGATTCAAAGTAAAGAGCTATATTAAAAAATTCAATTCTTTTTAACTAGATTTTTTTGGGGCTTTGTGTAAAACAAAATTATGCTGATATCATGGACAATGAATCGATATGTATTATTTTTAACCGACTTCAAAAGAGGGGGAGATTATATGTTCGACATGATTTTTGTCCCACGATTTATGAGTTGTTTGTGAACCCACTTGAACAATTCTTTTTTCGTTAGATAGAGCGTTTCGTAATCCCGAGGTGATCTATTGTCACCATGTCAGGATCTGATGGAATCCGAGGAAAGGAAAAGGAAAAGAAAATCATAGGAAAATCGAGAGAATCCTTCACATTTTGTAGATATTGTAAAAAAAATCTTATAAAAACGAAAATTACTTCTTTATAATGAAGCATACTGGTTTCAAACATCTAGTATCAACTATCTATCTCTAAGCACATATTATCAGAAAAGCAATGTGTAATAGAAATAATTGGCGATAGTCGTTTATCAAAATATATTAAAAAGCTACGACGGATTTAATTAATTTCGCACATCTGAGGGCTAAGCAATATTAACTTTACTTATAAGTCAAAAAGGTTTGTGCGGAACGTTTAATTATTTTACACATTAACGCCTTGTACTACCTAATATAAGTAATTTAATTATAACGTGAAATACGTTTAGTTATATTTAAAATATTATCGAGTTTTATAGTTATTGTTTATTATTATTATTTCTTTATTTATACAAGATACTACCATAAATTCCATTTTAAAAAACAAAAGCAGAGTTAATTAAATAGTAATGTACACAAGGCGATCTTATGGCTTTGTAGCGATCTTTAGGGCGAACCTTTAGGGCCAAAAGGCACACTTTAAAATTATAAAGACGTAGGTTACGTAAGAAATATTATAATATATTATAAGTAGACATAAACAAAAGTAGACATAAATAAATACCTATAATACAATAAATTCGTATATTGGTCACATATATAGTCGGCTTAGAATGCAAACCTCCTAACATACAATAAGCTTCATAAGCTGTTAGCAGATGGTAGTGGAATTCTCCATCTATCAAATTATTTCTTAAGGTATTAATCAAAAGAGCAAAATGAGTATGGACACGTGTAATTTACAACAATTAATATAAAGTAATACAAATATGCATGATAATCTGATTAGCCAAGTTATTGCTATTAAATTACATCAGACGAACCTTGACCTGAGCACAGGTTTACAGTTTAAGCCAACAATATGTAACTTGTGGCTTATTTAATATCATATTTATAAACAAGCGATGTTTCTGTTTCATATATTTCCCGGATATACTAGAATAGGCCTCTGCCTTCAATATGCTTATTCCAGCGAGACATCAGACAATGTAATATTGTGCTACAGCTAAACAACAATACAATATTATAACAACATATATAATCGGCAGAGGACCGTCGTGGCGCATAGGCGACAGCGTCTGCCTGTAAACGCAACGGCTTGTGGGTTCGATTCCTACTTTGGGAGAATTATTTTTTTTAATTTTCTTTGCTCTGGTATCAAGGCTAAAATACAGCAGCGGGTATAATATATTCGACAATAAAATATTCGTGATCTTATAAAATTCGATTCCAGATAATTATTATTCAACTAGCGGTATATCTTTTTATCAGCTTTCCTTTCTACAACAGTGCAGACAGAGGAAACGTAGTGTTAAGACACTCCGTTTACTATCTCCCTAATAATCAGCCATTGACCTAGTCAGAGGCTGTGCCTCTCCCCACTCTAAGGCAAGTACTGACCAAATAAACAATCCACTTTACCAGCAGACCAGCCAAATAAAAATAATTTGTCTAGTTGAAAACTTTCGTAATAGCATCGTACTGCGTATTTTACAAGAACACAATTTCATGGTACATTCCTAACAAAATAGACGGAGCGAACTCAGTGCCAAGTGTTACGAATTACGACAATCGTGGCCATTCTGATCTGGAGTTCCTTCATTTCTTATAATATATATGGGAAATGTTCATAATATAATATTTACAATATTATAATAGTTACATTATAATTTGTAGGATATAATAATACTAGGTTTTGCCTAAGGCTTCGCCCGCGTAGACATATAAAGTTACAAAGTTTCGATATTCATTTTTGAACGCAATTTATTTTGCGAAGGACTTACACGTGCTTGTTATGCTAAAATAGTACATAATCTGTTTGTGTTGATATCTTGTTGTACGTACATATATATATACATATATATATATATATATATATATATATATATATATATATATATATATATATATATATATATATATATATATATATATATATATACATACATAAATATACATTACATAAGAGCTAACTTAAGGACAGAACTAACTAAGGACTTAACTAAGGACAGAAGTACAATAAAGCGGCCTTATCGCTAAAAGCATCTCTTCCAGGCAACCTTTGGATGTAGGAGTTGTACAAACATGGGCGGTGCATTAAATATAACATATACATAAACATCCAAATAAATATAAATAAAATATGAATAAATAAATAATACAAGCGTACAAAAATACTGATATACATACATACATTCATAATATACATATAAATAAATTCAATACATACACACTATACATACAAATCATTAAAAATAAATATTATAATAACACAAAGGCAAAATTACTGGCTTAAATAGTAATTTTTAAGTAATTTTTTAAAAATGTGCAGGCTTTTGGCACGTCTAATTTTATAAGGGCAGCTTTAATAGTAAAGGAATTAGAGAAAAAGGAAGAAGAATGAAGAGGAATTTCAAGCAAGAAGTTACTGTTGGAGCGTAAGGAACGTGAGTGGGTGTCATGAAGAAACTTAAATTGTTTCTTCAAGTATGGAGGAGTAGAAGGATTAAACAGCACTGAATAGAGACGATGAAGTATGTGAGTATTCCTGCGAAGGCGAATGGGAAGCCACTTAAGCTTATTACGAAACTCGGAAATGTGTTCATATTTACGTACACCAAATATGAACCTGATGCAAAGATTTTGAAGCCGCTCAAGTTTATTCAAATTCCTCTTTAATATCAAGGTAACATATATCAGAATAATCAAGAGTGGTAAAAGGAGTGAGTTTGCCAGCACAATTTTGGTGGATATTGGTAGGAAATTGCGCAGTCTACGCAGGCACGAAGAAGCAGCATAAATTTTTTTGCTTACTTCTTCTACTTGTGGTTACCAAGATAAATGCTGGTCCACAACCAACCCTAGATTCCTGACTGATTTACTAAATGGAATACAAGCTCCATTGACTGATACAGATGTTATTTTACAGTCATCAATTTTCCGCAATAATCTAGGACTGCCGATTACTATAGCTTGACTTTTGATAGGATTAATCATGAGTCCAAAATGTTTACTCTACGTTAAAATTTCTTCAAGGTCATTGTTTATCCTTTTGATGGTATTAGGAAAATCCGTGAGAGTACTTTGTTCGTAAATTTGTAAATCGTCAGCATACAGGTGGTAGAGAGAAGAAATTTTATGACAGATAGAATTAATAAAAATTGAAAATAAGAGAGGAGACAACACGCCACCTTGAGGAACGCCAGCACTGATCGAGGACCATTCAGAATAGAATTCTTCAATTCGTATGCGCTGCCGGCGTCCGTACAAGTAAGAACGAAACCAATCAATCACCTCAGGAGATATATTAAGAGAAATAAGTATAGCAAGTAGTATAATATCAGCACCGTCACCCTCCGATCATCCATACCCTTTCTGATGTCATCGGTGATCCCGACTAAAGCAGTAGTCGTACTATGACCTTGGCGAAAGCCGGATTGTAAAGGATTTAAAAAAATATATTTTGATAGGAACATGCTAAGTTGCTTGTGAACAAGACGTGCAAGCACTTTTGATAGTAGCGGAAGAATGGAAATAGGACGATACTCAGAAAAAGTAGAAGGATTAGATTTTTTAGGCAGGGGAATAATTTGAGAATCTTTCCAGACCGACGGAAAATCACCTTGGAGGACAGAGCGATTTAAAATGGATGTGATAATAGGAACCAAGAGGTCAATTATAGGAATGATCATTTTACGACTAATGCAGTCAGCACCAACTGCATCCGACTTAATAGCTATAATATTTCTCTTAACATCACATACAGTGAATTGAGTAAACTTAAAAGGAGGAACCTCAGGAGTTGATTAAGTGGAAAGATAACTTAAGGTGTTCAGTTTATTTGTACTATCAATTGTACAAAAGAAGTAAAATGTTGATTAAGAGAGTTAATATTTATGTTTTTGGTAAAAATAACATGTTTAGTTTTACCAACTCCGAGGGTTTTGAGAAACTTTCAGACTTTGACTGGATCATCTTCTTCCATTATAGATTTATAGATATGGCGTCGTTGACTATCTCTACAAACTCTGTTGCAACGATTTCGAGCTCTCACATATTTCTCTCTATTGGACTCATTTGCATTAGAGATATATTTAGATTTTGCAATATTTTTCTTGTTTTGTAGTTTTTTAATGTCCGCCGTAAGCCACGGTTCAGGTAGATGTTTCATTCTGACTGGTCGCACTGGTGTATGAATATCGTAGAGCTTGGTTAAGAGAGAATTGAAAATATTTACTTGCTCATCGACTGTATTTGCATCTTCAATAATAGACCAATCAATGTCATTCGCATCTTCACGTAAACGGTCCAAATCCATGCCTCCAAAGTTGCGCTGGAGAAGAATTCTTGATTTAGCTTTAGGGGGTCTCACTTTGTAAGATATATACACATATATATGTATAAGTATATGTATCGTAGTACAATACATGCTTACAGTAGATTCCGGAGCATCGATCAAGCGAGCGAAGCCGTGAACACAAAATAAATGTTTTATTAATAAATATATGTCATTGTGTGCCGTTCTACTGTATTTTATTCTATTTGTATCGAATGGTTTTAATTTTCATTTTTAGGTTGTAATTTGACAGTCATGTTATATTTATAGAATTTCAATCGTCTCTGACCTTTTATAAATATACATCCTTTATCCGTTCGTACATCCATCCGTTTTCCGAATAAAAAAAATAAAAAATAGATTCATTTCATTTATTGTAACTTTTCTTCTTTATGCAGGATAAAGCGTGAAAATAACAAGTAAACATATATTTCTTTTTCAATAACAGCTATAATATAAAAATTAAAGACACGTGTAGGTTAACGTACTGTATATTATATTCGAGTTCTACAAATTACTTATGTATATATAACATAGATATTACTACAATATCATATATGTGTGGTGTTATTAAAAAAAATACGATCAAGCGCAAGTTGAAATTACGCGACGAGAGTTTCCCATATTTTATAATTGTAGCCAGGATAGTGTAGTGTATTGATTGATGGGACTTATAGATATAAAGACAGCTTTCTTTCTTTAGCTTCACGCTGAATCCCACGCATATAAGGGTAGGCAGAGAAAACTTAGTTTTAAGACATTCCGCTCTCAAATGCCTCTTCAAAGCGCGTATTGAGAGCGTAGAAAATAAAAATAATTTATTCTCCCTTCATGGGAATCTAACCCATAACCATCGGGCTTACAGTCAGATGCTCTGCCACTGCGCCATGGCAGCTACTTACAGAGGTTAATTAATTAATTAATACTTAGGTTCAATAATATTTATAAGTTTGCCTTTTGCATTAACTTGTGACTTGTGTGTGACATCTTATTGTATTGAGTTAAGTCAAATTTACTGCGTACTCACTTATGTTCTATGATACGAATTAATCGTATATCAGTTTGTGCTATTCCTACAAATTATCAATGTTTCGAAGTTTTGCCTTTAAATGCAATATAAATTATCAAGTCTTGAAATATTTCATGATTTTACAACATAGGTACTATATTAATATTTTGCATTTTATAATAAGCGAAACATGAATGGCCGTATTTATAACTTTAACTTAGATATTGGATTTTTTCTTTGTACTATAGGACCATAATTTCATAGTAATTTCAGATTGAACCTCCACGTGTTCCTGACAAAAAGGATTTTAAAGGACGGACATACATATGTGTATATGTAGAGAGACAAGGTCTTTAGTTAGAGCACCGTTATTCTTTTGATGTAGGTAACCCTAAAAATATATATTTTATGCATAACTTAGGGATGGTACTGACGTATATAAATTGTGAGTTCAAAACGTATAGAGGAAAAGCTTGTAGATACAATACCAAGAGAAATTGAGAAACGCAATCCACGTATCGCTAGATTACCTTTTATTACAATGTAAATGCATATTATACAGAAATAAGTATAAAAAATAATAATAATCTAGTACTTGTTCCGCCGGATGTATTTTTAAGGTTATGTATCTCAAAAGAAAAAACAGAACCCTTAGAGGATCTCTTTGTTATCCGTCTGTCTGTCTGTCTGTCCGTCTGTCAAGGCAATTATTCTCAGGATCGTTTAGCTAGTAGTAATAGGATAAGAGATGACGGAGTCAATTAATGTTAAAGATAAAGTTCTACAGTCCCTTCAAGCACACAAATAATCTAAGTTTTAGCCGCAATTCGTATGAAAATGCCACGTTATCAAAACCTATAGGGTACATCCCGTTGACCTACAATTCTGAAATTTGGCATAAAGTTCAAACTTATAGTACAAACAAAGGAAAATATCTAAAGAAATTGAATATTCAGTTTTTCTTTTCGTTTACTATACGAAACTTTAACATCAAACTTAAACGGTGCTTTGAGAAAATAGTGTATACAAAATGAGAAAATATATAAAAATATACATACATATTTGTCCAGATTATAATACTGAATAATTTGTATGCTTGCATGCGCTAATCTCGAGAACTTGTTCGAATTGAAAAATTACATTACTTTACACTATACTATTTTATTATATTAACCGTTTCGATGTATGTGCGGACAGACTTAGCTCGGGCTTAGTCGGCCCTATATATATATATATATATATATATATATATATATATATATATATATATATATATATATATATATATATATATATATATATATATATATATATATATATATATATATATATATATATATGTGTGTGTGTGTGTATGTACGTACAACAATATATCAACTAAAAACAAATTTTAGCATAACAAGCACGTGTAAGTCCTTCACAAAATAAATAAATTGCGTTCGAAAATGAATATCGAAACTTGATACGAACTAATATGAAATTGATAACATCCGCTTTCAGATAATAGAATTGAACCTCTCTTCAATATTTTGGTCACGATCCCTTTTGGAGTAATTTCACTTATAAATTATAGGATTAAATTTAATATTATAAGGATTTTGAATGTTATTTAATACATTTGCGATATTCTAATTAGAAATGTTGTTTCGTATGTCTCTTTTTAATTATATAGCTTCATTATTATATTCTGATACATGTTCCGATCCGGTAAAGCTCCAGTTCGATGTTGCCATATTTTACTGCACATCATTTAATGCACATGATTTAATATATCAAAATATAATAAGCTCTAAAATACTCAAACTATTTTTATATGAATTATTTCACTGAGACCCAGTCCATCCGTGTGTTTGTAAAGTGACGTCCAATAAATGTACTTTACAAAAATATACACGATAAATTCGGTTAATGTGTTTTATTTAATACTTAAAAGTAAGTTTTGAAATTTTTAGGTTAATTTTTTAAACACAAAGATATGTAACGATAAATATATCAGCAAGCAAAAGCTATTATCATATCATATTATATCATATCATATTATATTATATTCACTTTCTTCGATTTAAAGAATGCCTCTCTGTCACAGAATGATGTACATTTCCACGATGCAAAATCTTTATGTTCGCTCGCAAACAGTACGCCATATTGTATTCAATCATTGAAATCCAGTTAACAATCGAATTTGTTTACCGTTTCCTATATTTGTGTTGACTATACAAATGTGACTATGACTATTTTCAAATAAAATTGAACGTATTAGATATTTTTTTATAAAGAAAGAAGTTTCTATAATATGTTTATTTGATAATATTTTAAGCTTGAAATAAAACAATATAATTATGTAAATATCTGAGGTCAGTATAAGCCAATTCGTGTCAACGACAAGAGGTCTTAGTACTACCTACCTATTTTTAACGAAATGCTTATTAGTTTTGTTAAACCCCAATAACTCTGGGTAATTTTTTTTATTATATTTATTTATTCTTTATTGCACACACACATAACAAAACACACAAAATGTTAGAATAAAACAAATTAAATATGAAATTAATCTCTTGCAGACAACCTTTGGCAAATGCAGGACTAGTCGATACTACATAATAGGCGAATATGGCACGGTGCAAGTTAAATAAAAAAAAATAATATAAAAAAAAACCAAAAACATATATATCAAAAAAAAATAAATTAAATAAAATATATTTTACAATATAATATAAATGATATCGGTAATAAAATATGCTAAATACATACCTATAAAATTATATAACTATACGCAAAACATACATACATACACCATAAAAAATATATATGTACATAATAAAATATATATATATATATATATAATATATATATATATATATATATATATATATATATATATATATATATATATATATATATATATATATATATATATATATATATATATATATATATATTTATATCCTTTAGATGTTATTGACATCTAAAAACCCCCAATTTTGTCACTGACTCACACCCACATAAGGTAAGATCATAATCTACTTCCTTAAAGCAAAGCTAGCAAACTTTGAACTTGGGCGCTTCGTTACTACAAGGACTATTAGAATTGAATCGAAAACAATTGCACAGAAACAGTATATAGGAAACCAAAAAAAAACAAACACGTCGTACTAAAGGCGATGTTATCATATGGCACGATGTCTTCCGGACAACTGAATGAGATGCAACAAATGGACAATCATAATGGTATCTTGTGTATTTGTTGTCATATGTCCATATGACGTACAATAATAAATATATATAGCTCGTACCAAAACTCAATTCAAAAATGTACAGATCTCATGTAAAGCTAAGTTTATTACTCTGAATCCCTTAGTTCTAGAAGCCCAATTAACTTAAAAAGGTATACCTAAGTCTTTCTTTAGTTTTAGCTTAATCATTTACTGCCTTGTTTTTTTTTATATATCTCTTGTTTGTTTACCATAGATTTTTGACGTCCGTGCCATTGTTGTTCTGGTCAGGGTTGGAGATTTTTGGTCATAAGCTTTAGTACATATCTCTTCTCGTCTCCGGCTACCGTTTTAGCTGGCCGACAGTTCTCGAAAATATCGTCAGCTGTTGTGTTTGTCGAAGTTTCCAGGTACCTAGTTAGAGACTTTATTGCGTCCTCGTCTCTATTCGCTAGGTGCACGATTTAGCGCCAACTAGCGGTTACAATTATGTCGGACATTGAAATGTCAAATGGTTGGCATTTAGTACGAATAGTAAGTAAACAGACAATAATATTATTGAAATAACGTCATTTACTGAGATTTTATTCGATTATGTACACCTAAGGTGTCGTTAATACTGTTGATCTTTTTTATTTTCAGTCTAAAATGCCACAGTCAGTAAATTTCTAGTAATATACGCAAGTATTTTTATTTGGGCTGACTTTACGGAAAATAAATAAACAAATAGAATCGAAAAACGCATTTCATACATATTGCAGACGATCTTTTATAACTGTGATGACATTAATAATGCAGAGTTTTTTTTTATTACAAATAAGTACATTTCTTAAGTAAAAAGTGACATTACGTCCGACAGAGTTTCCGTTTTAGCCACGGTGCGCGCTGCGATCGATTCGTGTTCTCCCACGTCCTACTTCGCACCCAGCGAACAGATAACAGCAGTTTTATGATATATTCTACTATATCAGTCATGGAGCTTTCGTTCGTCCGACGAATGAACCTGCCGATTGCGTCTTCTTCGGCTCCAGAGTAGTAAATACATCCTTTGGTATGTCTTGTTATTGCAACGACAGCGTAGTATATACTGTCGTGTGTGCCTTTATCACTCTTGATGGTCTTTGTTTGGATGATCACTACGGCGTCGTCGTTTACTATCGTTTAAGGGCGTATGGTGAAAAATTCATCCAATATAAATACTATTAAAACAGCCAAGCCACATATTTTACTTAGGGAAATCAGTTTGTAAATGTAGGGCTTGTACATAGTGTTACGATGTGTAGAGTTATAAACTTGGCTCAGCATGGTTTTTTTTTGACAGTGTGAATCATCGTCTTGTAAACATTTTACATGAAAATATTTTGATGGGATTATCGTTTTCAGTAATACTTAAATAAATTAATATTGTATAATATAACATGGATTTAAAGACCACAAACTGTCATAGCCATAAAAATAAAAACATGACTTGAACCTATTTCATGGCTTTAAATCGTGTTACATAAAACTTACAAAAAATCTCTCTTTTCTATGTCAATTCGAGATGTTTCATGATGAGTAGTATAACCCAAGGCCGCACTTTGAGAACCTTCTTCTTACCAGCACCTAAACATGAAGTAATAACGGCGTTTCTTTATGTTATTAGGGATTAGTTTTCAGTCTGGTCAGACAAAACGACGTTTGTTTCCACCTGGAAGTTGTTTCAAGCAAAATATAAAGATCTAAAGTATTATAATATTTATTCGAGTTGTTTAATTTACTTGTTAAAATAGTTGTAGTTGTTTTCAGTCAATATAGCTCAGGGATATTTATTGGCTCCTAAAAATGTACTATAAATTATGTTGACTTCGCAAAAAACAGGTATAAGTAAAAATATATATTTTTTCTATATAACGTTAAGAAAAATTTTGAAACTTAAAGTTAATTACACTTTTATGTATGTAACACTAAATTTTTTTATTGATGATAATTCAGGGAATAATATATTATTGTTTTTTGATGATCATCTTTATTCGACATACACATATAAATTAAAAAAAGGCGATTTTGTTTGTATATTTTATTAATTTTAATCAAATTTACCTTACATCCTCTTTGCTCTTTACATATACAGAATTTGTCCCAAATTTTATTACCACTACAAAAGGGTTTAGGTACGACGAAAATAGGCACATTAAACTAATGTACTCTCGGGCATCATCTGTTCACGTAATATATTAAAACAGAATGTTGCCAGGTTGTTTAAAGTGTAGGTGTTTTATATTAATTTAAACTAAATTAGAATAAAAAACTAAAAAAACTAGCAATCAACTTTACCTGTAGATTATATTTTTAATCATCGAAGACCGTATCACTGTGGACTATTCACCACGTTTCGCGCAATCCAAAATTACATCGTAGAGCATGGTAACATCTTATTTAGTAAGAACAAGAATATAATGATCTATATATTTATACACTAAATGTAAATAACTGATAAATGTGATCACGTGACAAAGGGCATTGTTTCTCGCCCATAGATTGTTCGCCCCGAGGCCGTTAGTTACGAGAAAATATTTCCGATGTTCTAAACAACGTATACATTCGACTCAAATTCAATATAATTAACGGACACTTCAGATAATCGCAAAAATACACAAATCTTTTCAATTTCGAGGTTATATTTTTGACAGATATCTCTATGATATTGATCAACATACAAGGGGGAGCTTTATTGTCTATCTGTTGGTTCATAACTATCTAGATAGGTACTGATTATATTCTTAATGGATAGGTAGTTACTCAACATAAAAGTAGAGGATATTAATTAAAAATAATCGTCGCTTCCTAAATACAGACCAGCGTTTTAGTAGTTTTGTTAGTCTACCTACTTAAAAATCGACCATCACACTGGCTCAAATACCTTATAAATGCTTCGGCTTCATTCCTTATTTAATCTATATTATATGTGCAGCAACAGCCAAGACCGGTGGACTGCTACGCCTGTGGTATTGAGTTATATCACCAGTCTATCTATTCTCGAAGAGGTATGAAATGTCGTGCCTGAAAAATTGTCTACGATACCCATTCAATTAAACTGCCAACTGGTCTAGTCTTAGAATATCATTAGTCCTTTAAAAAACAGATGTTTAACCGTGTCTGTTATACTAAAAATCCGATCCCAATATATAAAAGTTAAGGATATACGGTAGATAGATATATAGCTAGGTAGATGCTGATGTATTCTTCTTCTTTAAGTATGGCGTTTCGAGCGTGTCAGTAGAACACAAATCACTTCGTCAATGTCACATTGAGTGGAAGACACACTAAGGAGGTTGTACGTTAAAAGAATGATTCACACACACAAATTACAATGCATGTATATAATGAACATACATAAAAGTCTGCATATACAAAACAACACACAATACCACTACAGACCACCAATTAACAAACTATACACGAAATTAGATAATAAGCGAGGAATATTTTACACATTGAGTTAGAGATGATTAAGTCTATACTATAACTGTCATTTGATTGACAGAACGACGAATGATTGACATGAACACGAATGTCAAAAAGAGCGCAACGTCCAATGTTATCGCGTTAACGTCAGTTTAAAGCGATGAAAAAAATAAGTGATTACTTGTTGTTATTTAAAATGGCCGGCGGGTTTAATAGGAGACTATAACATCAACGGTTGTACTATTTGAAATTATTAAATCAAATATCACTAGACACGGACTCTTGAGATTCTCGTAAATAGCATTATATATATTATATTATATTTATAAATTGCATGCTAACGGTGCTGAGGCCAAAATTATACATTTTCCTTTAATACATTGTCCTCTGATTACTCGAATTGATACATATACAGTAGGTTATTATAAGTAGGTTAATTTTAATATGTTTCATTTTAATGTATTTCAATATGTTATTGATTTGGTAGGAATTTTCCAAAATTACACCCCAAAGTATATTCAGAAGAGCGTTGATATTTGCTTAAAAATGAATTTAAATTTTATAACATTTTTCGGATAATTTGGATTAAATCATAATAATAATTTTAATTTTTTAGATTTCATTATGAATTCGGTTATGTAAAGCAAAACACCACACATTTTTTTATACTTAAAATGATGTCTCGTAAATTACTTTAATTAATCATATTTTAAATATTATATTGGGTTTTGAACCTATTGCTATCACTTCCTATCAGGCACGACTGCACTTCCCATGGTAGTTTTTTGTCATGTTTGTGTTATGTCTATAACAAAACCAAATTCCATTATGAGATTTAAAAGCTTTTTATTTTTAACACTTAATAAAATAGTATAAGAGTTTATTTTTTTAATGAATATATATGTATCAAGGTGATTAATGGTAACGAAAAAATATTAATATAAAACGAATCATTGATTTTAAAACTATTTCCACCGTAGAGTTATAAGTCGGCTGGGCGTTCTTGAGTGAATGGTTATATTAAAAGGCAAGCCGTAGATGATATATGATGCCATAGATGAATAAAAAAAATAAAACACTTGACATTTTTAAACAACATGTATAATAGTTATTAACTATTTAGACTCAATGTTGATGACAATAAGTGGTAAAGATGGCAAAGATTATAAAGTCCACCCTAACGAGTTTGTGGGCTTATGCTACTATAAAATATAAAACCTTCTTCGATTCAGTGTCTAATCCAAATTTGGAGAAATAGTAAATATCTCTTTATTCTCCACTTCCCCATTTCCTTCCGATTTTTAATAAATGTATATAATACTAAATGCAATATCGCTTTATCAGGTGTAACCACAGTGTCACGTAAAAATCTGATGGACAATGTAACCACACACACATTCATTGTTCTGTTCTGTTCTGTACTGCATTAATGGCGTTTCGAGCGTGCCAGTTGAGCACAATTCACTTCGCCAATGTCACGTTGTATGGAGAATACACGAAGGAGAATGTACGGTGAAAAGATAACTAACTTTACATAATAATACAATGCATGTAAAAAAAGAGATCCAATAAAAATTCTTCCTTCACCTACAACAAATTAAACACATACTAATTACAATATATACACACAATAAAGTGGGTTAGTACTAAATAGTATTTCATACGGGTGTTAGTTTATAATCGAATATTATTATACTTAATGTATTTACATAGAAATTTACATAAGGGACTAAACACAAACATTAACAAACACTGAACATTAAGAGGACGAGGAACTTTATTGGGAAGAACATCATACAAGGGACGGGTTAATTTAGCACAAGAGAAAAGGATGTGAAAAGGGGAACCATCGTCCAGGCCACATTCACATAGTGAATGGTCCCTGACCCTGATCTTAGCCAAATGTACAGGCGTACATGCATGTCCAAGGCGTAAGCGGCAGATTGTTGATATAATCCTCCGTTCAATATGTTTTTGAGAAAAAAACCACGGTCGCTTCGGGATATTAGGTTGAATTAAGGCATAGTACTTACCTTTGATTGATTTTGACTTATCCCAGAAATTACTCCAGGTCTTATACAGATGAATATCTGCCAGGGTCAGCAGATCCTGGGCTGAATTAAAAAAGTGATCAGAAGTACCACACTGGATGGTTAATTTGGCGCAAGAGTCTGCAGATTCATTCCCACTAATTCCAGAGTGACCTGGAATCCATACCAAAGTAACGTCCAAGCCTCTTAGGTGACATGAGTACAATTCTTCACGAATCCTTAAAACAATTGAAGATCTCAATCTACTATGGAGCGGGTTTCCCTTTAACGCCATTAAGCAGCTTAACGAGTCCGTAAAAATAACCGTCTGTTTAAAGTTGTGGGAGAGTGTAAACAGGATTGCTTCTAGCAAAGCAACAGCCTCACCTGTAAACACTGATGATTCGGGAGGACATTTAAATTGTAAAATAATTTTGAATTTTGGGATCCAGCAAGCTGCACCAACACAGCTTTCCTTCGAAAGCTTTGAAGCATCTGTGAAGATGAGGACATAATTTAACCATTTTCATTGACCAGCTCTTGAAATTTTGTGTTGATGCTAGGATCTCCCTTAGTTAGGCCAATATTTGTAATGACACGAGGGGAATGAACAAGAGCATTATAAGGTGTACGGAATAATGGGTTTGATGGGAATGAGGCCAAGGGGTGGGGGGGGGAGGTTAGTCTAAGGAAGCTATCTAGCAAGTAGGGTAAAGGCTTGGCACGTGGAATAAGATCGGCTAATTTATATAACTTAGACCTCAATGGATGGGAAGACAGCTGTAAAATTTTACATACAAATTTATCGGCAAGAAATTGTCGACGGATAGGGTAAGGTGGGTCCACACACTCCACTTGTAGTGCATTAGTAGGAGTAGACCTCATTGCACCTATAATAATCCGTAGACATTTATGTTGTATACGATTAATTTTTCTGTAGCTACTTTATTAAAGGGGTCTAAAACAAATAACCCGTAGTCAATATGGCTACGGATTATAGCATTGTACAGCAGTTTTTGAGAATAAGGATGTGCACCCCACCACACACCAGACACAGCTCTTAGAGCATTAATGCCTTTTTCACATTTCTGGCTGATATATTCAGCATGAGCAATTCCGTTCAGTCTTTTGTCGAGTAACATGCCTAAGAATTTAACATTTTGTGTTATCCGTATGGGAATATTCTCACTTACAATTTGGAGATTTGGAACTACTCTCTTTTTAGTAAACACTACCACTTGACACTTATCCAGAGATAATGCCAGGCCGTGTTCATAGAGCCACTGGTTAAGATAGTGCAAAGCAGTGTTCAAACGATAAGTAATGTCCTCTACTGAATTTGAACTATAATAGAGGACGATGTCATCAGCGTACTGTAGAATGTTGCAAAAATTATTAACAGACAATTCCAGGTCATGTGTGTATATATTATACAACAGAGGACTAAGAGCTGAGCCTTGAGGCAGACCTTTCCAGACAAGTCTGGGAGGTATAGTAAGAAGCGGATGTTTCACAGATACCATTCTACCGGTCAGCAAATTGCATATGTAGTGAATCATCTTAGGCGGAATACTCAGCTGATGCAGTTTCTGCCTGAGTACCGGAAGAAGAACATTGTCATATGCAGATGCAACATCCAGAAAAACACCAACTAAATACTCACCTTTGGCAAAAGCTCGTCGAATGTCTGTGGTAAAAATGCTGAGACTATCAATAGTACTTAAGCCCTTTCTAAAACCGAACTGAGAGGGCGCTAAGATGCTTCTACTTTCCACTATCCACTCCAAACGATTTTTCAAAAGTCGTTCAACAATCTTTGACAACGTAGATGCTAAAGCAATGGGTCTATAGGAATTAGGGTCAGAGGGACTTTTGCCAGGTTTGAGGATAGGTATAATAATCTGAGATTTCCAGGTACTGGGGATATTGCCTGATTGAAATATATTATTTACTAAATTTAGAAAGAGGAACTTACATTTTTCGTTTAATTTAACAATAAATGAATAGGGACACCGTCTTCACCTGGACTGGTGTCCTTTAAAATCCGCCAATACATTTTCAAGTTCATCAAAGGAAAATGGAAGATCCATTTCCTCTCATGATTCAACAGGTGTGGATATAAACAGATCACGGGACGGTGCAGAGGGAGGAGCCAATTTATTTGCAAAATCTTTAAGCCAAAGAGAAGGATTATTGGAGTTAGGATTACTGACATTGTTAAGAGATCTGCGAAACCTCTTAAAATTTGTCCACACGAGGGAGGTAGGGGAGCGAGGATTAAGGGATTCACAAAAATGAACCCAACCAAGTTTTTTCTTTTTCCAAATACATTTTCTGAACTTTGCATCACTGCGTTTGTACTCAACATAATTCTCCATCGTCATACAGGCCGTGTATGACGCCTCAGCAGATGATCGCCGATTGACAAAGTCAGAGCATTCCTGATCCCACCATGGATTGAAATGCATACGACTCTGAATGGAGTGTGTTTTTGGAATATGCAAGTCAGCTGCAGATAGAATGACAGAGACAAACTGATCATAGCAGATAGCGATATTCTCATAATTAAAAGACTCAGGAAGGTTGGCCAACATGCAATCCACAGAGTCTGCGTACTCATTCCAGTTGGCTTTCTTTAAATTATATTTAGGAGATGAAAAAGGAAGAGCTGAAGAAGGATTTCTATTATACATAGAAAGGAGGATAGGGAAATGGTCACTACCATGGGTAGAAGGAAGGGCAGACCATGATAATTGGGAAGCAATACACGGAGAAGATAAGGAAAGGTCAACTGCAGTCCTAGGATTCTGATTAGGATTAACCCTACGAGTCGGTGAACCATCATTGAGAATGCAGAGATTAACATCATCAATTAAGTCCACCACGAAGAAGAAAATCCATCACAGTAATAACACCCCCACATAGTGTGATGAGTGTTAAAGTCCCCCAGGACTAGTATAGGGAGAGGAAGCGAAGAGATAATAGACTTAAGTTCAAGGAAGAGGGAAGAGGAAGGATGAGAGATATATACAGAAAGGAAAGAAATACCAAAGGCCCTCACAGCGACAACGTTAATCTGTTGGCTATGAGGCGGAAGAGGGATACGGGAATAAGGAGAAGAGTGCTGGATGAGGATAGCACTACCTCCATACCCGTCACTTCTGTCCTCCCTTAAACAGGCGAAACCTGAGACCCTAAACGGGTAGTCTGGCACCAGCCATGTTTCCGAGAGGGCAATAATGACAGGATCATACATAGAAACAATATGCAGTAGTTCATGCTTTTTAGCACGAACACTACAACTATTCCACTGCAGGAAGCTTAGTGGCGCCATTGTTTAGGATTTGGAATATTTTGAGTAAGTTTTGGGCAACGTTGGACGGTATAGGAAGTTCATCAGCGGTTGAAATTATGCTCACCAAGGTCTCAGTCAGAGCAACTAACAAATCTTTGCATGATTCTGTTGAACCGTCCTGAGCGATGATTAAGGGCACAACCATTGGAAAGGGAAGAGGAACAATTATTAATAATAGATTGGTGAGCTTGTCTATCAAATCCCTTCGCCAAAGAAGCTCGGGGACGAGGAACTTGGAAAATTGTCTTACGATAAGACTTGGTAGGACTAGCAGGGACTTTACTCTGTGAGATCTGGTGTTTGTAAATACAGGAGGAGTAAACATTTCCTTAGCGATATCCGCATAGGAACGTTGGACTGTTGGGAAACGGGTGGAAGCTTCCATGTAAGAGATACACTCTTGCGACATAATGGCTTTAATGTTCTGCTGTCTAATAAATTCAGGGCACCCCTTATCAATGGCAAAATGTTTGGAAGAGCAAGGGATGCAAGTTGAAAATTTCCTTTGGGGTGTCACATGTATCACCAGCATGGGACTGGGAACACTTGTAGCACCTTGGCGTTGATCGACACTGTGCTTTAACATGGCCGAAACGACAGCAATTAAGGCATTGGATTGTTGGATACTTATATAGTTCTACTTGAAGGACAGATTTATATGAAAACACTCTTTCAGGCAATTGTTGGCCACGAAATGTAATTACTCCTGACTGAGTCGGAACCCATGTAACTACACCCTCACTTATATTCTTCCTATTCATTCTTCTTACTTTTATCACTTCACCACAAGCAGAGGGAAATTCCAGTGAACCAACAAACTCTTCCAGCGACCATTCAACGGGCACTCCTTTTACAATACCCATCCTTGTAATATTAAATGTTGGGATAACACAGACATATTTACAAAGACTAAGGACAGGGTTAATTAAAAATTTATTAGCTGCTTCAGCAGTTGTGAACTGGACGCTGATTTTATTGCGACCTACATTTTTTACTCCATCATTGACAATATCAGTAATTTTGTGTGTATGCAAAAATTGACCAAACTTGATGGCCCTTATGGAGGTGCCTGCAGAGGGATCAGGAGTTTCCCTAGACACATATACTATAAACGGTCCTTTGTCTGAACTAATGTAAGACTTTGGGGCTTCAGTCATAGATGGATGAATCCAGACATTTTGGATGGACGGAGTAGCTGTGGAAGGATTTATTATGACTTTTTTAACATTTTCTTGACTAGAGAGTGTTTCCTCACCTTGCCTTTTTCTAGAAATTGGATGACCCCCAGGGTCGGGAGGATCAGGTGGAGGATCAGGTTCCATCCTACTTAATTATAACCTATAAAACTAAACTTATACTAATACAACTACTATACTACAAAGAACAGCACAAACACTTACTATAACTAATAACCTTGTTAGTATGAATCTTTTCACAGAATTATATATTGTTTCCACTTAAGAGCTTAACAGAATTCACCACTATAACAGAAATTCTCACTAACACGTGTGTCAACCAAAACAAACGCAAGCAAAGTCCCACACATTCATTGTATGGACGTTCATACGAAAATGATTTGTTTTGCTGCAATACTTTATTGACGTTGACAACGTTATAAATTCTGCACTAACGATCTCAGTGATTGTTGAAGTTTTGGTCAAAATGGTTTTTTTTTTTTTTTTTTTAAATAACTTATGTAGCTTACAAAATATTTTATTCTATGACAATATATCTAAAATATAAATTAAAAAAAAAAAAAAAAAAAAAAAAAAAAAAAAAAAATATAAAAAATATGCTTAAAATACAACATTACATTTTTTACTACTCCTAGCTAAAATAAGGCGGCTGGTAGTGACTGTATGGTGAAGACTGGAGATCGTGACAAATGGCGTACCCTGAGAAGAGCTGTATCCAGCAGCGCTGGTACTGCTATAGGCTGAAGTTGTATTAAATATCAAGTTCTGTAGTCACTTAGAGCAAAGACAAAATTGAACTTCTAAGTCAACCCAATCAAAACATACACACACTTGTTCCATTTTGAATCTAACATTATCTAAGAAAAATATCTTTATACTAGAGGGCCCGTTGTCGAGTGTATGTATGTCACTTTATATAAAAGTTATTTTGTTAAATATAATATGTTAGTGTGTATAATGTTTTATTTATTGATTTAATGTACCTTATCAGCATTATTATTAAAAATATTAGCGTTCTGCACTTCTCCTAAATATAAATTATAAGTGAGCCCAATTTGATACTCCTCCGTCCGTGCAATTTTCGTAAAAACGCAGATTTTTCCTCGTAAATTCCGACCCCGTGGAATAATAGGATAAAAATATAGCTGCAGTATATGTTGCTCCAGTCTTATTATTTATTTATTTATTTTCATTTATTGGCCCACAAAACAAATAATAATCACATATACATATATGTAAATTAAAAAAAAATTACAAACATAGTAAACACGATTGCATTTGTCTCCTATATCTTCCAGTGATAGTTTCACAAAAACAGATTCTGCTGTTCCGGAGATTAGCACAAATTTGATAAATATTTGTTTCTTACTTAGTAAATATACATTTGAAAAACACTACTATTAATTTTATTTATCTGTTCTGTACTGCAGTAATGGCGTTTCGAGCGTGCCAGTTCCATATAAAATAAATAATTGGATTGGACGGAAGCATTACTACAAATAATTACGTTGTCTTTTTATATCATATATATTAAACAACTTAGGTATATAGAAAAAAACGTGGACCGTGGACCTGATGGGAAGTTACTGACAGCATGTATCGGTTATGAATTTGATTACCATACTATTCTTAATTCACTATCCTAAATAATTCACTCTCCCAAGGGAATGAACCCACAATTGTCGCGATTACAGTCAGACCGTCCTATTGCACAACCATACATATATATGTATATATATATATATATATATATATATATATATATATATATATATATATATATATATATATATATATATATATATATATATATATCCATACATATATCAAAACATATAATCCCAGGCTGTTTATATGCAAAAGTTAAAGTCACATTTACAGGGGTTAAACAAACTTTTCAGCAGTAAGTTACGATAGTTAGGGTATAGTTATCGTTGTGTTTCAAGGTGGGGATTTATTGACGGTCTAAGTCATTACTAATTATTTTAACCTCGGGTAACAATGGCTTACAATTTATATATAAAATGTTTGTTCAACCCCTAAAAGGGTCTTAAAGGGGTTAAAAGGAAAAATCCCACATAGAAAGAAATATATTTCTAATTTACTTGAAACTTTACTTGAAGCGGATTATCGTGGGGCAGATGCTCATCTGCCTGTAAACACGACGGTTTGTGGGCTCGATTCCCACTCGGGGAGAATTAATTATTTTCTTCGCTCTGGCAACTAGGCAAAAGCGCGGCGTTGAGTTCCGCCACTCAACATGCAATGCTTCAAATGGCGGAAAGTAGGGAACGGAGTGTCTCAACACAAGATCCCCTCTGCCTAACCTTCTAAATGTGGGATACAGTATGAAGGGAATATTGTTTATCGCAAAGAAAAACATAAAAAACTTAAATTCGTCACATGAATTTCTATAAAGAATAGAAAGTATATAGAGAAAAAACATACGCTCATTCCATTAATTACATACTTACTGTATGCTTACCAAAATATCATAGTTTATATATATTTTTACCCAGACTTCAAACTTGATTATATAAAAAAGACACATATATGTATAAATATAAATTTATATGAGAAAATTAAATAAGCAATGAACAATAGTAAACAAAATCCACAAATTATTATGTGCCATGGTGCCCCTACTGCGGGCTTCCGCGCTCATCAACCGTTTGAGCATGTTAGTGGTAGGGCGAGGGTCCCCACCCGGGCAGTTTGCGTACATCATGTTACGTTCACAGTCCTTAAAACAAAGAATAGCATATAAACATATACTAGTACATGTTAAAGTTACATTAGACTTTAATTAATTAGTTAATTTAATGGTTATTCCGTGGATACTGTGGTTAATGATCTTTATCTAAAGCATCTTCAAATAGTAGCTATCGTTACGGTGTCGGGGTGGGGTACGATCCACATAGGGGAAAAAATATTCCGTAATGTGTCCAATTCTGGCGGAAAATAGAAAACGGAGAGTCTCAGCACTAGTTTCTGCCTTCCTGCTATTCAGTTAGGATTATAGAAAAAAATATGTATTTTGTCTAGTGTAATCGGACCACAAACAAATTCTAAATTTATCATGATTTATCACTGATACCTCCTAATGTTATTTGAATAACGTAGGATATAGTACCAGTAAAAATATTTTGTCATTGACATATGACATTATTGATTTAGATTTCTATATTTTTTCTGGAAATGAAGTATCCTACATGGATACTTCAATAAAAAAATTTTGCTTAAAAAAAAACCATCCGCTGTTTCACTAGCCTAGTATCACTCTAGTTTCTCGAGTGGTATTAGAACCCACATACGCGTATATCTAATTTTGTTTATAACTGTCTTCATTATTACCAAAATTCACTATTTCAACAATTTTAGTTTTACTACGACAAAAAGCCATTAAACAATAATATAACATACATTCATAGCTAGAAAACAAAAAAGACAGGAGAAGAATGGATAAACTTTAAGAAAGCTGTTACTTTCAAAACTTCGTCGCTCTAAAATAACTTGGAAACTCATTTAAACTTTTTATATTAAATTAGGATGAAAATTGTTAATAATGCGACAAATTGATATGAATTCATTATGAATATCATTTTCAAAGTATTAATATATGCATCGCTTGTTTAGAATTTAATTTCTTACAAGAGAAACAAATGTAAATTTTTTATGTTCTGGAAGTGCAATTGGACCACATTTGACATAAGTTTTTGTTTGTTTTCAAATCTAGTGGTTGTTAAAGACTAAAGCCTATTAATTTCATAATTTAAAGACAGACTATCCACTATTTTTTAAGTACAATAAACGTATACCAATATATATATATATATATATATATATATATATATATATATATATATATATATATATATATATATATATATATATATATATATATATATATATATATATATATATATATATATATATATATATATATATATATATATATCATCAAATATAGGAATATTTTTCGATTTTATATATCATGACGGCACAGTTGAAAATTGCTGCCTGGATGCGTGAATTATTATCACGAAAAGGGTAGATTTATACTCTGTGGAATATCCTTTTATTACATAAAAAAATATTGTGTGACTTTTTGAGTAACAAAGTATTGTTACAGATAAACATATTCTCCTAGAAGAAAAAGTTTTGTTTTTTATCAGGTTATATGCAGGTTATATTAGAGAATCGACTAGAAGTCGAAGTAATTTAATTTAATGTTATAAAACTTACATACTTATTATTACTTATATATATTATTAAATATCATTGCTTACTGACTTATTAAGCAAATTACATAAGTATGTATACCTGATACACTCCTCCCTCTGATACAATAACTGAGAACTTTTGCAAAGTGACTGCTTGATCGTGAGTACAGAGCGTCGGCTTCATGAATAAGGATTCTAGAGTGCAGCGTCGGAAGCTGGCTCTTGCACTGTAATTGATTTAAGAGAAAAAGGTATACAAATATTCAATTTGTATGGAAAATAAATAAAATTAAACAAATAGCTTTACGCTGTATCCCGTATATAGCAGGATAGGCAGAGTACACCGGAGGCAGTTCCATTCCTCACTTTCCGCCTTTCGAGATATATCGTGAGGACAGGTGGAACTCAACGCCGCGCTTTGAGTTCCACCGAACCCGCAAATCGTCGCATTTACAGGCAGCAATATAAATTTTCTAATTTATATATAAATTATGAAATTTATACATTATCTCCTTTAGCCTTTAGTCTTCATCGTTGTTCGTTCAAGCTTAGTTATTTTAAATCTAGACTAGGCTAACATTATTAGGGCCTAGACCCTGCAGCTGCAGTATCTGACTGTAAACGCGACGGCTGTTCGTTCGTCACTCGGGAAAATTATCCTATTCCTCACTATGGTAACAAGACAAAGCTCGACAATGAGTTCCGTCATTCAACACACAGTGTCTTAAATTCAGCAGAAAGCACGAGATGGAGTATCTTTACACAAGGTTCCCTCTGCTTACCCTTCGTGGGATACGGTGTGAAGCTAAAAAAATAATATTATAAGCTAGATTAAATTTTTATATGCATGCAATTTATATATATTGGAAAGACGTTCTCTATACATTCGCATTCAACCATAAATAATATTGTACACTGTACAGGTAACCAAATTTTTATTTTTCACACTGAAATAAAGTGAAATTGAAATACAGCAAAATAATTAATTTGAAAATGTTATTACAGAAAAGATAATCTTCCTTCGCCATATATTTATACTTTAATCTAGACTTTGTGGTTTAGTTTGGTAGTAGTAGCTAACAATTGTGTATGACACATGACACATTCAAAATGGCCGCCGGTAGAGTTTAATTTTTATTACAACAATAATATACATGTAAATTTAAAAAAAAAACTCATGAATAAAACGTGATACTATATAGCCTATAACTTCTTTCTTTGATAAATTTATGGAATATTGAATACAAAAAGTATTTATGCAATCCAAATAACTAGTATCTACGATGAATGGGTTACAAACACATTATACAATATTACTATAAGCAATAGATAGGTAATTTTTAGGTTATTTGTGCTGATTCGGCCTCACGCCTTATTCCGCATTACAGACAGAGAAATCTC
Organism: Dione juno; assembly: GCA_037127375.1. NCBI lineage: Eukaryota > Metazoa > Arthropoda > Insecta > Lepidoptera > Nymphalidae > Dione > Dione juno. Next base: position 394,701 of record JAXRJS010000078.1, on the reverse strand, counting down.
ATTGGATTCTCTATTTTTCTTTTTTTTGTAAATATTTTTAGTATTTCGTTTTTATATAAAATTTCAACTATGCGCTAACTGCCAATATTTTATTGCCTCAACATTGACAAATTACAAATTCTCTTTGGCAAAAACATTTATCAGACTTGAATAAAACATGCATTCGTTGCGGTTTTTGATGATCGCTGGAGATCGAATTTAAAACACGTTGAACATTTAGTTTAAAGTAAAAATATTCGTTTGAAAAAAATTTTAGTTGAATTATAATATTGCAAAGTCAAATGAGAGCCGTTAGCCAACACATATTTTACTTATTTAATACCAAACACACTTAAAAAGGTATTAGTGCAATATATTTTATAATTTATTACACATAGCTTAGGAATATTATGCAAAAATAAAAAAAATACTTCACGCTGTAACCCGCTTATAGCAGGGTAGCCTGGGACTGATAACCCAGTGTTAAAGATACCGTTCCCAAAGCTCCGCCCAATTTTCGAGACATCGTGTATTGAGTGGCGGCACGCAGTACTGCGCTTTATCTTGATAGTAGAGCGAGGATATCAAAAAAAATAATTTCGCCGAGTGGAATCGAACCGACAACTGTCACGCTTACAGCTTTGCAGCTTTGCCACTGCACCACGATGAAATAAAGTTTAGTTCTATAGATATATCGTTCCCCTTGTCTCCATATAATTAAATCTAGTTAAAAATATTCGTAATAAAACTCTAACCAACAAAGCTCAAAATGTATAGCATAATGCGTCCACTCCTGCGTTGTATTTTTCTGTTCCTCAACAGCATTCTTGAAGGCAATATAGCAGGATTCCCAGGAATCTATCGAGCTTTCGACGCAAAGTGGAAGCTCTTCGTAACCTATAAAGCATTTCAACTGTCACCAAGATATTTATAGTAGGAAAACTTTTCAATATAGTAAATTTGCTAATATTTTTTCACAGGTATCAACCGATGAATGTATTAAGACGTGTTTATTCGTTACTCTGTCTCATTAGACGGGGAAATAAAGATGGTAATTTGAATTAACAATCCTATTGGGTAAGCAGTTCCATTTTAGATATAATGCATGAAAACCATAGTGATTAAAAATAATAACAATAATTTTATACTTCTCCCACAGATTCGATATAAAAATGGATTTTGAACTTAGTTTAATAATATCCAATCTATTTTAACGTCTCCGCTCTTGTCAAAGAGATCAGACATGTCAGTGTTACAGTGTCAAAACGCAGTGTATATATTTCAAGTGACAAGTTAAGCACTATTTAGCAGTTTTTTGCCACTAGCTTCTCTCTTATCTCTCTTGCAATATATGGGATATAGTATAAAGCAGCAAACAATGACCATATCCAGATGATTTTTATCCTTTAAACAGGATTTAGGATAGTACGTATAAATTCTCTAAAACGTTTTATATGAATAATTAACAAAAAAGGTTACATTTTTATGTAGTTAGATCAATTGAAATTTTAACATGCAACTGTAAATATTAAAAAATAAATACATACTTCAAGTCATAAAAAAATAAAAAAAATTATAAAAAAAAATTGTCAAAGTAATATTCTGAATCCATTTTAGATGGCTAAAAAAAGATATAATAAACGGTATTTCTATAGAAGGTCATTTGTTAAGAAAATATTGCAACGATCAGTTAAAATGACAATTATGACAAAAATCCGTTTGTCAGCATTTAGATACTTTTCGTTTTTTTATTTAATTAAACAATAATTGGTGACTTGGCAAGGCGTGACGAAAGTATTTGTTTCTTGGCATGCTTATTATGTTATTGAAATTTCATTCTAATAATTTGTTTTATCTTATTGATTCATGGTGTGATATGATAAAGTGCAGCATAAAGTTCAAATTTTAATGTTTGAATATGTTCCGGAGAACTCTTTGGTTCGATATTTAAATATCCGACATTGAATTTAGATAAAATCTAGATCTAGACCGATGGAGCGATAACAGTTGTACTTTACAAGCATAAACAAATTTTAAAATAGGAACTCTTTTGTATGTAGGTACTTATAGCATAAAATTAATATAATCGCAAAGAAATATTAATAGGAATGGGAGGAGGCCATCGTCCTCAGTGGAACCACCACCACTCAACATGGAAGATGGAGTGTCTTGACTCTCTCCCTACTAACCTCAGCCTACCGTACTATACGGGAAAAACTTGTGATATGAACAAGAGATTTTGGACAATTGAAAAAAAACTAATTATACTCACGTATCAAAAACCAATCGTCATCACAGACGTTGTTGACGACGTGGATGTGGCCCTTTATACTCTCTTCATTGAAATGGCTTTCGGTCACGTCGGAACAATCAGCGTTCCAATCTATGGCGCAGTTGGTTAAGTGCTTGATTGCTCTAGAAAATATTTAAGATAAGCGTTTAGATATATTTTTTTCTATATAATATATTTTTTTCTAATTAATATATTTTTATATAGTACAAAGTTTAAGAAATATTATTTTCTTATTGTGTGTCTGCCAATTTTTTATGGCATACCATGACAATACATATATGTAAAGAGAAATTTATCATTTATCTTTTCATTCTAAAGTATTTGTTTTTTTTTTAAATATATATCAACATTAGCTATCCTTCGGCGAGGATACACCATCGCTAAGGATAGGATAGTTTATGGTATCCCATTCTAGTCAACTATTCCCTATTCTAAAGAGTTTAGAAAGTGAACATAATTATAATCAGCATCAGCTTAAGCAATAGGAAGTGGCAAGAGGAAAATTCCTTGCTTCTATAACACTGAAACACCAAAATAAAACTTCACAACACAATTTCGCAGCACACACACATAATTACTCCAGCGGTTAGCCGCATGACATTTAAAAATATTTAGCAAATGTTTTTCGACATTCCTCTTTAAATTTCCAATGATCAATCTAGAATTTATATATAGTGCAAAATTTTCATGTAAGCGATGGAATTTGATGTTTTTTTTTTAAAACGACCATTTTATGGTTTAACTAAATTTTTTTTTATGGTTTAACTTAATTATATGGCTTAACAAATCTATTAATACAATAGAGGTTTTTATTAAAAATATTCTATTTTTAAGGTGTTCACTTCACGTTTTATACTTTAAGGTAGATACAGAAAACCTGTTTAGGCTATCTTTATTCCCTTTATGTTCAATTTCGAGACATTGCTGAGAGGCGGAACTAAACGCAGCACTTTGTTTTGTTAGAGAGGCGAAATTAATATAATTCCTCAGACTGGGGTTTGAACTCACAACTGACAGTTATAGTAAGACAATATTCCACAGCGCCAATATGGCTTTAGGCTTTAAGACATATATTTTTTTTAATTCAAGATATATACGTTCACTATATATAATTAATAACAATGACATTACATCACTACGTTACCTCATAGATTTTAATATTAGGTGAAAGTATAATGGCTAGTAGCTATAAAGATTAGTTTCAGTACCACTTAAAGTTTTCAATTGTACATGTTAATATTTACATATGAGAGTATATTTAATGTACACAGAGTTACCGATTAGCGTTAAATAGCATTAAAATGGTAGAAATGAGGTCATATCGGTAGTGAGACAGTGACAGTAATGTATACTGTACACACGGCGGTGGTAGATTTAATCCATAATTTATATATGAAAACAAATCGTTTCAAGTTCCACAATTTAAAGCACAAATGGAATAAAGTGAAATTTACCTAAAATAATGAAATGGAAATGATTATCGGCAAATAGAAGGTGATGTAGCCTATAGCCTTCTACAATGAATAAACTGTTCATCATAAAAACGATTTTTTTTTATTTCAACCAGTACTCCTGCGATAAGCTTATCGAGCTTTTGAGTTTTATAATATTGAGCTTAGATTTGACTTACCCACACCAATCACTGATCTTCGATGGATATGGTGGTGCCATTCTACTGGAATTATATATAAGTGCCGCTTCAAGAGTACAATTTAGGGCATATTTGGAGAAATCATCACAATTAATATTTTTAGCGGAGACATTTTGTACTGACAACGTCGTAACAGGTTCAAATTCATAGTCCTCAGAATTTGTTGACGGTTTCCTTGATATCCGATTTTGGTAGTTCAAATCTGGTCAAAAAAAAATGTAAGCTCTTTTCCACTTAACTCGATAAGAATGTAAGTATTATCAAAGTGGTGCTGGTTTCTCAAGTATCCTATATATTTTGAAACAATATTAAGACATTTACATATTATATTATAAATTTACGTACAGGCCTAAATATCTACATTTCGATACATTATCGATGTTTTTAGATTTCATTTTTAAATTCTAACCACAATTCAATTCGGCTCGGCGCTACTTGGTAAGGCAATATTTAAATTGTTTTCAAATATAACGCAGCTTTGAATTTTCGTAGAAAGTGAAAAGTCGATATATTTTGACACTCCGTTCCTTCTACCTCTTTCCTGGTATATCCCGCATATATCATATATATATATATATATATATATATATATATATATATATATATATATATATATATATATATATATATATATATATATATATATATATATATATATATATATATATATATATATATATATCGTGGAATTGAAAAATAAATCAGTTTAGCATATTTAAGTAACAATTTGACATGTCTTTATGTAGAAACGACAAAACGGTCATGTTAAAAGTCTGAATCAGAAGGTGATCACTTTGATTGAGAAAAAAATGAAACACTTTGAAAATAAAAACGTATATAAAATTTATATACAAGCTGCAGTAGCCCGTAATTTCTAGGACTAGAAATCGTAAAACGTAAAATCTCGTTTTATACCGTTCCCATTGGAATTTCGGGTAATCTAGTGTTCTTAGTGTTTTAGTTTAATCCCACTACAATTCCCCTACAAACACCAAGTACCCTACATGCCAATGCTCAGGTTTCAACGCTGCGAAATTATCGGCTGTATTTTTTCTGTCAGTCTATCAGAAACGGAAGAATTCTATATAAATCTATTTATACAGATACAAAAAATAAACATTACAATAAATTACTTACAAAGGCCGTTTATGAATTGCGGGATAATCAAAAGGTACACAATGCATTTCATTTTCAACGATTCATTTTATATTACAATAACATTTTCGCACATGATTTTGACAATTGAATAATATAAACGTTTCGAGTCTCAACTTTATTGACATATGTATAAAAATTATATTTAATCTGTTAAATTTAATTGCGAACTTTTTAATTTTGTGTTCATGCGATATAACAATGTAGATAATATACATTTTTCGTTTTTCTTGTTTTATCCCGCTATATATATCTTTATACTTCTACACAATTAGTAGCAAAAGAAATAACATGGTAATGATCATAAAAACCAGTTAATAATAAATATATAAATAGTTTAGAGACAGAGGGAACCTAGTGTTAAGACACTCCGTTTCTCAAACTCTTTGTTTTCTTACCAGAGCGATTAAATTAATTGATTAATTTACTCGAGTGGGAATTGAACCCAGAACGGTTGGGTTAGAGTCAGACACTGTGCCGCTGTGCCTAAATAATAGCTTTATTTATTATTAGCTTTTACCCGCAGCTTCGCCCGCGTAATCAAATGGAAATAAATAAAAAGATGTAAAATATATAAATTATGATAAAAAAATGTGATAAGTATTACTTTACTTAAACTATTAGAAATTTAGCGTATTAGAAATTTAGCGTCCATTATCAAATCTCCCAATATCAATTGTCATATAATTAACTTAGTTTGAATAATATATTGAATAACAATGTGTATTGTACTGCTAGTTCGAAGTTAGATGTATAATAATTTGTCGAAGTCTGATCCAATTAGATGAATACATATATATATATATATATATATATATATATATATATATATATATATATATATATATATATATATATATATATATATATATGTATATATATATATATATATATATATATATATATATATATATATATATATATATATATATATATATATATTATATATATATATATATATATATATATATATATATATATATATATATATAGATATATATATATATATATATATATATATATATATATATATATATATATATATATATATATATATATATATATAGACTAATTATGTATATATAATACATAATTAATACCTCAAAAAAGATTAGAACCTACAAACATAAACGCCAAAAATATATGTTGCTAAAAATATGTTATATATAAGAAAAACTAACTACTATGCTTCCACTCCTGTTTTGCTTCCATAGGACTGATTGAGAACATACAATGTGAAATATTCAAAGAATAATATAGATAGATAGATAGATAGATAGATAGATAGATAGATAGATAGACAGATAGATATTTTTTTATACATACACACTCCGTACATATACTTAACATACAAATTTATAAAAAAAAACTAAAAAGCTCACAAAAACATAGCATGGAAAGGCGACCTGATCACTTATTAGTGATCTATATATTATTTATATGAAAAAGAAGTTTAGGTCCGTACATATAAAATACATTCACATAATCTGAAAGCAGAAAAGCAAAAGACAAGAGCTTATTAGTCAGCTTTAAAGCTGCAACCTTGTAAAAGTCAAAAATATACAAAATATTACATTTTAAATGTACACCACAAAGCCTCAGTTACAAGGTGTAAGCGTAATTTCAACGTTGTTCGTGTAATGAGTGAGGCGTCCGTTACAAAAGCATTGTCTCTTGTGGTTTGTTTGTATATAAGTATATATGGAATTGTGACTTATTTAGAGCTTATATGACAAAAGCTAGGTGAATTTAATGCTTTGTTTTATATTGTTTGTATATTAAATAGTAACAGAATCGTTTATAGTAATCTAGTTTTAAAATACACTTTTGTTGTTTTTTGTTAGCATCCTGCATATGAGTAGGGTAGGCAGAAAGAATCTAGTGTTAAGACACTCCGTTCCTCATTTTCCACCATTTAAGACATTATGTCTATGCTTTTGCTTTTCTTACAAAATTAATTCTTTTATGATAATCGGACAGGTTACTCAAAGTGCGGTTTTTGCGTTTTGTGAAATAATATGACGTTCAAAATTGCCTTTGAAATATAAATTCTTTTCTACTCTTTAGTTCTATAGTTATGGCATTTCGAGAGTTGAGCATTATCTACTTCGCCAATGTCATGTCTTATGGAGAAAACAGTAAATATATATTTTAAATAGGTGTAAAGTTATAAATTATATGATTAATGAACAAGTTCTCCAACTACGCCATTGTAAAGATGTGAAAACTCAAATTCTAACAAAACAAAGCTAAGTTTAAATGGAAGTTTAAAAGATCAAGGCGGTTTAGCGGCTCAGCGTAATTAAAAGAGTAATATTATCATAATTTTTTGTATAAAACTCAAAAGAGCCAAGGAAATGAGGTCAGTGTCTGACATGAGGGAGAATCTCATTACTTTGACGTTCCTTCGCCTAACAATATATGCTTAAAAGAAAGATATGGTAGACAATAAAACCTAAAAACATAGGATGAAATTACATTAGGCAAGTCCTCAGGGTGTCTAACGTCGACGTTAGTTAGAAGTGACCTCTTTGACGTAATTTTTGGACAATTCTTGCATAATATTATAACGTTATGTTATTTGGGGTTATTATGTAAAACGAATTTTACATTTGTATTCAAATGCTAACATTTAAATACAAATTTCGAATGCTAGTTTATCTTGAGTTTAGTGGCTTCGAATTTGTGAAAATGTATAAAAAAATGTGAACTTTATCCTTCATTGACTATAGTAAGTAGATTGAACCTATTAACTATACTCTAAAGTATAAAAGTTTAAACCCACAATTATTACGTTTTCAGACCTCAGATATTGATAGTCGAAGAATATGATGTTTAAGATATGAGCTCTTTGCTTCTTCTTGGTGGCTTCTTCTATTCATCAAATAAATTAAAAGAATAAAAAAATTAATTCGGTAAAAAAACGATTTAAAGAACATAATAATTGAGTCTGCGAATTTTTGTTAAAGACTCATTCTATTTCACTATAATTTTTGTCTGTATGTCTATTAGTTTGTGCACGACTCACGGAAAATCTACTGGACACAAATAAATGAGTTTAAGTACACTAATATCTTACAACGTGGTCTAACATAATAAATAGTTTTTAAACTTTTAGTTAGTATTTTTTAATGCAGTTCTCGTGAAGAAAATAATAAATCGTTAAAGTCAAGTTAGTCGGATTATTAATAAACACTGAATAGAAGCGTACATTTAATGTGAAAATAATTGGAGTAAATAGAAAATAACATTAAGGAAAGTTTTACTCATGGAAAATAACATTCAAATATTAATTATATTCAATTATATTCAATATAATTAAAGAGAGTAGATAATTGTAAACATTAAAGTAAAAAATACATTTATATGGTTATATTTTACATAGTGAAGCTAAAAATAACGATATATATAAAAAGCAAAACAATACATTACATCGAATCTGAGTTGGAATATAAATTCCAATTGTAAGAAGTGGATATTGTATTTAATTTACAATCATGAAAATATAATGGTAATGTTAAATAACTTGAACAAAGACTTTATATATGGAATCCGTATTTTATATTTTTCTTGAAATCTATTTTCGTAATCATATAATAATAATCAACGTATATTCAACTTATTTGGTAACATATATGTTGGCAAATACGTTGTCTATATGAGTTTTTTTTAATAGACAGACTAAGTCGAGAAGATTATTTTAATGTATGTGATTTAGAAATTTGTGATTATAAATGATATATAGATAAATGTTGAAAAACTGCAAAATTATCGCAGTTCAGCTTACTTAAGAAATGATACGTAGTAAAATGACTGTTGTGTTCTAATCTTCGATTATAATTAGTCTCTTTAACAACACAAAGTCTCAGAGGGAAGCCCACATACACAACACAGTGTACTTCAAGTGGTCGGGTCGTTAGTCTTTTAATAGACCATTTTCAGTAAACAATTGACATTACAAACATTCCATCATCGTTTCACTCAAAGAATAATTAAATGTAGCGACTAAAATTTAAATTTAAATAAATTTTAATCATACTATTCACTTAATTTTATATTCAAGTAGAATTGTATGAGAACGTTCATTTCTAACACTCCACTATGGCCATTTTCTAAGCAGGACCGTGTTCTGCATAATTTTAGATTTAACAGTTTGCAAATTTAAAGGGAAATGCGGTTGGCTGGCCAGGCTGCAGACATATGCCGTTTACACTGCAAACATACGATATTTATGTTTTAGACAATCTTTTTGTTTAATGATCCGTAATAAATAGGTATTACTGTACATCCTCTAAGCTCCCTAGGAAGTCCGCATGCTAAATTTCTGCGCTTCTACGCTGTGTAGCCAAGATTGTGCGTTATATGGGGAGTCACTTTTTTAGTATTGGAAGAGATTTACATATATTTTAAGATTTCATGTATATTTATATATATATATATATATATATATATATATATTATATATATATATATATATATATATATATATATATATATATATATTATATATATATATATATATATATATATATATATACTATATATATATATATATATATATATATATATATATATATATATATATATATATATATATATATATATATATATATATATATATATATCACATGAAAGTTAATATTATTTTAAATATTTTCACATTAAGGTAAAATTAAAGTTATAAAATGTCGTGTGAATATAATACAAACGGGCTGAATGTACTGGAAACGGAAACGGAAATTTTAGTTAGCCAAGTAACTGTCCAGCACGTCGATTACGTAGAAATTAGCATAAATCATTAAGGTAAGGAAAATTTACAGTTGTGTCAGCATTTTTTTTTATATGTATATATATATATATATATATATATATATATATATATATATATAGATATATATATATATATTATATATATATATATATATATATATATTATTCGTCTTGCAACAAATGGCCCAGTTCATGATTCCACCACTGATATGGCCATCACACAATGACAATAAGATGAACGGGAACGGAGTGTCTTAACATAAGGTACTTTCTGCCTACAGTTCTCGTGAATCTAAAAAAATCGACATATAAATATTTAAAATTAGATGTTGCCATATCATATCATAATCTCCAATATCATATTAATTATGTGTTTACCCCCAAAGGACATCAAAGATCAGAATAAAAGGACTTTAGTCCTTGGCGAAACAACAGTATTATGGGCATTATTCATTTCACGTATCTTAATATACTGCTAAGATTTCCGTGACCAGAAACACGAATCATGAACAAATAAGGATAGTTATGTTGTAAATTAATCTGATATTAATATTATAAGAGCAAATTTACTATTATACGACTCGCATGCTTATCGATATATGTACGAAAAATGTAAGAAATATTAATATTATATAAGAGTAACATGTCCAATTCAATTTCTAACCGACTTCGAAAAAAGGGTACGGTTTTATCTTTAAATACTTTATATCTTTTTAAGTATGTCCTTCGATATCTTTGTAAACTAATTTTCTTTTTATTTGTAAATGTCCACTTCCTACGTAAGATGTAAGAGGCTTACCATTGCCATCACGTAAAGACTACTATACTATTTAAATAGTGTAGCTGATTAAAAAAAATCGAAAATATTAATAATTTAGTTGTTATTAAATAATTATTAATAAATGATTATTCACTACAGACGTATAGTCCGTACTTTTTGTTAAAAATTGTTACATACATTTTATTTTTTTATTATTTTATTAATTTTACTCAAAACTAGGCTTATTTTACTTATTTATTCCTTAGGGGTCCAGTCATTTAAAGAAAATGCCAACTAGTTCATAACTGTTAAGAATAACTTTAAATAATTTTAACGTTTATCTACTAAAACCTAGCAGAAACCTCTAAATTTAGTTTTGGAGGTTTCTGCTAGGTTTTAGTAGATAAACGTTAAAATCAGAGGATAGCATAATCATTAAAAAGCTAAATCCTTTTGAAGTAGCATAGAAATTTAAATAAACGATAATCTTTCCTATCTTTTTAGGGGATATTTAATTTTTTCTTTGACTTGTTACTCAAATATTCATACCTCACTCTAAAGTTGCTAATTAGTCCTACGAGATGGACGAATTAAAAATGTAAATTTCAAGTCTGCGGTCGCAAAAATTACAAGACGAAAATGTTTCTAATTTTAAGTTTACATTAGGCATATAATATTTATAATGGTATAATATAATGTTTGTTTTAGTTTTAATTATATAATGTACATATTTCTTTATAAAGTAGAAATCTAGTTTAAACAATTTTGTATTTTATATTTTATATTCAATATATGTACCGTATTCGTATATATAGGCCATCGTGCCGTAGACGGAGACCGCCTCAAAGTAAACGTTCTAGGTTATATTATCAGTTGTGGGATTAAAATATTTAATTTACATGAGATATATATAATTTCGCCATTCACAACACAACATTCGAGATTCAGGTGGAAAGCGTCTATTTACTAAACTGCCATATGCCGCATTCACTGTGAAGCTGTTAATACGAGGTAGTTGTAAGTTCAAATCCTACATGACTAAATTAGTATATTGAAAATATTATATTATCATTTTTCTTTAAGCTTAACGCTGTAACCCTGGCCAGGATGGATGTGAACAGAGAAACCCTAGTGTTAAGACATTTCATCCCCTTTTCGCTAAACGCTACAGCGTAAACATTGTGGTATAAATTTTCATAACGCCATTGCAATTTATATTTATTATAACATAATATTATACAGTATAATGTAAAAACTTTAATTATTATCTCAAAACAGTACTTTAAGCGTCAAAATTATCCTTCAAACTTCCTGTTTCGATGTTCACCCGCAGTATACTGACGTATACGCGTCTCGAGCGAAATAATCGTATTCTCGCTTCATTTGCTCCTTCCCCCGTGTAATTTGCTATCGTAATCACGACGCCTGGATTGTACTACGTAGCTGATTTTTTAAAGAGAATTTGCCGTGTATCTGAAATGATGTATCTGGAATTTTTTTTGTTTTTGTCCACATGTTTTTTTTTTAATGTATTTTAGCTTCACTTCTTCTGATATTATCAGAGAGAGGAAAATGAAAACAATTACTTCTCCCAATCGGAATCGAACCCACAACCGTCGCAATTAGAATCAGCGTTCGACGTAACGTCGCCAAAAAAAAAATATGTAATATGAAGAATCAAACAAGATTTTTTTTCAATTTCCGTTTCTCATTTCTAGACGATTATCCCCAAACACTAGTACAGCGAGCGTCAGCAAATTCACTTCGATCCCAGCGAAACTGGATTTGGTAAATTTGCGTCCATCAGTGTGACAGAATTGATTTGATGGCACGAATATTTCACAGCCACCCAAGTAGGGATACATACGTTACTGGCATCTGATTAGAAATAGATATATTCTCCTTTGTATTATTTGAGCATTTATAAGAACTCCTTTGTATTTTTTCTTTGGTATTTTTTCATATGGGTTTTTTATAAGTTGCGGCGTCAGTTTAGCTGACAGAATTTACATTGAAGAAACATATAGCAGTATAGCAGTATAGTAGGAGTGAATAATCGTATGTTAGCAATACCCATAATATGACGTAAAATAAAATTAATAAATAATAATAAATTGATTTCAAATATTTGTCAACTAAAATACACACACACACATATATATATATATATATATATATATATATATATATATATATATATATATATATATATATATATATATATATATATATATATATATATATATATATATATATATATATATATATATTGTCAATTCGAATAAAAAATATTATTTGTGGATCTTGGCTCCTTATTTTTTAAAACATATTCTACTTCAATTTAATATTACAAACAAATATTGTTTTATTATAAATAAAGATTTACCATAAAATAAACATAATACTGCACTGATCTAAATTTAAACTCTTCAAAAAGTCAGACTGGCCACAAGTAACTCAATAGAATGTCTTATTTCTGATTTACTTTTGTCATTCTGCAAGATTTCATGTATTTTGTGGCAGTAATCAAAAAAAGCCCTAGAGATAAATCACGTCGTTTCTATCGTTCCACTCAACCAAAGTCGTTCCGTATTGAGTGTTGAAATTCAACATGACAGTTTTCATCGGTGATATTTTTTATATTTTTTTTTCAGCTTCACACTGTGATCTACATATAGATAGATAGGTAGACATAATATAATTATAATACTCTCCGCTCTCCGCTTTTTGCCCAAATGGAAGACATTATATGATGAGTGACAGAATGAAAATAGTTCTAACCGACTGAGAATCGAACCTTCAACCATCGCATTTAAAATGACATGCACTGTTGACTCGAAACAGAAACAAATTATATTCGTAACAAATAACAATTTTGAACTATTTTGTTTGGTAATATTTTATTACGACATCTAACTAGAGAGCTCTTGAAACTTGGTTAATTTTTGTTTAAACATTAAGTTATGACAAAGTAACAAGTTGGTACATTTTTTGAAAATCATTCGCCTGTTTTGCTTCCTTGATACCATATATATAATAAATTACTTTAGACAAAAAACAGTCTATGTTTGATAAGCTAAGAAATATATACTAAGCTTATCAAACATCGACTAGCTTGCTATTAGCTTGTTATATTAGCCGATAGTTATAAGTATCTCTATTGACTTCTCACGGTAGCGCTGTAAGGATTTGACTACCGTTGCGCAAGGTATTGGTTAGTGGAATATGTATTGACTATTCATTGCATCATTGAATATTATGTTTCAAGTTAATATACGTACTTTATATCGTCATTAGATTAGGTCGTATTTATTTAAATATATTAAATTTGTGCAGAGAAGGTGCAGTTACATTTTAAGGATTCCTTACCTCACGAGGAAAACACGGCACCCTTATAGGATCCCTTTGTTGTCCGTCCGTCTGTCTGTCTGTTCGTCTGACAAGAACAATTTCTCAAAATTACATTGAGAAATCCAGCTGAAATTAATATGAAATATCCAAATCGATAACCTCTTAAAGCTCGGAAAAAAATAAAACTTCTAAGTGAACGCAATTTTGTATGAGAATCGCCCTGACCGACTGGCGATTGAATATTGACCTAGGGTTATATAACTTGATAATAATTGAGAACCAAGGAAAACATTCTAAAGTTTTCATAGATATTCCAGAAAACCATTACAAACTCATACTGTAGTTCATGGCATGCAAAATGAGTGAATACGACCGCAAATTTAAGTTACTCCATTTTTATAGAACCGCAGCACGAGTACAACTCGCACTTGACCGATAACTTTAACGTACTTGACGTTTTTGCTTGAATTTTTACCACTAGTTCACTAAAATTAATGTTTCAGACCTAAGATTTTTTTTAGTCACTAGTCCCAAGTCTACTACTCAGTGCTGTTTCAAAGAATCCAAATCAATAATTATTTATAAGTCAAATTTATTATTAATTATATATAGATATATTTTCCTATATAGACGTAGATGTAATTTTCTTCAAATCATTTAGAATTAAAAAGATAACAATGATGACAAATATATGAAATTTAAATCTAAAGCTACAGTATTGTTTGCCTTGACATGTCAGCTACAAATGAGATATATAAAGTACAATAATTTTCGAATAAAATTCATCTAACTACTCCGTACCAAAGTTTCCTTTTGTTCGTTTGCTATGGCTCAAACTTTTGGACACCGAATAAAGTTGGATGAAGCCCACTGAACAAATTGAATGTAATTCACAGTGAAATTTAAAGGTAACTTCTTATAACAATTGTGACATTATAATTATTTTATCATTTTCTTCTTCACTTTAGTAGTTAAAAAAATAATGTATTACTCGGTTGTTACTTTATAATATAATTTTGTTATGTTTAATGTATTTACATAATAATTTACACACGGGACTAACAAACATTAACAAACACTAAACATTGAGAGGACGAGGGACTTTACGAGGAAGGACCTCTATGAGGGATGAATTAGTGTAGGATAGAAAGAAAGGAGGTAGAAAGGGGAACTGTCGTGCACGACACATTCACACAGTGAGTGGTCCCTGATCCTGATCTTGACGAGATGAATTTGCATGCCATGTCCAATGTTACCCTCCTTTCAGTAAATCTATGTGAGAAACACCAAGCTTAGGGATAGGAGGTTGGAGAAATGCATGCATGATAATAAACATTACTGATAATTGGATAAATCCGTTAATTTAAACCAGGATTTACCCCAGATAAATGCAAGATATAATATTCCAAAGTACCACAATGGGTGGCTAAATGAGCGCAAGAGTGCAGATTTAATTTCATAATTTTACTAAATTTGTAGTCGACGTCATCGTGGAGGAGTTCTATCTAGTACTCAATTACGTATTACAATATTATTTTTCCGTAAACTAAAGGGAGCAAGAGTTTATATATGTAGATATTATATTGTAGTGTACATTGTAGTGAACACTTCACATTTACTTGGCTATTTTACCCCCTAAAGATGATTGGTGTCAATTACACAAACCGATGCCTTAACCCCACAGTTTTAAAATAACTTAAATATTACTATACTCTTAATTAAAGCTGAGTTATTTTTTATTTAAGCTTTATTAGACACTTGGTAGTTATTTTAGAACTTTGAAAAATATTAACATATTATTTTAAAGCTTTTAAAGTAACAAAAAGATGGCAATAGAATTAAATATTTGCACAAAAAGATTAAGTTATCATTCAACAAAAAAAGTAGTGAAAAATTCTACTAAAACTTACACTTTTTGAAGACTCAACGACTATTACTTATCTATACTTTTGTCACATCTTTCATTCTATCTCTCTAGTGCAATAGCTTCTACTTATAATATATATTACCTTCTGGATTCAGTTCCGTTGATTTATAACTTCTCCCGATTAAAATATCATACAGCTTGTAGAAGAGCAAAGTCAGATATGCTAAAAAGCTAGTAATAGTCTATTATTATGAATTGTCGATTTTGTAATGAGGAGCTTATAATTTTTTTAAATCGTCATCTATTGTATAAATAAAATCAATTTGTCTTAAGTTTCAACCAGTTTGAGTCCTTTGTGGTGCAGCGACATAGTGTCTAAATGTAAAGGCGACGATAGTGGGTCCATATCCCAATTGGGGGGGGGGGGGTGAATATAATTCACTCACACACACACACACACACACATTTAATTTTTTCGCTCTGATACGAAGACAAATCGTGGCGGAAAGAAAGTACGGCACGGAGTGTCTCTCTCTATCTACTTTGCTATATGTTGGAAATAATATGAAGCTGGTTTTTTTAACCACTAGGCAATTACCAACTCTACAGAAGTTCAGTCAGTAACGTACATAACTATATTAAAATAGCATATTTTAAATTTTTTCAAGATATGTACAGCTATTGCACAATTGCCCATCCGCATGAATTTTGAGTACGAAACGTTTGTTCATTTGACATTTCCAATGGACGTGACTAGAATACAATCGAGTATTGATTGGATGATACCCAAGCGAATAAATTTTTCGTGTTGGGTATAAGTTATTCAGTAAAATATTTACATAGGTCAATATAATGATGATGTGAAATCAAGCAAATAAGCTTGTATTACAAGTTTATCTCTTTCCAATTTTGTATTACAGTCACGATTTAGTTATTATACGTTTGTTTTGTAAAATAGAGATCGTATTGGGAATTGTTTGTTTACTTTATAATTTGTGTTTCGTGTTTTATATTCGAACGAGCTGTAGCCCGCAATTTCATTTGCGTGAAATATAAAACGTATAACCCCACTTTTTCCTGTTCCCGTTGGAATTTCGGAAAAATCTCTCTTAGTGCTCCGCTTCACTCCCCAATGACCAAATTACAGATATATATATATATATATATATATATATATATATATATATATATATATATCTAGATATATATATATATATAATATATATAATATATAGTATATATGATATCGATAATATACCGAGCTTTAATGTGCTCGCACGCTCTTTAACAAATGTTTTTTCTGAGTAAGCAATATGTATATGTGTATATATAGCTTATTCCTATCTACTGAATAGTTATTTAATAAGTGAAAATGGCATAGTAGATTGGACAGTGAAAATCTGCTATATATATATATATATATATATCATATATTATACATAATAATATATATTTATAGTATATATATATATATATATATAGTATAAGTATATATATATATATATATATATATATATATATATATTTTTTATTAGATACTAGATATAGATATATTAGATTTTTTCTGTCCAATCTACTATGCCATTTCACTATTAAATAACTATTCAGTAGATAGTATAAGCTATATATACACACATACATATTGCTTACTAAGAAAAAAACACCTGTTAAAGAGCATTAAAGCTTGTTCGATTAAAAAAAAATCTAAGTGATTTTTTCATATAACAATGTGAAATCAAGCATGTCATGCGTTTTTCTTAAATAGAACAATTTTAATAATAGATGAAACCTCTAGAGATGAAACTCATCTATTAAAATTACTAGTAATATTACATAAATAGAAAATACATAAATATAGTCAGCCTGACGACGTATCGTAATTTTCGTAAACAAGAAAATGTACTAAGAAAACGGAATATATTTAAAACACCTATATCAATTCAAAGTTTCATTCTTTATCATACAAAACGATATGTGCGCCATATTTTATAACAATTGTTTCAAAATGTCTCGGTACAACTTTGTTCGTAAACGATAGCGCGGCAAAGGGATGCAAAGTTAAGAATTATGATTTATATCATTGAAATTTGTCACAGGAGGATATTTTTATTGAAATTTAAAGTAACATATACATCCATATATGAACGTGAGTTTAGTTTCTTGTTATTTATGCCCGCGGCGTTTGTCGAAATATCATGACATTCGGTTTTCGCGCCTTCTGACCAAATTTGAACATTGCGCGTCGAGTGGCAGAATTCAACAAACAAAGACATTCCCATATTGCATATAAATACAGTCTTATCAGCAGTGTCTTTAAATTGAGGTACACTCGATAGCATCCAATAAGATAAATTTAATGAACAGATGTTGGCTAAACCAGTGAGTCATATCAGTTAACTTGCCTGGTGTTGAGCCTGGTGTTGATCTTGAAGCGCTCTAGGAACTAATTCACCCTTGATTTAAAGGTCACCATATTGTATGACAGGACAGACACGAGCATTGAGTTCCATAGTCTAGCTGAAGGCACGAAGTGGTTTTGGTGTGTGAAATGGTAGTGAAGTGAAATGGTAAAGGGTGAATTAGGTTGTGCATTTGTAAGGCACTTTCTCCGAAATATATGAATATGCGTTCTTGAGCACTCTGCATTTGTGTATTCATTATTATTCCTAGTTGTGCTTCGACCTTAAGTATTCTGGATTAATCGAAAGCGATATGAGTTCTTAATAGAAAGAAATGTTTCTCATGTACGTTGCTTCTCCTTTTTAATATACGTAATTTATAAAAAAATATATTTTTACCAACTCTATCCATATTCGTATTACATTTACGAATACCTTATTCAAATAGAAATAAAGATTATAAGATTCATATTTTAGCTTCATCCTCTATGGCGCATAAAATAAGGTTAGCGTAAAGTTTAAGACTTTTTGATCTTAGCGTTACTTTTAAAAATCATTACATATTTCCACAACTTATACAATATAAACATAAAAACAGATAACACGGAAATGGTCACAGATAAAACAATAAAAACTAAATCAAGTTCTAAATACTCTCTCCATGATAAATTGGCTCCAGCTGCTCGCAAGTGTTTGGCACCTCCGTGCCGAATAACGTGCTCTATCCACCATATTGCACGATCAGCAGGTGACATTAGTTGATCTTGGAATATAGATTGGAGACGAAGCATGTTTTCTTTATAACTGGAACAAAATTGGATGAAATTGGTAAAGAATGGAAGAATTTGGTTTTATGCAAAATTTCGGTGGCTGTTTTTCTTCTGATTTTAGCCGTCATGCATATTTACTTTATGCAGCATTTCCTATTCATTTTGTAACTTTGCGATAATTTATCCCAACACAGATAGATATTAGTTTGGATTTTTAGTATTAAGTGACTGCTCTTTGTTATTTTTTGTT
This sequence comes from Dione juno, assembly GCA_037127375.1. Classification (NCBI taxonomy): domain Eukaryota; kingdom Metazoa; phylum Arthropoda; class Insecta; order Lepidoptera; family Nymphalidae; genus Dione; species Dione juno. Next base: position 375,456 of record JAXRJS010000078.1, on the reverse strand, counting down.
TATTTTTTAATTTATTATACATAAAGTGAACAAGATTAAAATCAACATATTCTTAAATAATAATTTTAAATACACGTATGTTACGTTCCCACACTACCCGGGGAACGCTTATCTAGATTTCGCGTAACTTGTTTACTGCATTCCATCAAATCTAAGAATTGTAACAGCAAGAAATGTAAAACGTAGTGTCATTTTTCATCCTTTGTTTTAGTTCATGTTAGTTTTAATATTAAAATAATTATTCACTCTTGTTTTCTCACATCGAGCAAGTAGTCACCATTTTAGTTAATAATTTAAATTGTAATTTTTAATAAAATATTTTAAAGATTTGGTTTTTTTTTGGATCCTACGCTGCCACCGTACTTAATTCGTAGTCGAAATATATTTATTATGTATACATAGTTATATAGTAGGGATGCTATAAACCGGCTACAGACACGTTTTTGTACACAAGTAAGATCCTAGTAAAATATAGATGTAAATGGAATATTAAAGTTCAATGCCAAAGCACTAATTGGACTCAACTTTATTGTTAAATTACATAATTTTTTTATATGACTATTTATATTACCTTTAATACGGCATACTGTAATGTCTATATCCCATAATAATAAGGGGCTCTTAACACTAATTTAATTCTTCTTACCTCTTATCATTAATAACTTTTTCAATAGCATTTCTAAATTCATCCTCTGTTAATAAAGCCATGTCAAGTTGAACACCGATACCGTGACGAACATATTTCTGTGCGTTATACCATTGATCTGCTAACATAGGGATACCCACTAAGGGTACTCCTGCATTTATAGCCTCGTCAGTAGATTGAAGACCACCTTGTGTTATAAAAAGTTTTAGATTTGGATGCCCTGTGAACAAATAAAATATGCTGTATTTATTTCAATGGCGTTTTCTGTTTTTGGATAGGTACAGACGGTTCAGATGCTCCGTTTTCCATGTTCATACACGTATAGAATTAGACACCACTGCTTTTAGTGCCTTACTGTTGTCATGCAGCAGTAAAAAAAAATTTTCTTAATATGAAAATGCAAACCAACAACAACCGATCCAATAATTTTGGTGCACTGCTTTACATCACACAAGGTGTCCATGATAGTACTTTTATTATTTATATTACTATCAATATTGATATTAAAAAAATTTACATTTCAATGTATTTTTTATTAAGAAGATTGTATGTCTTATATAATATTTGATAGAATATTAATATTTATTAGAAAAACCGTTAACAAACTCCATATTGATACTCTTTTTAATTGTTACATAAATTGGTAGCTAACCTGCATGAGATTCGTGCAGTTTATATTAATTGATTCTCATACAGGAACTGGATTACTTAAGGCTCCATATAACTTTAAATATGGAACATATCTATCCTTTAAATATTCCATTCCACATTTCACTCATTTAATGAACTTGTAAGCTCTATGGCGGAACATAATACTGCAATTTTGTATGATTAAAAAAGGATATTAATTTACATATAAGCATTTCTCCGGAGATCAGTCTCATCCTTGTAGAGAATCAGATTAACCGAATCGGAACCGAACCCATAAACGCATGCATGCCTTTTTGCGCCACGACGGTCCTCTATATTATAATTCATTATAATTATTAGAATTTTCTTTGTCTATTACTTCAATTAGGTGAATCAATAATTGTAATAATTTTACTATTTCCATTATCAAGAACTTTTAAATAAAGAAACTACAGTAAGATGTATTTTCATAATATTTAAAGTATATATAGTAAAGTAGGAGGTTATATATATATATTGGATTGAATCTATATATTATTATTCTTTTGAGTGTTAATTTGTGATTTTTTATTTAATGTTTATTTAACATATATATTGTTAATTTATGACTATTTTATTAATTTGACATGGAATTGTATTTAATTACAATTTTTGTTTGGTATTTTATAGGAATAAACTTTACAAACGTATTTGGTTTCTGTCATGTTAGATATAAGTTTAATGTAATGAATAAGTAAATAAATAAATTAATTAATATATAAATAAGTTAATAAATATAACTAACTAATTAATTATATTATTTTTTCTTTTCAGATACGGGACCCTTAAAACATTACACCCCAAATGTGTAGTTCATTTCATACAAAACGAGTGAATTTTCAAACTTAAGTTTGTCACCATTTACAAGTTTTTTTTTCGTTAAATGAAATCCTAAAATTTGTACAGATCTCTTGGTGAGCTAGTGGGACTCGCACTTGACCAACACTGTTTGTTAGTCTAGTCTAGTTAGTATGTCTTGAAAGAAATTATTTAACAATCCATGGATTCACCCTAAACGAACAGGACCCACCGCGTTGTAAGTACATCAGCTCGGAACATTAACTGCGACGCAAGTGTCATTTTAACCTCTACTGTCCTAGCCTGTCTCTCCCTACCTAAATTCGGAATAACTGTACTACGAATTTATTTTTAAGTTTGCATCTTTTTCGGTACTTTTAAGTATATATTTTGTATACCCACAACCTATAATTTTGTTCTGTTTTGTTTTCATTTATTTAATTTTAAAATAGAATTTATTTTGAAATACAATCATTCACATAAAAGTGCATGTGAAAATATGTTACTTTTTATTAAAATAAAATAATAAAATATGAGGCACTAGTTTAGTCTAGTAGTCTAGTAGTCTAGTCTAGACAGACACCAGTTTAATAAAACCTGACAAAATTGTATGATAATAAAATTACAATAAAACATTCAAAAGCATCCATTCAGTAACTGAAGGACAAGGATGTAATTCTTAATGAAATACACACTAAAAGTCTTTAAAGAAAAACATCAAAACACACGTAGACCATATGTTTCGAGCGTATTCGAAAAGAGATTCTACGTAATGGCATTAAATGACATACATCACTTGATAACAATATTACAGAGTAGTTCCCTTCCAATACGCGCCATTGCCTACAAGCAACAGCCCCGAAAAGCAAGACTGCCCTCTACAATAGATTCCTAACTAAGTAATATAAATTTAAATTACAGCTTATTATGCCTCCATGCCATCCTGTGAAAATTATCTTAATAGACAGATAGACGGACTGACAGACAATAAAGTGATCCTGAAAGGTTGCCGTTTTTTCCTTTTGAGTAACGGTAGTAACCTACATAATTAAGTGACCTCCATAATTAAATTCCCTTAGAAGGCAACATTTCTTATGATAATATTTTATGACGCGTCATAAAAATCAGCCAAACGAAGTTGCGGGCAACAACTTGTTATTATGATTTTATGTTGATGTGATATGCGAATAGATCAATAGGTCATTGAGCAATTTATAATTATTAGCCGATATTAGCGTTTATAGGCCAGTAATTATATAGTATTTAATTGATAACGAATAACGCACAACTATAGATATACTTTACTAATTTTTGTAAATATATATATATATATATATATATATATATATATATATATATATATATATATATATATATATATATATATATATATATATATATATATATATATATATATATATATATATATATATCTTCTTCTTCTTCTTCCTGGCATTAGTCCCGGCTTTTTGCCAGGGTCTGCCTTCCGACTAAGACCAATCGGTCCATATGAGTGGCGAAGTGGTTTTTTGTGGAGCGATTGCCATCTGACCTCCAAACCCATTACTGGGAGAAACCAGGAAAGGAAAGGGAATAAGAGGCAGAAAGACTTGGAATATAGGGGAGGGACACCACTTACATGGATTGGATCGGGTTATGAAAGTGGTGGCTCGAGGTCCCGGGGTCGCGTACCCGTATGCCGGAAACCAAATATCGGACAGATAATTGGCTAGACACCCTCTGAGATGCCAACGCCACGCGGTGTTCCCAGGCGGTCACCCATCCAAGTACTGAACGCGCCCGACGTTGCTTAACTTCGGTGATCGGACGAGAACCGGTGTGTTCAACGTGGCATGGACGTTGGCATATATATATATATATATATATATATATATATATATATATATATATATATATATATATATATATATATATATAATAAAGGAAAAGTTTATATATATATATATATATATATAAACTTTTCCTGAGTTACTGAGGGACTGACTGACTGACTGTCAGGCAACGCACAGCCGAAACTACCGATCGTATATACCTGTAATTTGGCATGTAGTGTCATTGGGGAGTGAAGCGGAGCACTAAGAGAGACTTATCCGAAATTCCAACTGGAACAGGAAAAGAGGAGTTATCCGTTTTATATTTCCCGCAAATGAAATTGCGGGCTACAGCTCGTTTGAATATAAAATAAATGAAGTGATTAACATCAAAACGATTAACGTGATGTTGAATAGGCTGTATTGATAATAAATGTTTAATTGGAACCTCTAGTTTCTGAGATTAGCGCATTAGCACCCAAACAAAATTTCATTTGTATATTATTAGTTTAGATCAGGCTGTATTTTAGTAAGTCAGAACTAAATACTATTGTAATTACAAGTAAATGGATTCTTAAATGTGTTTATAATTACTTATACAAAACTGATAGTCACCACAGCAATTATAAAGAAAATGATTACGTAATTAATATCCCTATAAACAATAAATGTGTGATTTTGCCGTCTCTTTAGTACAATCTACGCTTCCGTTTTTATTGTGATTGATATGTTGTTATCATAATTGACTTATAAATGTTTATATACATGACTAGTAGTTATATAAACAAAACAAATAAATATATAAATAAAAAAATATATAAGCAAATAAATAAAGTCGTAAATAGATAATATATCTATTCTTTATTTATTATTATTATTATTATTATTTTGTTTTACTTTTTACTCTCGATATATGAATTATACCGGTATATTGACAATCACGGACCTAGGTCAAGTGAGAGCCAGAGTAATGAAAAGTGAAATTTATTAATTTGAGAGGCTTAAAAATTTTCTAACTATTCTACACGTGTTTAGAATCGCTGCCTTTTGCAGAAGGGCGTAAATATAGGGAGGCAAATCTAGTGTAGCAATAGACTGGTGGAGGGTTTTGGGAACAACGCCTGTTGTAGAAATAACTACTGGTACTATTGTTACTTTCTTCAATTTCCACATTCTAATTATTTCATCTTTTAAGTCTTCGTATTTAGTGAGCTTTTCCGAAAAGGTGCTTTGTAAATTATGCGAATTAGGTATTGCAATGTCTATTATTCGTGCGGTTTTATTTACTTTATCTATTAATGTGATATCCGGTCTATTGCAAGGTACAGTTTTGTCAGTCAATATGGCTCTATCAAAATATAATTTATAAAAGTCATTTTCCATTATAGATTCCGGAGTATATTTATTATTATTATTATTACACTTATTTCTTTTATATTATATATTATGTAAATATATTTATTTAATATAAAATTTAAACTATCAAAATATATATAGCATAATAGAAAAGTTACTTAAGTTACAAAATATATAATTATTATTATGAAATATATACCAGTTAAGGTAAGTAGACCACAATATGGTCACTTGCGTACAGGTCCTAGAAATCTGTACACCAGTGTGTCAATAATTGCGAGGTGGACAGTGAACGTATCTATGTCTTCTTATATGTTGTCTATCTATATGCAATACAATTAAATAATTTTTAACTTACTAAGCACATCGAGTTGAGGAAGCCACTTTGCTATTTTGATATTGTCAGATTTTCCAGGTAACATTTCCAGATTCCACTTCCATAATATATTATAGGGTAGTTCAGAAAACACTTTATTAAAAATTTCTAGTTTTTCTCGAGGCAAAAGGTCCGGTCGGACGTTAGTGCCTAAACTAAAGTAAATTACACCATTTTTCGATGAATCCAAAAACGTTTGGAGGTCCTGTAATAGTAAAATATGATTTAGTTTCTAACGTTATTTTATTGCCTTTCTGTATAAATTCTGTTTTTAAATGGTTCAAGTTCGGGTATTATACTTTTACTTTAACATTATACAAAAGATATAATAACTTAAAATTTCAACATATTTATGTTATCTGCTATTTTGTGTTAAACATATAGATGGATCTGCATGAATACATGTAAATATTTAGAATATAACTTGCAACATTTTTTTTCCAAATAATTGTGCATTTTAATTTTAGCTATTTACGCTTTACTACAAAAAAAACAACCATTTTTTATCTGCCTTTATGTCTGTCCGTCTTTCTGTTTGTCCGGGCTAATCTTTGAACAGTTGAACAGAGTGCCCCCGGGATAAGGATAATTCCTGTACGAGGACATCGAAGCAATCAAAGCTGCCACGTGCCCTTAGTTTACTAAATATAAGAAAAGTAGAAATGAAGTATATTTTAGAACTTTTTATTTGTAGCTTCACGTGTTATCGCTTGCGGAGTAGTCAGATAGAACGGAGTGACAAGCACTGAGGTCCCTGCATAACTCTTTTGCCTCGTCCATTGTCCATTAACCTAGACGCTGTGTCAACCATGGTCTGTATTGCTCGATTCTTTTATTACTCATTCTCTCGACGTGTCCAAACCACTTGAGCATGTTCTTCTTGATTCTTTCTGTGACATCCTTGCTGGTAACTGCCATTCTGTATATATCTTTAATGCGAATTCGGCTTCACATGTGGCCCGAAGAGATAGCAGATCCGCAGCATTCATCTTTCTTTCATTCTTTTTCTATTATATTCACGTATAACAGCATCGGTACCAGAACTGCATTGTGTATGGCCAAACGTGCAGCTACACTGGCGTTTCCGGCGTCTCATCAATGCACCTTGATCATCGTTAATTCTGTTACCAGAAGCAATACGCCTTTCCACATCCATTTCATATCTTCCATCTCTACTTTACGTATTTCCCATGTCTACTACTTTAGTCACTTGATTAAATATATTGCCATTCACAAAATTGAATTTCACATAAATAATTTAAAGAATAAAAAAATACTTAAAGAAATCATATAAAAATAGCAATCTGACCACGAAGAATTGCGCTTTTCATTAAGCTACGTCGAAATTCTTTTTGAAAAATATTACACAGGTATACAAAGGCACAATGACTACATCTCACCAGCAAAAATGCTTATAGCAATCTTAACTTCTTTTATATCGATTTCACCATCTGATACATAAAGAATCAGCGTGTTGCTGATACTTGAGATAGAAGCATCATCACATTCATATATCTCTTTGTAAAATTACGCCCATCACTGTAAAACGTATTTGTAGTCTGTTCGCCCTCTCGTACGCTGGCCAAGAAAGGCAAATCGGTCATGACACTGTCCTTTCTCTTGGTTGTCAGTCACAAAATTAACATCCAGATCTCTTTCATCCATTGTATCGAATAGAACATCATCATCATTCATCATCGTTCCATCACTCCTCTAAAATTTTACACATTTTTTATTTTTTAGTTAATTGTGACCTCGTTCTTCACTTCACGCCGTTTCGGACATGGCGTGCTGGGTGGCGGTCCCCAACGACGCACTCGTTTCTATTTCTGACATCAGTGGAACGCACTGGTGCACGTCGCCGTCGCGTGGATGGAATGTTTAAGTTCTGTGTAAGGCTGGTAGGGATGGCTACGACCAAGCTTTCCATCTTCGATCCTAATTGGAGATCATAATATACATAAAATAACGTCACTATAAAAATGTAGATTTTTATATATATATATTCTAAGGATTTCATAACTCTAAATAAACAATTGAACTTTTATTTATCTATATTTGTATATCGAAATCACTTCCTTAAAATCGCTCGGAGGTATCAAGCTGAAATTAATATCAAATATCCAGGCCAGTATTTTCTTAAAGCACAGATACAAATATCACTTGACTTATATGTTTTATGGAAATACTATATTATATCTAATATGAAATATGTATACTTAATTTTAAAACTGTGCTCAAGCCTTGCAGTAATGGAACAGTTAATTAAAATCTATACGTATATAATAATGTTTGTGATTTCAAAATAACTGTGTTTTTTCAAATTTTTACATGTAATTGTTTAGACGACATTAAAAAATATACAAGTAATTTAAAACATTTTGTCTGTCTGTTTGTCTGCTAATTTCTACAACATCTGAACTGATTTTTATGATACTTTCACTGAAAGATAGAGTAGATTGCGGAGTAAAATACAAATTACATTTTATCTCGGAATTTGCGCGGAAAAATTCACTGGCCAGATCATTATAAAAATGTTTTGCTTTTTTATAGACATAGTGATTGATTAAATAGTATATTCGAGTAAATCCGAGAACATATCAACATATCAAAAAAAAGTTCATAAAGGACGCAATTCAGCTTATTAGATAAATATTTGTGTGGTTCTAGCGGGCGAAGTGAACGTTAACTTTGGCATAACAAGTTTATCATAATTATGAGAAAACAGACTAATATATATCACTATTAGATATTTTATACTACTATATACTAATATTATATTATAATTAAATAAATAAAATATTATATACTAATTAGATATTTTATTGTATGTCAAACAAAAACATATTTAATGACTTTATAAAAAGTTAATTTTTATGATACGTATCAACATAAAATGCAATAACACAACATGCAATTTATTGACATATATATATATATATATATATATATATATATATATATATATATATATATATATATATATATATATATATATATATATATATATATATATATATATATATATATATATATATATATATATATATATATATATATATATATATATATATATATATTGACATATATATATATATATATATATTTAATTTATAGCCTTGCGTGTACCACACGTACTTGCTACACTTGGTTATTGATACAATAGCAAATATAGTAAATTTATAATGCTTTTCATATCTTCCGCATTTGGAACCGTTCAACCAGAGTCCCTTTTTTCCACTTCATCAACAATATGGTAGAAAACAGTATATATAATACAGGTATACATAATACAGTATATATACATACAAAGAAACTGTAAAAAAGAAGTATTATAAATATAATTACTTCCTAAACTAAAAATAAAGTTTAGATTATTTTAATGTTATTACGTTTAACCCATCCTTTACCTTACTTATAATTTTGTTTTGTAAAATATTTTAGATTTTATTACTCACCTTTGGTAGAGCTTGAGGTGGTGGAATATGCAAGCCATTGATATATATAACATTTGGGGGCACAGGTCGATTGTCGGCCCAAAACGGATGAATATTGACTATAAACATATCAACATTATTAAATAATTCGTCTATAGTTGGAGTGTCTGGACCAAATAATGTTTTCAACATTTTGTTATCTTCTTCGTCAACTTTACTTGTTAGTGAGTTCAAATTCCAGGATGCATATAACTGTTTTAATTTATCTAAATACGACAAATTATATATTTTTTGTTGTATTGGACTTGGGTATAGAAATAAATGGGTAGGTGCCCCTAATGCATCGTAGTTCTCTTTTATGCCGCCGAAAGAACTGACTTTTATTGATGGCACTTTGAAAATATGAGACAACACCAACACTGGCTTTACATATTCCTCTATTAATAACAAATCATATTTTTCTTTATTTCGTATTATCTCTTGAAATTCTGGCGTTTGCACTTGTGCTTTGAAAATACTAGAAGCTAATTTAATGATATCTATCATGCTGTCACGTAAATCAGTTTTATGTTCATCTGAATGTAAGCGTGTCAATCTTTCATTCCATATTGTATACGATAAATCCCGAACATCTACTTCTGTTAGGTTCTGAGGTGATTTTCCTTTTGGATATTTAGGATCTGGAGTCACGACGGTAACGTGGTGACCACGTTTCACCAACTCATCGGTCAAACACCGAAACACTATTTGATGACTAAATGAAGGTGTTGGATAAACTGCTAATATTCTCGCGGATTGAATTTCAGTGAATTGTAACATAAATAAAATTCTAAAAATTATTATTTTGTCCATTTTTGTAAAATAAGCCAAACCCTACAAGCACCGAACGCTTTATGAAGTTGGCACATTTGTGCGTTTTATATATACAACAGGATTCTTATAGCATTCAATGACTCGTAATAAATTTTCATACTAATGTGGCATTTACATATAAGGCTTATTAAACATATTTGTCAAAAGCGTACCTACAACAATATAACTTATTTAACCCAAATATTATGTATTTGATGGATTATTTAATTCTGAATATGATTAAGTTGGGGACTTAAGTCTATATTTAGTATAAATTTTCGATATATATATATATATATATATATATATATATATATATATATATATATATATATATATATATATATATATATATATATATATATATATATATATATATATATATATATATATATATATATATATATATATATATATATATATATACATCTAATACAGGAGAAAAATTAAGAATATAAAATATAACATAATAACGTTGCTATCTATTTTGAAATTTAATTAGATTACAATTGAGAAGACTTTATCAAGCAGCAGACGAAGACGATGATAACAGATGAAGTGAATAAAAGATGTAATTTTTAAATTAAATAATAAATGTTTAAAAATATCTTTTATATTTTAATTTAGATTTATTAATTTCCCTGCTTTAGTTAAAACAATCAATAAGTGTGCATAATATTTTTATAAATAAAAAAAAACTATGCCCATATTTTCACGTTTATGATAGAATTATCGGCCAAGTGTAAATGGTACTCGCACACCGAGGGTTCGACAAAAACTTCAATTTGCTATTGTATGTACTGATTTTGTATTAAATGAACTACATAAAGTAATTTTGTAAGAGTGTTTTTTGTAACATAGATAACCAACATTTTCAATTTTTGGAATTTTTTTTAGTTATGATTACGCGGCGAATTTCATCGAAATTTGGCCAGACGAACAAAAAAAGTGATCCTATACAGATATCGTTATTCCTTATATGGTACGGAATAATATCTTAATTTTGTATGCCAACCTTTTTATTTTGACAAATTTTATAGTATCTGAATACTGAATAAAGTAAATTATCGTATAAGTAGATGCTGCTTAGATAAATATTAGCATCACGTATCTTTCCCGCTATGAATGTCAGAGATAATTCTAGTCATTACGAAATATTTCTAGACGTTTAGCATACTTGACTTGAGCAAGTGAAAGTGTTCTTAACTATATACAGTTTCAAGCATGAATCCAAGCTATATCCACGTGCACACTGTATATGTACATTAATTTGCGTCGCCTTATAAAATAAACTGCAACTCCTTCATATAAATAATTGCTTTGTACCAATTCAAATAATATTTAGGAAGTTTAATCGCTTCATAAATTTGTTTTTACATATAAGGATATTTCAACTTAATTTTAACTTAACCCCTTATATATAAGAGATTGTTTTAACAAAGCTTATTTAAAGTGAAACAATTTAAGCGGTAGTAGTCTACAGTATAAAGAAAGCCAGCGCTTTACCATATATAAAGAGAGTTACATACAACATCTTAAGATCTTCTATAGATTTAAGCCTAACAAAAAAAGTGAATCAATTCTTGAGACGAGTGTAATGTAAAATTCCTTTAGGGTGTGCAGGTGTATACAAACTTGATTGTGACTCTTGCTTCTCTTATTGGTCACACAAACATCGATGTTAGGTTAAAGGAATACATCTCAAATGTATAAAATGGGCTTTTATTGAAGTCTGCTATGTGTAAGCATACTCAATGAACAAACCCACCCACTTCCCCAGGTTTAATAAACCTCATATGCTCGCTAGGGAAAACAAATATATCCCTAGAATGATCCGTGAGATTATTAGAATTTAAAAATGTCCTAATTTCAATAGAGAAGACGGTTGGAAGCTTCCAACTTATAAAAATTTTAAAGTCCCAAACCCAAACGGGATCCAGGGCAGTAACTCAGAAAGCGAAAGTTCGATATAATGATTATATCACCTGACAAACGAATGCGACCACTGTCTACCGTGACAACGGACTACTGTAAAATATTCGAAACGTCGTGTTCAAAAAAATAATGTCTAATTACACGATTAATCCGCTTAAATTGTTTTATTTAAAATGTATATTAATTGCGAAAATCAAAGGTATTAATATAGTTCAAATGGTGTACCTGACATTTTAATTAAGCCTTCAGCTCAGTTCTCTTGAGAAATATATAGTACAAACAAATAAATTAAAAGTATGAATGTATTGAGCGCCGAAAATACGTTCAAATAGTTCCTATATCGAAAAACCCTAATCTAATATCAATACTTCTGGTGTTATCTAATGTTAGAGGGCTTTGTTCCTCAACGATTAAGTATGTTCCGACTTAAACAAAATTTTCTAAATTCTTTTCAATCTGTTTTTCGTTTTCTTAATGACAACAGCCTTAATCGGTGGTTGACAAAAAATATTATAATATATACTGATAAATTTATATAGCATTATGTGTTAAATGTACGTTATACAAATGCTAATTTTAAGACAAGGCGTCAAGTCTAGTTGAGATTGAAAACTACAGAAAACGATAGATCTAATCTTAGTTAATAAATTTTAATAATTTTAATTATAAATAGTGTAAACTTTTCGTTACAAACTTAAATACATACAAATATTAAAAAGGTAATAAAAGCATATTGAAATGGTATAAAATTGATGTTCTGTTGAAAAACACCACAGAAAACCAATATTGAACTTGAATACTTTTCCATTTCCACTTACTTACCTTCCCATATGAGGTTGATGGGGCTTTTAATATTTAATTTATGATGGCGTTCCAAATATTATTATCAATTGATAGATCTATAAACGATTTTTGAAATTGTCCATAAAATTATAATTTAAAATCTAAATTTGTTTTATTCAAATATTATTACAACGCTACCCCTGGTTGGAAAGGCAGTTTTGCTGAGAAGAGCCGTAAGAAACCCAACAGTTCTTCTTTTCAATATAAAAAATACAATTTTATTGTTAGACCTTAATATAATTAAATTAATAAATGATTTTATTTCCACACATTTACATCATTTGACTATTCTTAAACAGAGTATACAGAGTTTATAAACTATTCTCAAACAGAGTAATAAGCTTTATTAACTAGCGTTGTTAAAACTTATCTCACATTTCGGAAGTGAGAAATTTAAAACACGTTGAGGAATTTTACTATAGACATGATTTTCTTTTTGGAGATAGTCTCCAACTAGGCGTTACAAGCTTGAAGAAGTCGAGTTGTTTTCCTTGGTGCGACATGACCACGCTAGTTAGGAAACTTCTCAAAATTAATTTACACACAATATCCAATCTTAATAAGCACTATATGTATGTTAAATTTATAAAAATATAAATTATGAGTTTAAAAAGAAATTAAGATTTTTTAATTTTTATGTTATGTTTCAAATTAACTACATATTTCATCAACCTATACACTATGAACGCAAAAACACCAAGAATGGAAATTAAAACAGAAAGAATAATGAAAACTAAATCAAGTTCTAGATACTCTCTCCAACATAAATTGGCTCCAGCAGCTCGAAGATGTTTTGCACCACCATGTCGAATAACGTACTCGATCCACCATACAGCACGATCAGCAGGTGACATTGGCTGATCTTGGAATATGGATCGGAGACGAAGCATGTTCTCTTTATAACTGAAAGAAAATTGGATAAAATTAACAAAGAATTTTGGCTTTATGTATAATTTAGCAGGATTTTTTCTTCTGATTTAAGCAATCAGAAGAAAATCAAATAAAATCTATATCCAATTTATAATTTTGCGTATTGGATGGTAGAACTCAATGCCACAACGTATCTTACCAGAGTGATATGAGATATAACGCCTGAGATAAAATTGGTTACCAAGAAAGAGAAACTCACAAGGATATACATAATATTTAGATACTCAATAAAGTGCTTTGTCTATTTGTCATGCATCTTTCTATTATCCATCTTTATTTTATCCATTTTTATTAATTTTTATAAAGTTGCGTATTGGTTGACGAAACTCAACAGCGCCATTCGTCTTACAGGAGTGGTAAAAATTATTGTCATATGGCAATAAAATTCATCGATTAACATACATAATATTTCAATTATTCATAATTTCGGCCAATTCTAATGATTGCTGATATTATGATTTCATTAATTTATTATCCATGTAAGTTTATTAGACTTGGTCGGTTATTTTAGTATGGCTATCTACACTTTTTCTCCTTCAGCCTAGCATTAGTAATGGACCTTGTTACCCGGGTCTGTCTTCTGACTAAGCCTACTTTACTTTGCACGGTCATCGCAGCTGACATCAAGCCATCACTTCCTTTGTCTCGGGAGGATACTTTTTTTCTGATATAGTTCCTACACTGGCGCATCTGCTGCGTCACGAACCTCAAGATTACGAATGGATTTGATGGGTATGCGGTTGGATCGCGTTACGCCACACCAGTGTTCATCGTGATCAGTGCTTCCAGACGATTGCATAACGTATCAAGATCCAAATTATTATATAGTCATGTAGTCTAGTTTTAAGAGAGTGAAAAAAAATGTAAAATATTTGTTAAAGTTTTGCAACAAAACATGTATTTGTGCACACTAATCTCACGAAATCTCTCTTATCAAATTAATTACCACTGTATTATGTTATACTTTACTTATTATTTAGTTTGTTTTATGTCAATCGATTCATTAATAAAAAATATATATCAATTCAAAGTATTTTGTACGACAAAACTGCTACAAAATAACTGTTTTATTGAATTGGCTGAAATTTTAAATTTATTTTCCCAAGAAGACTTGTGGGAAGTTGTGGGCGCAGCTTGTACATATTATATACTCATATACATATATGTACCTATATAAAAAAAACACCAGAAATATTTTATGAATATTGATAAGATTGATTATGAATACTCCATTATACAAAAAACATATACGACCATCTATGTAATATGTAAAAATGAGGTGCACATCTTATATTTATATTTAAGGAGTTTTTACCACTGATACATTAATTCTTACCTCTTATCATTAATAACTTTTTCAATGGTATTTCTAAATTCATCTTCTGTTAATAAAGCCATGTCAAGTTGAACACCGATACCGTGACGAACATATTTCTGTGCGTTATACCATTGGTCGCCTAACATTGGGATACCCACTAAAGGTACTCCAGCATTTATAGCCTCTTCGGTAGATTGAAGACCACCTTGTGTTATAAAAAGTTTAATGTTTGGATGTTCTGTGAACAAGTAAAATATATTGTAATTATTTCAAAGGCGTTTCCTATCGGATAGGGTATCGGATGGTTCAGATGCTCCGTTTTCCGAGATCATGTTCTATTTTTAATATTTTCCCGTTTAAAAATCTCTGTACAACCTGTGAACGGATCACCTTGTATGTTTATATGGACCAAGCTCTTATCATTATCATAACAAATTTTATTAATTTTTACATTATTATGATTAATATTATAACATGCTGTTTTTCCAGCTCTATTGTCTTATGATAATTAATACAAGTTTCTTAGTCTATTATTCTAACAACGTGAAACAATTATTCTAAACATTTAGCTTCTTTTTTACCCACTATAGTATTCACAATCAAGGATTTTTTTACATAAAGAAATTACAGTTATTCAGTATAAAGTATTTTTAACATGTGAGGATGCGTATAGAAAATATATTTTAAGACAACGTAAAAATTTTAAAGTCACGGATTTGAACCCAATTAACCTCTTGGTCTTAAAATCGTCACAGGGCTTGGCATAATAATTTAAAAATATTTTTTTTTAACAAATAGCATTCTCATCAACGATTTATTTCCCCGGATGGGAATTGAACCCAGAACCGTCGCGCTTAGTTACACGACGGACTCGACGGACTTTTATTTTTTTATTAAAATTTATATGTTTTATTGAAATATTTTATAATTCACCAAAAAAAGTTGCCGACAAGAACTAGCTATATTTATCTTGAGTAGATCGAGGTGTGACACGCAAATATGAGAGTATGATGACTCGTGGATCAATAGGCCATAGAGCAATAAATATTTATTATTAGTCGATAGTAGCGTTATAGACCAGTAATTATGTTTATAATAGATATGAAGTCGTAGGTACAATTTCCAAGAAAACGTTTCTTATGTTCGTAATTTTTTTTTTTGTCCTTTTATAATACATTAACACTCACATCCACTGTCCGAGCTTCTTCCACTACCTAACTAAATTCAAAATGATTCTATAAGTGCCGCCTTCGAAGTACGTTCTAGAAATGAAACCTACTTTAATCGCATATAGATTAATTCTAAATCTATTCCTGGTCAGTTCGTAAGGATAAGTAAGTTCTACCAGCATTACGCGTTGTAGGCTTCTAGAGTAAACGAAAATATCTGGTCTGGATGATGAAATACCAATATCTTCAGGGATTTTATACTGTTCTCATACGTGTCGTTAAGAACGGTCTTTATGTGGGTTTTTTGTAAGAGTCTTCTTTCACAAACTATATTGATCGTTTGCTGGTTGTTATGATTCTCTGTGCTCTTACTTATGAGAAATTTGAAAGGTGCTACTTCGGGGATTATAGCCTTTGGCCGTATGACGTATATAGGCAATGATACTAGGTTTTGTTCCTCATTCCTTTCGTCCAGGTACAGAACACATCTACTTCATTTAGTAGAATAACATTGCTTTTGGTTCCGTGTCAGTATCGCGAGATCGTCCGCAAAAGCTAGGGTGGATTCCGTGTGTTTATTGTTGAACTTAAACCGATAAACCCCATATTTAGTATAGGTTGATTTGAAATTTTTACTAATTAAGTTCAGTAAGTCAAAATATGGTAATTTGAGTACATATTCTAAGAATCTGTATGCCAATGTCTTAATAATTAGGAAGTGGTCTGAAGTACGACTCTCTGTCTATATAACTATGCTATATTTATATATTTTATTAACTCACTAAGCACATCAGATTGAGGAAGCCATTTTGATATCTTGATGTTATCAGATTTTCCAGGTAATGTTTCCAGATTCCACTTCCATAATATATTATACGGTAGTGTAGAAAACACTTTAGTAATCATTTCTATTTTTTGTTGAGGCAAAAGCTCCGGTCGGACGTTAGTGCCTAAACTAAAGTAAATCACACCATTTTTTGATGAGTCCAAAAACGTTTGGAGGTCCTGTAATATTAAACTTAACTTTTAAAAATTAGTTTCTAACGTTAGTTAATTGCTTTCATACGAACATTTAAATGATTCAAGCTCTTGAATTTATAACTTAAATTTTTTTTAAAAAAAAGATTTGCAATTTAGTTTGCAAAATCGGTTTCAAAAAATTAAGGTAGTTTTTAAACCTTTTGTATAGCTTTTAATCATATTCTTAACTAAATTAAAATAAAGTAAACAGGAGATAATTGTCTGTCTGTTTATTTATGTACGTGAATAACGCAAAAAGTACTGGACAGAAATGACAGATTTTTTGGTTGTTATCTCAGTATTTAATGCAGATTCGATAAAAAAAGCCGTAAATTAAAATGGTTTTGATTACTGATAACTACTTGATAGAAGAAGGTCAGAGATAATGTTCAATGTAGTTTCGGTAATTTCGATTCGGTAGTTTGTCGATTTTGTCGCATTATTTACTTATCTTCCAAGTTTGTTCCACTATTATATCAATTAAAAAAAATATTGGATTAGAAAAAGGGGGATATTTTTTGAAAAAAATAATTGTGTTCTGTCATTTGGAATGTAAGTAGCAATTTTAAGAAGTGTTAGGCATCACCACGTATATTACGTAGTACAACATCACCTTTGGACTATACCAATTTTCAATCGAGCAAATCATGATTAAATTAATGTCAAAGAAGAAAGGCACACAGACAAATCTATAACAAAACTGTACCCCGTTGAATTAAGAATTTTGGCACGGAGTTGGAAATTTTAAATGCAATTGATTACAAACTTATATATATATATATATATATATATATATATATATATATATATATATATATATATATATATATATATATATATATATATATATATATATATATATATATATATATATATATATAATTTATTTCATACAAAATAACTTAAGTAGTAGTAGTACGGTTAGAAAGTAGTTCGAGAGAACTTCCTCCTGCGAGAACTTCTCGCACTTATTATCGATAAGTTATTAAACTTATATTGTATAATTTTTTTGTAACTCACCTTTGGTAGAGCTTGAGGTGGCGGTATGTGCAAACTATTGATATACACAACATTTGGTGGCACAGGTTGGTTCTCGACCCATATCGGATGATTGTTGACTATAAACAAATCGATATTATTAAATAATTCGTTCATAGTCGGAGTGTCTGGACCAAACATTCTTTTCAATATTTTATTATCTTCTTCATCAAATTTACTTAATTGCCTGTTAAAGATCCATAGATCATATAACTGTTTAATTTTATCCAAATTTGACAATTTATATATTTTCTGTTGTATTGGACTTGGATATAGAAATAAATGGGTAGGGGCCCCCATTGCATCGTAATTTTCTTTTAAACCGCCGAACGAACACACTTTTATTATTGGCACTTTGAAAATATGAGACAACACCAACACTGGCTTTACATTCGCCTCCATTAATATCAAATCATATTTTTCTTTTTTCCGTATTATCTTTAGAAACTCTGGCGTTTGAACTTGTGCTTTGAAAACATTGGAAACTAATACAAATATATCTATTAGATTGTCACGTAAGTCAGTTTTATGTTCTTCTGAATTTATGCGTAATAATCCTTCATTCCATATTGAATATGATAAATCGTGAACGTCTACTTCTGTTAGGTTCTGAGGTGATTCTCCTTTTGGATATTTAGGATCAGGAGTCACGACGGTAACATGATGACCACGTTTCACCAACTCATCGGTCAAATTCCGGAACACTATTTGATGACTAAATGACGGTGTTGGATAAACTGCTAATATCCTCGCTGATTGAATTTCATGTAAAGTAACATGTAAAATAAATAAAATTGAAATAACTAATAATTTGCACATTTTTGTTTAGACAAGCCAAACGCTACAAATACACGACGCTTTATAAAGTCAACGCATTTATGCGTTTTATATATATCACGTTTCTTATAGCATTCAATGACTCATCATGAATTTTCACATTAATGTTGGCATTTATAATGCTTAATATTTATCATAAGCATTTGTTGTTGGGTTATTTGATACTGAAAAAAAAATTCTATCTTATAAATAATTGATCAGATAGTTGCATAAAATTTCCGAAAAAAAATGTCTGTAAGTGGATAGTAAGATTTCTTTTATTGATATATAAAACTAAGTATGATAGATTTTAAGTATTTTGTATCTCAATAGGAAAAACTGGACCCTCATAGGGTTTTGTTGTCTGTTCGTCTGTCTAGATCCAGGCCAGTCTAGATCCATCCCTTGGAGTAGAGAAAAATCAAATTACTAAGTCAGTGCGATTAAAAAATATGAGCTTTTATGTTCCGCTTTTGCCGCATTTTCTATGAAATTCACCACATTATGAAATCTTCTCGCTAACCTAGAGTTATGAAATTTAACAAGAAGATTTTATAGTACAAAAAAGGGAAAAAATTAATGCATCATAAAAAAAACCATTGCAAAGTTATATGTGTCGTTTATTTCATACAAAATGAGTGCAGACAATTTAGATTTGCCAAAAATCTATATAAGCTAGTAAATAATTTAAAGTGCTTAAAGACTTTAATTTCCGATTTGAAATACTCTTATGTCTCGTCGAATATGGGTAAAACTTTAAGTATATAAATTATCCTATAGTACTTATATTATATTTATAAATTTGATTGGTTTTAAACTAGTAATAGTTAAACTAGAAACTATGACTAGTAAAACTTTGCGGTCCTGTTAGAGATTTCGAGATCGAAACAGTGTTCGAAATGCAAGAAAAAAATTTTGAATAACTATTTACGAACACTAACATACAATGTTCATCCCCAAATCAATAAACTCATGAAAACTCATTTAAATTAAAAATGCAAGGAAATGGGAATGATAAAGAAAATTTGGTGCAGCTATCGACCATAATCATCTAAGTCGCCAATTGTCTACTGTATTAAGAAAAAAAAACAAATTTCAGTACTTTAAAAACATATTAAAGAAAGATAAAAGGTAGGTTTCTCTTGTCTAATAACATAACTTATGAACACTTTAGAAGCATATATAAAGTACCAGAAAGGAAAGACTATTACAAGAAATCACAATAACTTTCAATGCAAACCACTAACTTTGGAGGAAATGCAAACATTCGGTATGTCAACTAAATCTGGTCAAGAATGTCATTAAGAGAAGCGCTTTTTGTCCTCATGTCCCTAAATAGGAGATAAAACATTCAAGGGCCGACCGATAGCTCTTACCAACATCTTATTAAAAATCTTTTAATACTTGACACTGCCTACAACATACAAAAATGATTCATTAGATGATAAGCAATAGATATTTCAGGCTGAATTGCCACGGGCTTTTACCTTCAAATGTCCATTTGTCCAGACAAAATAGTCGTGGTCGAAGATGACGGAGTAGCCGTTGTGATGTATCACTGCAGCCTATTGACTCATCTCGGATGTTTTAAAATATGGTTTTTATACGGTACGTCCATCGCTGAGGGGATCTACTTCATTACCCTTTGCCATATACTTATCCCTGGACTGATCATGATTAAGGATCCGAGATATATTTATAATTGAACTACCTCACAATTGTTTATTATTAACAGCTTATGTCGAATATTAGAACAGCAGATATATTTAGAACACTGATAAATTTAAATAGCATTATGTGTTCGTTGTATTATACAAATGCCATTGTTTTTGAGTAGGGGATATATTTTGTAAAGATTGAAAAAGTACATAGTGAGTGAATGAGGGAATTTCCACAGTTATGTCTATCATAGCCACATGTATTACTAAGTTATAAACAAATTTACTTTTAAGCAGCTTAAAAGTAAATTTGTTGCTGAATCCCCCTTATAGCCTGACGCAGAGGGAGAGGTTAAGGTCCTCCGTTTTCCGCTTTTTGTCCAATTTGCGAAACTGCGTTTAAAGAGACAAAACGTAATGCACGCTCTTCTGGTTTAATTTTTTTCTTGATTACAGATAATGACGAATTATAAATTCCTTCTATATTGAGTATAAACACAGGACACCTATTTTTTATTTAAACTTATAAAAAATGTATATTATCAAATAGGATAAGCGTAATCATTTTAATTTGTTGGTTCTAATGAAACGAAAAACAAGTAACAAAACCACTTTAAGACAGAGCAGTAAAAAATCTAATAGAGAAATCTCTCAAAATAAGATCAATAACAACGTTATCAACGTAATTCGTTTAATAGTTCGTGTGTGCATCAGTCAGTACTGATGTGTGTGTGTGTGCAATAGTTAGTCACACTATTCAAATACATCAGTGTGTGTCCTTGGATAGTCTGACGGTTATACACTGGTATTGGTGTGATTTTGGGTGTTGCGAGTGTGTGTGTATGCTGATAGTAATGCAATCTTGAGTAGACTGGATTAATTAAAAACGATGTAAATTCTTAAATAGATGAGAGGAATTTTAGAACTCTTATGAATATTTATTTAATAGTTCTATTTCAAAATCAAAATATTCTTTACTCAACTAGGTCATGAGAACTTTTGAATCGTTAATTTACTTTGGAATATCAGTAATGGTCAGTCTTTCAGGAGGCTACCACCGGCTCGGAAGGCAGGTTCTGCTGAGAAGAGTCGACAAGAAACTCAACAGTTGCTGCTTTGAAATATACTTTGCAATTGATTAACAATAATCATAAGTTTCCCGAAGAAGCTTCAAATGTATTTAATTCCACGCACAACTATCATTATAATATTCTTCTATCGAATAATACGCTTTATTTATAAATACAAGTTTAACTTTAACTTTAAATTGTTTCATTGGAAGATCTGATATACCTTGTGGAATTTTGTTATACATGCGTATACTGCGTATGCATGCGTAGCTTATTTCTTGTGTTTTTACCGCGTCTATCACTGTTTTTATTAAATAGTTTTGTATATTTTTATGGACAAGCAAAATATTATTATAAATGTACTGTACTGCGGCCATCAGAATACCTTTTTTTTTTTTTTTTTTTTTGACGCTGGGAAAAAATGACATTACGCATACCCTCCCCGCCGGGGGCGGGAGAGGGGTATGTGGGACTCCCCGGTAAAGGCGTTCCCGGTATACCCACTAAAAATACCCAGCGACACTCCGACCTCACCTAAGTGGAGAGGGCCTGGGAGTCCATAGCGTCCAGGCCCTCGCCGGTGACTGCCCGCCCTACGGCAGGCCCTTCACACCCCTCCCGCGAGGGAAGGGGTCTTTACAATGGCCGGAGTGCACGGCCATTGTGGTCCGACGAGTGGGGTGATCCTTGAGGTGCGGGCGGTGGCGCCCCCGCGCCAGTCGCCCGCTGATCACCCCCTGGGGCGGACGAGGACGGACGTTGAGCCCGCCGCCTTCCACCCCTTCTTCGTCTGCGGAGCGGCGCTGCGAGAGGGTCGTCCTCCCGCATGCGCTCCGCCGCCTCCTTCTGTGACATGACGTCCTCACAGAAGGAGGCTACCGCCGCCCATGCCTCCTCCCTCCTGAGCATGGCGGCGATCACGCTGGGGAGCGTGAGGTCCTCCCCGACGGCTGCCACCAGGGCGCGGCGGGGTTCGGCCCACGAGGGGCACACCACCAGGGTGTGCTCCGCCGTATCCACTGCGGCCCCGCAGTGGTGGCACGCTGGCGACTCCTCCCTCCCGATCCGGTGCAGGTACGATCCGAAGCACCCATGCCCGGACAGCACCTGCACAAGACGTAGGGAGAGGGAGCCAGTGCCCCAGGACTGGCCCGATGGCATCCAGCAGCCGTCGCCCAAACGGCGCGGAGATGAGGTCCTCAGCCCAATGCTGAGTGGCGGCGTCCCTCATCTCCCGGCGGATTGCCTCACGCTCTCCAGGGTCCGGGCGCTGGTTCAGCGCCCTCTGACCCGCCTTCCACTCGTACGCTCTGGCGAGAACCCAAGCCTCGAGCTCCCAAGGATGAGTTCTCGCCAGAACGCAGGCCATCAGAATACCTAGCCTAGCCTAGCAGAGAATTCCTAGCTCTCATGCTGTAAATAGTACTACACTACTCTTTTTTGAATTTTAAATATTGACTCAATATCAGCAGCATTGCCCCAATGCAATATTCCATAGGACAAGATGCTATGAAAATAACTAAAGTAAACAAGTCGAGCTGTATGAACATCCTTAAGTTTTCTCACTTTTCTAACAGCGTAAGCAGCGGAGCTCAGTCTACTTGCAAGCAAAGACAGATTGACCCCACTGAAGTTTCATCTTCAAGAGACGGCCCAGCACACGCTGGATGTGTGCCCAGCCTGGTCATCTCAATATAGGCAATGACATCTCCGTACTGGTTATAGTGAAGGCTATGGTCAGCTGTGAGAGGTCATGGGACGCGGTCCGCTCCTTCTGCGAGGCAGTGGTGCTCGAAAACGGAGCGGCGGAGCGGGCTGAGGGATTATTCCTCCAATCTCGCCATCCGACGTAAGCGGCCACGTCGCTGGAGGGTGGCATAAGATCGCCGCCTTCCGCCTTAGTGGGCCAGAGGGTGGTCAGCTTGGAGAAGCTGGCCGCCTACTCTCCTGGCCCGAGTAGTTGTGCACAGGTTGCTTCCGCGCACTACTATAACCAGGCTATCGGGGGTACTCCACTACCCCTGGCTCTACGGCGTACCTTGCAGGCTCCCGCCGCCGAGGTTAATAGAAGAACCCTTCTGGCCCCTGTAGCCCGCCTGTGGCGGTTAAGTAGGAGCAGTTTGAGGTTTTTTTTAGTGGGTACGTATGGATGGTGGAAGATACATCTTCCAGTTCATGAGTCCCACATAACCCGCCCCCGTAAAAGGGATTCACGAAAAAAAAAAAAAGTATCCATTCTCCGGAAATATATAAATATTATTCCTGTTACATTTATTAATACTTTATCCAAATACAATAAAGAATTTAAAATATCTAATTTTAATACTTTTTAATCTTAACGTTAGCTTTTACAGTCACTACATATGTCCACAACTTATACAATATAAACATAAAAATAGCTAGCATGGAAATTATCATAGATAAAATTATAAAAACTAAATCAAGTTCCAGATACTCTCTCCAAGATAAATTTGCTCCAGCTGCTCGAAGGTGTTTTGCACCACCATGACGAATAACGTACTCTACCCACCATACAGCACGATCTGCTGGTGACATTGGTTGGTCTTGGAATATAGATCGGAGACGAAGCATATTCTCTTTAAAGCTGAAAAAGAAATTGGATACATTTTAAAATAAAGTAAATACAGGTAGTCTAAAAATTGTATTATATATTGTATGTATTACGCGAAAGATAAAGATCATTGTTAAACTTTTACATACACTTTTATCTGGCCAAGAAAAAGTAACACGTATAATATAAAATATATAAAATATAAAATATTTCGCATAGATGTGGATTCTTAAAATTGTGGCCATGCTTTATAATTATTATTATATATACTGTTATTATATATATTACACAAAAGCATAACCTAGCAGGTAATTACAAATATAGTAAGAAACTTTGCAAAGGTGGACTTATCTCTAACAGAGATTTCTTCCAGCCAACCTGTGGAAGTGGGTTAAGGCGATAAAAATAGCGGGGCGACAAAAATATGCAATACATATGTATTGTATATTTTTTTTATTACCCGCAAAGAATGCTTGACCAAATTAAATATATTCTTAAATACATCATTTTAAAGAAAAGATAAACGAAGTCAGATTAAATTTATTATATTTATATTTGACCATGTGAAAAGCCACGTTTTTATATCTTAGGGAGATCCTAGTAAAACAGATACGATAAAAAATGATAATGTTATAAATTATTAAGTTTATATTTTAATGAAACTTGTACTCTAGTTTAGTGAATAGACCAATATATTTTTATATAAATAATAGTAAAAATTTCATGTTTGATATATTTTTTCATACGGTTACTTGCGAGGCGTTCAATGCCCAACTTAATCTCAAATACAAGACATTCATACCACTAATACATTTATTCTTACCTCTTGTCATTAATAACTTTTTCAATGGCATTCTTAAATATATCTTCTGTTAATAAAGCCATATCAAGTTGAACACCGATACCGTGACGAACATATTTCTGTACGTTATACCATTGGTCACCTAACATGGGGATACCCACTAAGGGTACTCCTGCATTTATAGCCTCGTCAGTAGATTGAAGACCACCTTGTGTTATAAAAAGTTTAATATTTGGATGTCCTGTGAACCAATGAAACATTAATGTGATATATGATTCCAACGAAGTGATTAATAAGGACGCTATATATTATAATTCATATAAGTAGATAACATATTATAAATACGTTTATTTATAGCATATTAGCATTTCATATGATTTTTCTTAAATTTTATTATTATGCTAACATTACATTGAACAAAAGCTATTTCAAGATGAAACGTTTAGTTAAAATAAATATTTTGAATCTTAATATGTGTACATAGTTCTCCACGGTTTATCCATTGAATATGTTTACTAGATCTGTGACGGAACTCAACACCACACTTTGTATAATGAAACTTATACTTAGCCTAACTAGAACCTAGTCCATAGTGTAAATTTAGTACATTGTACTCTCTTCCTTTATATAAATCCTTATACACTAGAACCTGATGGCACATTTAGCTGAACCAGTTCATGGAGAAATAATTAGTAAGTATTAATGTCACGGTCACGTCATGGTCACGTGATGGTGAATGATCTCCGTCGCCTAAGACCCTGTGTAACACCACAGGTACATTACTAGTCCTGAAGGAACCCATGTAATATCTAACGGGAAACGCTGCCTCCGGTAGCCGAGCCGTTGCACAGTTCAGTGGCACGTGGAAAGAAGTCCCAACAAGACTGTACAGTAGTGGAATATACAACTATCAAGTTCACTCAAGCAAATGCGTCGCTATTAAAATTCATTATTATTATAACAGCCAAATGAACAATTTGTTACAAAAACATGTATTTTTTTTTGTTTCAAACAAATTTTACGTCTTGTTTTTGTTTAAAATCTGCTCATACATTATAATTCCTTTAAAAGATTTGAATAATAATATTCTCTTATATAAATATACTATATCATATGTCACTTTGTTTTGCTTCGATTCGTTTCGTATGGTTTCGTTTCAAATATACTCGAAGTTTATATGAAAATGCATTTTTCGTTTCCAGACGAGAAATAATAAAATGCGTGGCGCGAATTGTGTTAAATATTTGTTTCACCCGATCTTGATAATTCTATCAGTCAAATTCAAAGTGGTTAAATTCTTTGTAATAATAAAATCTAAATAATGCTTATATTAGGCCATGATGGCTCAATGCGCGGAACAAACTATAGTCGTGGGTTGGATTCCCACTTAACCTTAATAAAAAAATTGTAATAATATTATAATGGATTGTAATATAAAGTTCGTATAAAAAGACCAAATGTTTAATTAAATATTTTTTTGCTCACCGTCATAGCGCTATGGTCGTGAGTTCAATCCCCACTTGAGACAATTAAACTGAATTTACTTTCCATTTTCCCGTTCAATTACCTACACATAATTTGTAGTTTAAGATAAGAAAATTGATCAGAAGGGAGGGGGAGGGGTAGTCGTTATACAATTTAAGCAAACGAAGTTGCGGGCAATAACTAGTATATAATAGATCTTTATTGATCTTGACTTATATTGATCGAGATGTAGCTCTTGAATAACTCAAGGTCAACGATCAATTGACAATTTATTGGTCGATAGTTGGCATTATGGCGCAGTAATTATATGCTTAACAGATAGGAAATTGCAATGGGTACAATTTTGTTGAAATATTTTACTAGAACGTCTTTTAGACAGCCAAAACTAAGTAGATATTTAGGTAGTTGTGGACTTATACCGGTCTCGTACAAGTAAATATGTTTATTAGACTAAAAAAAAACAGAAGTGGGGGACGGAGGGTCTTGGCACTATTATTTCTGTCTACGGTTGCTTATACTTATTTCTTTCTTATTAATGGAGAAAGGAAGTAAAATAATAAATTGACTGGAGTCAGACTCTGTGCCACTACTACCATGACCGATTTAACAGACATTTACAGATGGCTTATAAATTTATTTATACAAAATCAGGACTATTTTATACTAAACTAACTACTTCTTTATATAGCCA
Organism: Dione juno; assembly: GCA_037127375.1. Taxonomy (NCBI): domain Eukaryota; kingdom Metazoa; phylum Arthropoda; class Insecta; order Lepidoptera; family Nymphalidae; genus Dione; species Dione juno. The sequence continues at coordinate 348,143 of JAXRJS010000078.1, read as the reverse complement.
ATATTATAAAAATTATATTAGTCAAGTGCGTGTTGTATTCATGCTTCAATATATAGGTATGTACCAATTTCATGATCATGGGTCAATGGAACTTTAAAGGTCAAACTTATGTTTGCGGTTGTATGCACTTATTTTGAATCAAACCAAATCACATATAAGTTTTTAATGGATATTTGCTATGACATGCCTTTTATATAATTTGAAATTTTTGGATTTTCTTCTTTATTTATACTATAAGTTACGAGAAGTACAAAATACGGCAAAAACTAAGCATAAACGCTTATATCTTGCGATTACGTCCACCTAGAAGTTTGTTTTTTTTTGTATATCCAAGGGAATAACCACTTAGATATAAATTTATTTCAGTTTGGTACCTCCACTTGATTTTGAGAAAAATGATTTTGATATACGGACAAAAAAAAAGTTATCCTATAAGGACTCCATTTTATTCTTTTGAAGTACGGAACCCTACAAAACTATTATCACTTCTGGATTCAATGTTTTCAAAACATGTGAGTTTGTTTCCTATTACGTGCCATATAAGCTTCCGTTTTCATAATGATAGATAAGCTGTTATCATATATGGCATATTAAATTTAATATATTTGACAAGAAGCTATAGTAAAAATATAAACAAAAATATACACTTAATATGTATAAAAAATTATAGACAATAGAATAAATTATGATTATTTACTTTTAACTTTTAATTTTTTTCGCTGCGTTTTCTTTCCGGGTAATATTCCAAAATACGGTAGTTGAGTGATTATCAAAAGATATACAAATATGTAAAAAAAAAAATAACTCACTAAGCACATCAGATTGAGGAAGCCATTTTGATATCTTGATGTTATCAGATTTTCCAGGTAATGTTTCCAGATTCCACTTCCATAATATATTGTACGGTAGTTTAGAAAACACTTTAGTCATCATTTCTATTTTTTGTCGAGGCAAAAGCTCCGGTCGGACGTTAGTGCCTAAACTAAAGTAAATCACACCATTTTTGGACGAATCCAAAAACGTTTGGAGGTCCTGTAATAATAAAACAAATGAAAAAAATGTTAGCAACGTAAGTTGTAAGTTACATACAAAAATATCTACATTGTGACTTTAAAGTTATATAAATTTACTTTTATGCCTGGAATTTTGTTCGGATTAGATCATTCTGTGTATTTGACAGTAGTCTATCTTGCTACTGTCTATCTATATATACTATAATTGTATCTGTACATTGAATATTTTACCGAAAAAATGTTAAAGTGAGATGTAACAAAATCAGACTAGATGATATTTCCAATTTTTGTCTGTCTGTTTATGTAAGCATCTTTGGATCTACTGGATAGCTGTTAGGTCTAGGCAGGACCTAGGGTATAATGGAATTTGTAGCCTTCACAAAAGAAAAAATAAAATGCTGCCTAACAAAAATGATTAAACAGCAGTTTCTATTGACGTTCTATTATTGTTATTTAACAAGGATCTAAACTATAAGAATTATAAAAAATATCTAGTAAATGTTGTTGGTAATAATGATTATTGTTGACATATGAAAATCCAACCAAGTAAGTTATCTTGGCCATTATAAATTAAACATTAAGCTTAAAAAAATAACTTAATTATACAAGTAACTATAAACGTATGAGGAAATAATATAAATAATAGATAAATAAAATATACAGATAACTCTTTAACCACAAAAGCAAACAAATGATAACGAACATTTGGAAATATCTTAATAATTCATTTATTTATAAACTTGATTACATTACATACATGTTTTTATATGAATTCCTGTAAATTCATACTCTACTATGTCCAATACATACTGCATTACACTTCATGCCAAATTTCCGCTTTGTACGTGCAATAGTTTCAGCAGTGCGTTGTCGTAGAAATTAAAATAATTGTTTACCCTATGCGGGAATAGAACCAATGACCATCGCGGTTACAGTAAGGCGATATCCCAACATATCATGATGTCCTCTCTTGTGGATTGACGGGGATTTGTGCTTAGTTAAAATATTTGAAAACGCTTCGTTTATTATGTTTTATTCAAATGACTAGTAATAATATTTAATTTTAATAGATTATATCTAATCAGTATGAGTACGTAATTTTTTACTGTTGTACGCTAACCTCGACATAATTGTGATTCTATAGTAAAAAATTAGCCGGGCAAAAAACATATTTGAAGGAATATTTAAATTTTTGCAAACTTGAGACGCTTAATAAGCATATTTGCCTATTTTTAACCGTTGTAACCTATTCTTTCTGGTCTAAAAAAGCTCCATAGTAGATGTTCTCGATCCTTGATTTTCATATTTCAACGAAAAATGCTCTGCTAAATGTTTTGCTAAGGCACAATATTATAATTTTTTATATAAACTACAAACTGGTACTTGATCAGCTAAACTACATCATTAGAGCTAGATGTTCACACTAAGTGCCTCTGACCTTCAATGTTTATAATATGTACAAAAAATGGTCACGAGACCGAATACCTTTTGCTAAAACGTCACATACTTGCATAATATTTAACTAAATCTTAATAGTTAATAATAAAATTTAATTAATTTTACTATATTTCAAACAAATAATTAGCTTGTAAGGTATTTGTATTTGGATTTTCTTAACCTTTTTACAGGGAATTTTTTTAACTTACTTTTAATTTATGCTCGATGTTATGATGATGATATTAGTTATTTATACAAAATAAAATATAATATTTTCTTATATATATATATATATATATATATATATATATATATATATATATATATATATATATATATATATATATATATATATATATATATATATATATATATATTTGCTTTTTAGTAAAAGTTTTTGATGGTAAAAATTATACAGAACTTTAAGACATAATAAAAATAAACTTGTTTTCATTAATGAAAAAATAATCATTGATTTTTTTTTAAACTTACCGTTGGTAGAGGTTGAGGTGGCGGTATGTGCATACCATTGATGTACACAACATTAGGAGGCACGGGTTGATTTTCTACCCAAATCGGATGATTGTTGACTATGAACATATCAACATTATTAAACAATTCGTCTATAGTCGGGGTGTCTGGACCAAACATTCTTTTAACATTTTATTATCTTCTTCATCAACTTTACTTAATTTCCTGTCGAAATTCCATGTCTCATATAACTGCTTCAATTTATCCAAATTCGACATATTGTATATTTTCTGTTGTATTGGGCTTGGGTATAGAAACAAATGGGTAGGGGCCCCCATTGCATCGTAATTTTCTTTTATACCACCTAATGAACTCACTTTTATTAGTGGCACTTTAAAAACATGAGACAATACTAACGTTGGCTTTATATACGCCTCCATTAATACCAAATCATATTTTTCTTTTTTTCGTATTATCTCTAGAAATTCAGGCGTTTGCACTTGTGCTTTGAAAACATTGGAAGCTAATTTAAATATATCTATGAGATTGTCACGTAAATCAGATTTATGTTCATCTGAATTTAAGCGAATTAAAGCTTCATTCCACATTGAATATGATAAATCGTGAACATCTATTTCGGTGAGGTTCTGAGGTGATTTTCCCTTTGGATATTTAGGATCTGGAGTCACGACGGTAACATGGTGACCACGTTTCACCAACTCATCGGTCAAACTCCGGAACACAATTTGATGACTGATTGAAGGTGTTGGATAAACTGCTAATATTTTCGCGGGATTAATTTCAGTGAAACATAAAATAAATAAAATTATAGGAACTATTAATTTATGCATATTTTATGAAGCAAGCCAAACGCTACAAGAACACGACTCTCTATGAAGTCGACGCACAAATGTTTTATATCTTTATCTCGATACCTACAGCATTTAATGATTCATCATTAATTTTTACAATGATGCGACATTTACAATACTTAATATTTGGCATATATATACGCTTAATATTTAACATAATCAAATCTTAAATCTTAATCAAATTAAACTTGAAAAGTAGCTAGGTATTTCCTAATGCTAACAAGGTGAGTTGTATTATATAATATATATATATATATATATATATATATATATATATATATATATATATATATATATATATATATATATATATATATATATATATATATATATATATATATATATATATATATATATATATATATATATATATATATATATATATATATATATATATATATATATATATATATATATATATATATATATATATATATATATATATATATATATATATATATATATATATATATATATATATAGCGGAATAGCGGAATAGAATAGCGGAAGTTAACGTTACATAATATTAGATTTTTATTATAATTTAAGATATTAAGTCAAACATTTTACGTTTTATTAATTGTTTATATTGGTTTTATACAAATTTAAATGTAAAAAAGTCACTCTTAGTAAATTGTACAATTATATATATATATATATATATATATATATATATATATATATATATATATATATATATATATATATATATATATATATATATATATATATATATATATATATATATATATATATATATTATATATATATATATATATATATATATATATATATATATATATATATATATATATATATATATATATATATATATATATATATATATATAATACAACTCACCTTGTTAGCATTAGGAAATACCTAGCTACTTTTCAAGTTTAATTTGATTAAGATTTAAGATTTGATTATGTTAAATATTAAGCGTATATATATGCCAAATATTAAGTATTGTAAATGTCGCATCATTGTAAAAATTAATGATGAATCATTAAATGCTGTAGGTATCGAGATAAAGATATAAAACATTTGTGCGTCGACTTCATAGAGAGTCGTGTTCTTGTAGCGTTTGGCTTGCTTCATAAAATATGCATAAATTAATAGTTCCTATAATTTTATTTATTTTATGTTTCACTGAAATTAATCCCGCGAAAATATTAGCAGTTTATCCAACACCTTCAATCAGTCATCAAATTGTGTTCCGGAGTTTGACAGATGAGTTGGTGAAACGTGGTCACCATGTTACCGTCGTGACTCCAGATCCTAAATATCCAAAGGGAAAATCACCTCAGAACCTCACCGAAATAGATGTTCACGATTTATCATATTCAATGTGGAATGAAGCTTTAATTCGCTTAAATTCAGATGAACATAAATCTGATTTACGTGACAATCTCATAGATATGTTTAAATTAGCTTCCAATGTTTTCAAAGCACAAGTGCAAACGCCTGAATTTCTAGAGATAATACGAAAAAAAGAAAAATATGATTTGGTATTAATGGAGGCGTATATAAAGCCAACGTTAGTATTGTCTCATGTTTTCAAAGTGCCACTAATAAAAGTGAGTTCATTAGGTGGTATAAAAGAAAATTACGATGCAATGGGGGCCCCTACCCATTTGTTTCTATACCCAAGCCCAATACAACAGAAAATATACAATATGTCGAATTTGGATAAATTGAAGCAGTTATATGAGACATGGAATTTCGACAGGAAATTACGTAAAGTTGATGAAGAAGATAATAAAATGTTAAAAAGAATGTTTGGTCCAGACACCCCGACTATAGACGAATTGTTTAATAATGTTGATATGTTCATAGTCAACAATCATCCGATTTGGGTAGAAAATCAACCCGTGCCTCCTAATGTTGTGTACATCAATGGTATGCACATACCGCCACCTCAACCTCTACCAACGGTAAGCTTAAAAAAATCAATAATTTTTTATTTTTATTATTATTCATTATTTGATTATTCATTAATGAAAACAATTTTATTTTTATTATGTCTTAAGTTCTGTATAATTTTTACCATCAAACACTTTTACTAAATATATATATATATATAGATATATATATTATATATATATATATATATATATATATATATATATATATATATATATATATATATATATATATATATATATATAGTATATATATATATATATATAATATATATATATACAAGGAAAGTACTCATATACTATGAGTACTTTCCTTGTATTTGTGACTTGTATCACCGCTCTTTATTGAAATAGTGCACATGTTATCCTTTTCCTTTTCCTCATATTATCCTTACATCTTTGTATTATCCTTAAAAAAATCTTTGATCACACGATAGTGTGCACGTTTGCAAATGCCCTATGTAATGAATTATCTAGCCAACCGGCATTCATTTCGACGTTTTATAGGTTTAAACTGTATGCAATTTGCAAAATACCGAACATAAGAGCCATTCATGGCATTTATTTAAAGTTTTCACCAAAAAATTATCAATACAATTTCTAAAAAGTTACACTTTAGCGATTAGTAAAATTCTATAATTGATTGCAAATTTCGTTGTCATTATAGCTGTCAAATGGTTTCAAGAGTACCAAATATTAACATCGGTTCGACTTTGCTAGCGTTTGTTTTGGTTGACACACGTATTAGTGAGAGTTTCTTATTTTAGTGTTAATTCTTTTTATTATTCTGTAGTGGAGATATTTTAAAGTGTTAAAAGGTTTCTTTTTAACAAGGTGGTTGGTTGTAGCAAGTGTTTGTTTTGTTAATAACGGTATATTAAGTAGTTTAAATCAGGTAAGGTTATTTTTTTGTATTTTAGTATTTTATAATGGATGGTGATCCTCCTCCTGAATCTCCTGATACCGAAGGTGGTAAAGTTGATGGTCAAGCGATGTCTAGAAAGAGACAAGGTGATAATTCACCATTAAATACTGATTTTGCGGCAAAAAAACAATTTTAAACCCATCTACTGTGACACCCTCTATCCAAAATTTATATATCTACCCGTCCCTCTCCGATGGTCCTAAGTCCTATATTGATACTGATAAAGGCCCTTTCATTGTGTATGTGTCCAGGGAAATTCCTGACCCAGCTGCTGGTACCTCAATTAGAGCGACTAAGTTTGGTCAATTCTTACACGTAACAAAATAAATGGTATCACCTATAGTATTAAGAACGTTGGTCGTAATAAGATCAGCGTTCAATTATCAAATGCTGTTGCAGCGAATTCATTTGTGACCAATCCTATATTAAGTCTATGTAAGTATGTTGCAGTACTACCTACATTTGTTATTAACCGCATGGGTATAAAGAGAGAGGTGCCAGTTGACTTCTCATTAGACGAGCTTGTGGAGTCTTTAGTTTTTCCCTCAGGTTATGGACAAGTATTGAAAGCGCGAAAACTTGACAGAAAAAGTGTGAGTGAGGGGGTGACTACATGGATCCCGACCCAGTCGGTTGTAGTTACTTTCCGAGGACAAGAGTTGCCTGATAGGGTCTTTTTCTATTATTCCTCTCTCCCTGCCGAACCTTACAAATTCCCTACTATCCAATTTCTTATTTTTTGCCATTTTGGACGTATTAAATCACAATGCAGATCTCAGCCAATGTGTTACAGGTGTGCCCAGTCTCATTCTGGTGATGCATGTGACACAGCCATGGAGAATTCAAATTGTTTGTTCTGTAACAGTAAGCACTTTGCCACAGATAAGAACTGTCCTGAGTGAGCAAGACAACAATCAAACAATCCATCAAAATTGTTGTCTCAAGAGTGTATCACATACATAGAAGCATCTTCTCGTTTCCATTCTGCCCAACGTTCCTATGCAAATATTGCTAAGGAAATGTTTTCCCCTCCAATTTCCACTTTTCCTAGATACCAATAAACCAGAGTAACTCATAACCCAACAACTCCTACCAAATCCTATCGCAAAACTGTATTCCAATCTCCCCGTCCCCGCGCTCCTCTTGCTAAAAGTTTTGATAGACAGGCTCACCAAGCATTAATTGGTAACTTTTCCTCTTCCCTTCCTAATGGTCACGCTTTCAATCAAAGTGTTGATAATCCAACAGTTGGTGGAAAAGATCTGTTAAAGGCTTTAACAGAAACTCTTGTGAGTGTGTCTCCATGGCTGATGATGTATGCCGGTGACATAGTACTCATTAACGAGAACCGACTGATGCTGGAGCGTAAAGTGAATGCATGGAAGGGTGCGCTTGAGAACGGTGGTCTTAAACTGAATGTGTCAAAGACCGAGTACATGGCTCCCAGAACCCAGACTCGAGCACCATCCATATCGGGCCTGAGCCAGCCGTTAAGTCGGAGAAGTTCAGGTACCTTGGATCCATTATGCACGAGTCCGGAGGCATCGACTACGATGTCCACGCCCGGGTTAGCGCTGCTTGGGCCAAATGGCGGGAGGTCACTGGTGTGGTCTGCGATCGCAGAATACCGCCCAAACTCAAGGGGCTGATATACAAGAGCATGATCCGACCAGTTCTTCTATACGGCAGCGAATGTTAGCCAGCATTATCTCGGCACACTCAGGAGCTTCACATAACGGAGATGAAGATGCTGAGGTGGATGTGTGGCGTTACTCGGGCTGACTGCATATGCAACACATTCATTCGAGGTAGTCTTGGGGTCCGTGACGTAGCGGATAAGCTCCAAGAGCGTCGTCTCAGATGGTATGGCCACGTTTTGCGCCGGCCTAAGAACTACGTCGGAAGAAAATGACATATCAAGGGATATGTCTGTCCTTGGAGTAAGACCCCCCGGACGCCCAAGGAAACGATGGCTGGACGTCGTAACGCAGGACATGAGAGCTAATGGACTAAACATTAAGGAGGCTCAAGACCGTGCAAAGTGGAGTAGATTAAGTAGGAAAGCAGACCCTGGCAATAGGCCAGGATAATGCTAAGTAGAAGAAGATATATATATATATATATATATATATATATATATATATATATATATTATATATATATATATATATATATATATATATATATATATATATATATATATATATATATATATATATATATATATTATATATATATATATATATATATATATATATATATATATATATATATATATATATATATATATATATATATATATATATATATATATATATATATATATATTGTGCACTTAGCATATGTGTATTTTAAAATATAAAAAAAATCGACCATAACTCCAAGCCATAATAATGTACACACAGTCAATCGTATAACAAGTGCATCACCTTATAAAATAAATATACAAACTCCTCATATAAGTAATTGCTTTGTTCAAAATCGTACACTCCCCATCGCTTTGTTCTTATGCATTTATAGATACTTTAATTCTATTTTAGAAGCTTGAAGCCCTTCGAAGTGTATAACAGTAAAGCTTAGATGTACATGTACATGACATTTCAATTAAACCTTCGGATGGGCTCAGTTCTCTTGGGGAGTATATAGTGAAATATAGAAACAATTTACATATAAAAGATTGTTTAATGATTAGTATAATGCCAATTTCTCCAAATGAGCTACGTACGCATAGCTCCTATTAATTTTGTAGATGGAAAAGAATAAACTTCCCTTTATGATTTCATGATCACAAGTACTCGTAAACAAGAATGATATTTCGATTTCGGTTTCGATATATATATATATATATATATATATATATATATATATATATATATATATATATATATATATATATATATATATATATATATATATATATATATATATATATATATATATATATATATATATATATAATATATATATATATATATATATATATATATATATATATATATATATATATATATATATATATATAGATAAATAAGAAATAATTTATATTAGTTACGACGGTTGAAGGAGGATAGTGGACTAAAAGAGTAATAGTTCTCATGATAATTTTAATTAAATACTTAAAATAAAAAATCAGATAATTTTTGATGTAGTTCGTTTAAGTTTAAAAAAATTAGTCACCATCTTAAAATAAAATTTACTAATCATTCTAACAACTCAAAATTAAAGCTATTAAAAACAAGTGACTATTGACGGTAGTGATATCTAACAAGCGGTAAACAAACTACCATTGGTTAGTACCGGTCCTACGCCTTGAAGTATATATAGAGCATTTCTATCAATTTCGGTCAAACGTTTGTTTTGTTATAACATTCTTAAATTTCAGGTTTTATTCAACAATATCTTCTGGGTGGTGTGATCTATACATGTTATCGCCCTGTTGATTGATACCTAATTGGGGAGTCAAAAAGGAGTTAGAGGTAGGCTGGACTACTGATACTTATCAAGTGTCAGTGGATTATTGTATATTTGAATTTATGTGTCGCATTGACCTTCCATACTCTATTTCCTTTTCTTTTAAAACTGTATCAGAGAAGGATGTCAAGAACGAAAATTTTTGATCGGTCTTTTACAGTTCAAGCGATTAAGTTGTGGACCAACTTACCTACAAGTATGCGTCAGGCTAAGTCATTATTTTCGTTAAAGAAGGCCGTAAAACATCACTTAGTTCAAATTTCGACAAGTTCCTAGATTTATTATCGTTTTCTTGTAACAAAGCAAACAAACATACATGCACGTATATAGCTTATTTACATAGTCTATTGTATGTATGTATGTTTGTATGTATGTATGTATGTATGTATGTATGTATGTATGTATGCATGTTTATATGTATGTATTTATGTATTCGTTTATGTCTACTTATAATGTTATAATATTTTTTCTCTATCTACCTTTCTATAATTTTAAGTTTTCCTTTTTCGCCCTAAAGGTTATCTGGAAGAGATGACTACAAAACCATAATATTGCCTTATGTACAATGTTTTAAATATTTTTCCTTTTTTGTATTGTTTATATTTTTGTTTTGTTTATTTTTATATTTATATTATGTACAAGTAAAATAATAACATATAACACTTTTTACAATCTTCACCTTACACTACATTTTATTTCCACTAAAACCTTCAGAAGTGACAATTTAAGTCTCCAGTCTTCACGTGTTGGAGAACATTGTACCAGTGCTCACCTATATTGCTTATTATCCTCTGTCATACATAGCAGTGAATAATTCACGCGAGTGAGCACTGGTTCAACAAAAAGTAGTATCTTGCCTTCAAGGTACAAGGATGTTTTTGTAATCCCACCTTCCAAAACCTCCAATCTTTGCAAAGTTACTCATTACTGTTCTGGTCTATCAATGGTCCTTGAATTTTAAGTTAGTAACCAACTTTATCCCTTCCTCTCATGCATTAATTTGCGGTGTTTTAAAAGTTTCGTAACTCAAAAGAAAATTGGAGCCCTTATGGGATTAATTCATTATCCGTTTGTCTGTCTGTCTGTGTGTCAAAACCATTTTCTCAAAACCATGTAAAGTAATCAAGCTGAAATTAATATCAAATATTCAAGCCAATAATTTCTTGAAGCATAAATAAAATCAAAATTCTAAGTTAACGTAATCAAAAGATTTTTGCATTTTGTATGCAAAAATGAATTATGGGATTTGGCAATTAGTTAGAACTTTATAGTACAAATAAAGAAAAAAATTAATATTGCAGAAATAAACAATTACAAACTTATACTGTAATTAATTCCATACAAAATTAATGCATAAGACCGCAAATTTAATTGTACTTGTGACTTAGACTTGTGAAATTTGACAAAAAGTGATAACTTACAGTATGTTTAAAGGGGAAAATCTCAAAATTAATAATTAATATGTTTCATAAACCTTTACTAACTTATATTTATAGTTCGTGTCATACAAAATGAGTGAATAAGACCGCAAATGTAAATTTGTCAGCTTATAAATTCTTCCTCCCGTTGACCTATAACCATGAAATAGTACGGAACCCTCGGTGCGCCAGTACTACTCGCACTTGACCGTTTTTTTATTTCTAAAATAATCCAAAATCTTAATGTAAATTACGATAATACTCGTATATACCAAGTTATTAAATTTTTCATTTAAAAGGTCACTAAAAATTAATTGCAAGAATTATTTAAAACACGAACGCAATTTACTTTATATAATGCATGATATTGTAGTTTAAGCGGGCGAAGCAGCAGGCGAGTTGTAAGTATATTTACGATATTATATAGAAAAAAATCTATATAATCACTTATCACTCTAGTGAACCTCACTCCGTCGTAAGTGAAAATCAAACAATAGTACAACACATAAAGCGTGATTTTGATATGGATATTTACTATATAGAAGCGATAGCGACAGCGTATACTCGTATTATCGTTTTACGTCATTGCGTTTTTCAAAAGTTGCTTCATATAAAAATATTATTATGCAATGCTAAATTCGGTTACGGTCTGCCTTTTTTCATAACCATTTTATTCAACAACAAAAATAGTTAAATGTATATTGTCAAAATTTAATTGCCTATATATGTATATTGTCAAAAACAAATTTATGTGTGTATAAGAAAGATTATTGCATATTTCACACAATTCCTGGATCGCAGGGTTCGTTTTTAGATCAAGAAATTAACGATAGAAAAAAAATACTTAAAGAAAACATATAAAAATTTTGAACGCAGCGGGATTTGAACCCGCGCCTCATGGAAACCAACCAGTCCAAGCGCTCTGACCACTAAGCCATCCGTGCGTTCTTCTTCACGCGGCGTCGAAATTCTTATATGCTTTATACAACTTATTACGTTGTTAGCGTCTCTGTAGGGAGATTTTTACAAATTTTCGCTACTCAAAGATAATTGCAAAGAACAACCATTTGGCAAAAGAGAATGCTATTTTTATTAAATATTTTGATGATTTTTAAAGTTAAAAGTGTTAAAATGCGTTCAAAATTTTTATATATTTTCTTTAAGTATTTTTTCTATCCTTAGTGTGGATTAACACTTTAAAAATCATCAAAATAAGAAATTCAAGTTAAAGTTGAAATACTTTCTTGTTTTATTTGTTATAGATAAACTTGTTGCAAATAGTACATATTACTAATATGTACTATTTGCAATGTTTACAAGAGGTAAATATTAATTTTATAAATTGTGAAACGTAATACAATAAATTTGTGACATTGTATTTGAAATATGTATTTTAATATTTACATTATTAATATTTACATTGAAATATATATTTTAAATGTTTTGGTGATACGATGGAGAAATTTATAATTCCAATATTTTTAACAACAAACAAAATATATATAAAAAATATTATATATAATTATTTGAAATATATATAAATAAGTAAATTATAGTATAAATAAGTAATTCAAAATATATGTAAATAATAAATTGATAATAATAACAACAACATAATAATTATATTATGAAAAAAAAAATATCTTCTTGCACAAATCATCATTAAAATATCTTTGTTAAAATGAAATAGTTATGATAAATAAGATTTTTGTGCTATAAAGTATTTTTTTTATTGCAAACATCAATCATATTCGTTTTAAATAATGTACGAAATCACTGTTAATTGTGATTAGATGTTATTAATACAGCAATCTATATTATAATATAAGATACATCTTTCTTTTGTACCTACAAAGGTACTGAGAATTGAATTTAAAAAATACTGTTTACATTATTTGAAAAAAATATGGGTAGTCTAAAATTATTTCGACATATTATAGTGTATAGCCAATAGTGTATATAGTGTATAGTGTATTCTGCCAAAACACTATATACAATCTAAAACAAGTTCTGCGCATATAACTTGAAATATGTACAAAAAAACATATCAATTCTGAGTATCTCATTTTGAGTATGTTGACCTTGACCTTGACAGACGAAACGACAGAAAAGTAGACTTGTGACCACTTAACACGTAATGCTTCCAATTCCTGCCAAAAATGTAGAACCTAGTACTTCGTAACTACCTGATTTGATTTCATCATATATTTGTTTAAATGAAACAATTTAAATGGATTAATCGCGTATATTAATTTTGACATCATGTTTGGAAAATTCGGGGTCACGGGTGAATTGAGGTGGAAATTTTTTTTAGTTATATTAGCAGTCAAATTAAAATACCAGTTTAAATATTTTTAAATTTTTGAGTTTTATTTGTCTTTTTACCTTTCTCACTAATATTAAATTTAAATAATAACTTACATAAACAGCAAATTATAAGGACTATTACAGCTAATAGTATTAGTACTAGAATTAAAACAACTAATAAAATGTCCATAATAAAATATTCGTAATATGTTATATTTGCTGCAGGTGCCCGAAGATGCTTGGCACCCCCATGCCGTATGATATATTCAATCCACCACATACAACGTTGAAGAGGTGACTCAGGCTGATCACGTAAATAACTTCTTAATTTTACAACTTGCTCTTTGTAACTGAAATTAAAGTTTATGATTAAAATTAAAGGAAAATAAAAACAACGTTCTGGCAAAGACGGATTCCTGCCGTAATGCCTGCCTGCCAGCTGATAAAAAGTAGGTCAGCTAATCTATTTAAAATTGTCATCATGTTTGATCGTACCCACAAAGGTAATGATTACTAGTACCACTATATATGGGACATATTTATCATACACCGAATTTATCAAATCATATCACCTCCTTATCTACCTCTGACTCTATCTATGATGTTATTGCTTACCTAATATTATCTAGAACTGTTTGAATAGCATTCATCACAGTTTCTTCGTTGAGATTGTGTATATCCAGTTGTTTTCCAATTCCATGTTTAACGTATTTTTCTGCATTATACCACTGATCTCCCAACATTGGTATTGCAATTAACGGTACTCCGGCAGTAATAGCTTCATCCGTAGATTGTAGTCCAGCTTGTGTAATAAAAAGCTTTATATTGGGATGCCCTGTAAATAGTTTATTATTTAATTCGTTAATTTATAGATTTAATTAATGCAATATCAATATGCAAAAATTACTAACTTAAGAGATCAGATTGAGGGAACCACTTTGAAATTTTTATATTATTAGCTTCTCCTGGTATTTCATTGCCGTCCCATTTCCATAAAATATCATAAGGAAGCTTAGAAAACACTTTAATGAATATTTGTATTTGACTTTGCGGAATCATTTTAGGGAGCACGTTAGTTCCGAAACTTACGTATATCACACCGTATTTTGACGAATCCAAGTATGACTTCAAATCCTTTCAATAAAAAATATGCTTATAACATTAAAGTCCTTCACGTTCAATAAAACAAATCAAAAAATTACCTTAGGCAATTCTTTTTCAGGAGATTGATGTATACCACCCATATATATCACTCCTGGTGGGACAGGTTGATTATCAGTCCAAATAGGATGTAAATTTATGAAAAGCATATTAATATTATTATATAAATCACGCAAAGGTGGTACATCAGGACCTAATACTTGATTTAGCATTGTAGTTTCGTCAGCCTCATTCAAGTGATGCGCGTATCTAATTAAATAATAAATGTAAATCATATTTAATTTTTCCCAAAGCGTAAGATTATATAATCTATTGCTCATAGTCTGTGGATATAAAAGTGGATGTGTAGGTGCACCCATAATATCATAATTATTCAGAACAGCACCAAAAGAGCTCACTAAAATAACGGGAGCTTTAAAAATATGTGAAAACACTAGCGCTGGTCGCACTAATGATTCAATTAATATCAAATCAAATTCGTTATTTTTGTTAGATATTAATTCTTGGATTTCAGGTGCTTGTAATTGAGCTTTAAATATGTGGCTAAATATCAAAAAGCCTTGCCTTGCTTCTGACAATGTTGGTATTCGGAACTCGGTAACCTTATAATTGTCTAAAAAAATTGTTTTCCATATATCGTAAGATATATCATGAACATCAATTTCCTTAAGATTAGGCGGAGATTTTCCTTTCAAGTAAGCTGGGTCTGGTGTAATTACAGTAACTTCATGACCCCTGTGTACAAGTTCTTGAGTTATCTTTCGAAATACAAGTTGGTGACTAATAGACGGTATAGGAAATACTCCTAATATTTTTGCTAATTGTACTTCCACAAAAATATATCCTAAAATTAGAATAATTAATTTTAGAATCATTTTAATACGCAAGTACTAGTGGGTGCAGTGTAATGTACAGTGCACTGTTTTGTGTTCCGTACTAGACAAAGATAATGATTACGATACAATTTACGATTAAATTAATGATAACATTATCTTTTTTGTACTATACGGGCTTATAATATCTTAACATGTTCAGGAACGTGGCTTTTCACGCATTATATTAATTAATCTAATAAATAAAAATGAAAAATATGTCTATAAATAATATGTATGAGTCACCTTTAAAAAAAATTAATATTAATATAATTATCGTCGTTGCATTTTTAATTTTTACCTTTTTAATTTAGAATTAGATTATCACGGTACATACGTAATGTAATTAATAGTTCTTACTTTTAATCTTTGTAAATATGTATATCTGTTAGAATAAATCTATACAGTTGGTATTAATGTCTGTTATCTTTTAAAGATTACATTTCATTATAATTTATAAAATAAAATTAGCTTTGAATATTCGTTTAGTATTCCTTGTAATTTGACTTTGTATTCGGCCATCAATATGATTGCAAAAATTGTGATATTATTTTTAGCATTAAATTTGACTAAAGTGCAACCCGCAAAAATATTAGCTGTGTTTCCTACGCCATCCATTAGTCATCAAGTTGTTTTTCGGAAGATAACTCAAGAACTTGTAAACCGAGGTCATGAAGTTACTGTGATTACACCAGATCCAGCCTACGCTAAAGATAAATCCCCGCCTAATCTAAAAGAAATTGATGTTCATGACATATCTTACGGTATTTGGAATAAAATAATGACAGAACATTTTAAAATTCAAGACAGTAGTATATCAACATTTAAAGAAATGAGATTAGCATCATTATTACTATTTCACATTTTTGCAACGCAGTTACAAACTCCAGAAGTTCAAAATATGATATCAGATAAAAGCAATAAATTTGATTTAATATATATTGAAGCTGTAATACTTCCTGCTCTTGCTTTTTCGCATATATTCAAAGCACCGGTAATTTTGGTCAGTTCCTTTGGAGCCATTTTTAATAGCAACAATATCATTGGATCACCGTCACATCCTATTTTGTATCCATCACCTCTAAACAAAAGACTTTACAATCTAACATTATCGGAGAAAATAAATATAATTTATACTCACTTTTCAATACAATATGCAAATTATCTGAATAAAATTGACGAAAGTGCTATGTTAAAGCAAATTCTGGGGCCAGACGTTCCCTCTTTGAGTGAATTATATAATAACGTTGACATGTTTTTTGTCAATTTACATCCCATTTGGGCGGATAACCAACCCGCTCCACCTGGCGTCGTGTACATGGGTGGTATTCATCAATTACCTGAAAAAGAGCTACCTAAGGTAAGGTAATACAAATATAAAAATTTATTCTAAGCTTAAGATGACTATTATTAATAAATCTTTATATTAATAGGAACTAAATGAATATTTAAATTCATCTAAATACGGAGTTATCTATGTTAGTTTTGGAACTAACGTGCTAGCTGGTATGATACCTCCGGAAAAAGTAGAAATTATAACTAAAGTTCTTTCTAAATTGCAATATGATGTTCTATGGAAATGGGACAAGGATGTATTACAAGGAAAAGGAGATAATATTAAGCTTTCAAAATGGTTACCCCAGTCGGATTTGTTGAGTGAGTTGTTTATGTTTGATTAATATGTTGTATTCATATCCATTACACTAACTTATATTTTTGTAATTTATTAAAGGGCATCCAAAAATAAAACTATTCATTACACAAGCGGGATTACAATCTACAGATGAAGCTATAACTGCTGGGGTTCCGTTGCTGGCTATTCCAATGTTAGGAGATCAATGGTATAACGCAGAGAAATATGTCAAACATGGCATTGGTGTGAACCTAGATGTTAGCAAATTTAGTGCAGAGGAATTTAGGGATGCAGTTGAAGAAGTTATTAATAATAAAAGGTGATATACTTGTATTATTGTAAAGAAACTACAAATGAGTTTATTATAATTTCTTTAATAGGTAACTGATTTAATTTTTTTTTGTTCACTTTTTTGTACCAAATTATTCCAGGTATCGTGAAAACATTATCAAACTTCGATCTATTATGCGAGATCAACCCGAAACAGCTCTACAGAGAGTAATATGGTGGACTGAATACGTTTTAAGGCATGGAGGAGCCAAACATCTTCGTGCACCCGAAGCTAATATCTCATACTACGAATATCTTGAAATTGACGTTTTATTAGTTATTTTCTTAGTATTATTAATCACTTTAGCTTTATTCGTAGTAATAAGTATATGTATTTTCAATTTTATACGTAAGCTAATCAAACCTAAACAGGCACAGTCAAGCAAGAAAATAAACTAAGCGGCTGTAACAATATTAGCGAGATTAAATATGTTTATGGATACGAGTTATGTAATATTACGTCTACACATTAGATAATGTAGAAACACGTATAGACAATAATGACAAACAAAATGTTCCATAAATTGTAATTACAGAACAAGTAAATGATTAGTAGAAAAAATTATAAAATTGTTACGCGATAAGTAAACTTTGTCCACAATTGTGACAGATTAAACATACGAGTATTATGAGTGATTACAAATATTTATTATCACTGCTATCGGTGTTTGCTCTAGTTATATAAGGTAGAATTGGAAGCCCATAACATTGCTTTATAAATTACGCAATTAATTTAACAAACGTTTTCACAATTTTATTTCTAATAATTTACTGTTGAATTTTTCAACGTATTCAGTGGTTGCGAATATTATTAGAGTTGATTAACACAATATTTTCTCTAATGCATAGATACAATTTTTACAATTTATACATCTTTGTAACTTATCTTTTATATGATGAGTAACTTTTGCCTGCGGCTGCGAGCACGTGGTCTAATGGAAGTAACTATGACCTATGACAAATGGCTTATTCCAAGTACCTAAGGTAACAATTATAACAGGTACTGTGAAAAGATTAACGCTAGCTGTACTCGAGACATTTTTATGATATATATATATATATATATATATATATATATATATATATATATATATATATATATATATATATATATATATATATATATATATATATATATATATATATATATATATATATATATATATATATATATATATATATATATATCATAAAAAATGTCTCGAGTATATATATATATATATATATATATATATATATATATATATATATATATATATATATATATAACTATACATTAAACATACATTATTTGAAACTTTAAGTGATAGAAAAGGTAAATTCAAATCGATGCTGGAAAGCGTAAATGATGTAACTGACTGAGTTACTAATTTCTAATTTTTTTTCTTAATTCCTAATTTAAAAAGTTCTTATATTAGTATTATTCTTACGATTACTTCCTTTCAAAAGATTTGTATTGAATATTTCAAATATATTACAACTCTTTTAAATGTTAAATGTTTAATAATTACGTCCTTCCTGAACGTTTACACCCAATCTGATTTTGGAATAACCATCTAATAACTTACAAAACAAAAAGAGCGCTCGGACGGTTTCCATGAGGCACGGGTTCAAATCTCGCAGCGTTCAAGAAGCGGTTTCCTGTGAAAATAAGAACATTTATTTAGAGTAGAATTTAGAGTAGGTTAAGTCAGAAGGCAGACTCTGGCAATAGGATATAGATGATGTCAGGTAGAGGAGTCAATGCAACAGAAACCTAGCCCTTCTATTATTTTCTTAAGAATATTTTACGTCTAATAAAATTGTTGGGAAGGTCACTTTATAGTAGTCAAAATATTGCTTATGAATATAAATCTTACATTATAGATAGATAAATAAGATAAATTATAAATGTATTTGCTCATAAATTATTAAACATGTAACAAAATAAAAGACAGTTTAGAAGAAACCGGTAAGAAAGATATTAATGCAAAAAAAGTTACATGAGACAGAAATGACAGAAAAATTGATGCTGTGGAGGCATGATCTTTTCGACAAGTATGCGAAGTCAGCTTAGCTGAAGACAGGATCCACAATTAATGGTGCTTAGAATATTAAATACTAGCTAATAAGGTAAAAAAAAATACACGATGCAAGAGTCAGTGTTAAGAAACCTGGGAGTAGACCTTGATTGGCCCTCAAGAATACAGTATCAATTATACTGAAAGAATCTCACAAAACGCATGAAGCCCCTTTTAAAAGCATGTATGAAGAGGTTAATGACAGTAAACGAGGCGATCCTTCTTTCGCCTCGTGCAGGAAACGTAGCATTTGGAAGTCTAGTTCTTCTGGCTAACCGGCTTGAAATAAAACGTGAAGTTAATAGTAATAATAGATAGAGAGATTGCAAGACTTTATAATTTATATTAGTTATTCAAGGATTAATAGTAGTTATTTTGATGTTGACATAGAATCTTCGATAAACTTCAGACATGCGCAGGTGAAGAATGCCCAAAAGGGCACAGCACTTTATATTAAGTGATTTACACACAGTATTAGTAGCCTCTTATAAAGAGCTTCGATAAAAACTTTGAACGAAAATTTACTTTTTGTTAGGTTTATTAAACTTAACAAAAAAGTAAACCAATTGTTGAGACCAGTGAAAGGTTATCTTTGTAGTATGCATACAAAGTAGATTGTGACTGTGGCTTATATTGGTTAAACCAACAGAAGTTTAACGGATGAATTGGAGTGAAGGAGCACATCTCCAATATAAAGAACAGGTGAGTATCAAAGTCAGATATGTGTGAGCCCAAATGTAAGCGTAAGCTGATGAGCCCAAATGTAATATTACATCAAGTTTATATATCCTCACGAGCCTCCTATGAAAAATAATAAAAAAAACAACAGATATATTTCTAGTGTGATCCACAAGACCATTGAAGTATTGGATTACAAGAAAGTGTGCGAAACGTCAGATTTCCAAAAGTTTATATAACTAAATTATACGAGTTTAAAGAGTTTCTTCTTGAATAATATGTGTAATCACGAAATTGAGGGCATATTATGTAAAATTTGTTCATCATGTTACTAAGAAAAAAGACAAAAACCTATAAAATAAAAGAAAACAACTTTGTCCTAATCAACAACAAACATCTTTATTACAGCATTTTTTCTATTCAATGACAAGATTAACTTAATTTAAGTCTATTTAAGGTGCGAGTACTTTATATTTAGTTCACAAATAGAAAACGATCTAACTAACCTAACCTTATAAATACGTTATCCTACCAAAAAAATAATGTTGTAGTTAGAATTAATCTTGACTTATAATTTTTATTCCAATATTTTGGCTTTAGTGTTAACTTGTATATTCTTGATTTACAGCAATAACACTTCCCAGCGTCGAAATGTAATCTGATTCCAGGTTATATTATTATACGTATTTGGCTTGAAATCAATACAGTTGTAGAGCAACTATTGATATCTAGAAATAAGAAAAAATATGTAAATTGTAATTGTATAGTCTATTATTATATTCTCATTTAGTTAGATAATATAAAATGAGAATATAACAATTTGAATATAAATTATTATATTCTCATTTTATATTAACACGTTAAAATATCTAACCATACTTTGGCAGAAAAGTACAAATGAAAAAAAATCTGATTTTTAAAACTTAGCCTACTATACCAACTTCTTAACTTACAAGTCTTAGCTTCACGCTGTGTCCCCGCACATAGGATTTCCCAGCCCGCTCGTCGGCCGCAAGCCTAGGCTCGAGCCCGCAGGGAAAGCCTTTGCCGCCGACGTTACGTCTCTAGCAGACACGATAGTGTTTGCTACTTCTCAGGGACAGAATACCCTCTCCCTTCCCCAATTGGTCTCGCTGTCAAGGCCAATAGGGCTAACAGCATTAAAACTCACTACAAAAAAAAAATGCACATAGGATAGGCAGCAACCGTAGACAGAAGGATCCTAGTGTTAAGACACTCCCTTCCCCACTTTCCTCATTTCTTGGCATTGTGTGTCGAGTGGCCGCTCACTATAATTACCTCAACGCCGCGCTTTTGTCTTGTTGCCAAAGCGAAGAAGACGAAAACAATAAATTTTTCAGGAGTGGGAATCAAACCCACAAACCATCGCGCTTACAAGCAGACGCTATACTTTTGCACTACGACGGTTCTATAAAATTTATAATAGTCTCTACATGCAATAGCCAAATTTATATATTTTTATTACTAGAATATGAAGTCAAAATAAATCTTACCATGAAACTGGTGAATGGATTAAATATTTTCAATATTATTTTTCTTTTAATTATTAAAATTTTATATAATTCCAGGGACATTCAGTTCGTATCTTTTTCCTAAAATTATATTTAAAATATACTATATTTTAAATATATTAACTACAACTACAAAAAGTAGTTACTAAATTGACTTTGTTAACTATAGTTTCCGTAGTGTAGCGGTTATCACGTGTGCTTCACACGCACAAGGTCCCCGGTTCGATCCCGGGCGGAAACAATTTTATTGAATTTTTATTTTATGAGATGTGTAAAAGTTTTTTATGATCTTTAAAAAAAGATACATATTTTCTAACATAATAAATAAATTTGTGCTATTAATCTGGTCTAAGTAGTTTTAAAAAATTATAAAAAGAGAGCTTCTAGAACAGGACGTTCTCTCCTTAAATTATTTAATAATATTGTGTCATGGAAAGAAAATAATATACGAATATAAATGATAGAAAATGTTACCAGATATATTTTATGCTAGCACATACATAGTTTTATAACTTTTCAAAGTTAAAAGTGTGAAATCCGCACTGCGACTGCATTTTTATAACTATCACAAAAAATGAATTTTGTATGGATATAGATATGACAAACACGAATAGATTCAGTTATATTTATACGGTTCCCAAATATTTTTAATTTAAAGTCGAGTACTACGAAATGCTAAGCTATATTCTTGGTCCGGCTGATCATTATTAAGCAAGATTTACAAAGAGATCTAGCGTCAAAACACTGCACTATCTATTTTGCAGTGGAATTTAAGACATTGCGTGTCGAATGGCGGCGCTCAACACCGGTGTTGTCATAACAAAAGTTAGTCGGCGTTGCGTAGAAACGTTTCCTCGTTGTTCTTTATCGTTTATATAATGGGTAATGTACTGGGGAGCTATTTGACCTGATACCTGCCGCTGAATTTTCTAACAGCACAGTACGACACAAACTGAAATATTATCCCCACCACCTTGACACTTGGCAATCCACTACAGTGCGGTTCCGTAGGAACTTTGGACCACGTGCTGTGGAATAGCCTACCAGTGTCAGTGTTTCCAAATCGATTCGCCATGGGTACCTTCGAAAAGGGCGTCTACCTCCACCTAAAAGGCCGGCAACGCACCCATAACACTCCTGGTGGTGCACGGGTCGGTGATCACTTACCCAGATTCTCGTTTGCCTTGGCAGTCTCATAAAAAAAAATAACAGATCGTTGAAATAAAAATAACTTTAAATAGAATCAATATTGGAAATGAATATCGAATCCACAATTATGAATGACGGTAACAAACACGCGCTGTGCCACTGCGCATATTTATATAATAATATATTAATAACTTAGAATAATATCGAAAATCCAACTTTCAAAGTAAATCAATAGAGAGGAAAAGAAAAAAAAAGATAATATCTTATATAATAATAGATATATAAGAAAAGTGTACCATAAAGTAGCGGAAAACAAATAATAAGAAACAAGCAATAGAAACGGAAATATGATTACAATCCACAAAAGATATATTTTACAAAAGATTGTTTAGGTTTAGTTATCGCTTTATTTCTATTGACAGTGAACAGACTGCGAGAAGAAAGACTCAATGATCAGTGACGCCGTAGTGACGCCACTACGTCACTGTCCAAAGATTGTGAGAATGAACAATCCTTTGTATGGTGTCCTTCCTCATAAAGTCCCCTTAATATTCATTGTTTGTTAATATTTGTGTAAACAGTAAAAAATTATGTAATTTATTTATGTAAACATATTAAATATAATAACATTAAACCTTCAACAAACTAACATTTTCTAAAATATTACTGTTACTAATCTGAACCATGTTATGTATGTACTATATGTAAATATGAATTATTTTGTTATAGATGATGGCTGTATTTTAACTGAATCTGTTTTTTACTACTTCGTGTGTTCTCCAACTGGCACGTTCAGAACTCCATAATTAAAGAACTGAACTGAAATGAGAATGAATACGACCTCTCAAAGGAATTATTCAGGGTTATTCATTTTGACGCCAACGTGGTAAACGCGACGGTTATAGGTTCGATTCACACTCGGGTAAATTAAATGTGTTAATTTCCTTGCCTGAGAACAAGAAAAGGTGTGGCGTAATGTTTCAAAAATTGTCTTAACAATAAGCTGTCTCTGCCACAAGCAGGATTCGGCTTAAAATCAAAATATTCTGTATTCAAGTTAGGTTCATTATAAGCACTTTTGAAATGGTCAATTTACATTGCAACTGTCAGTGATGTCAGTCTTTCGGGAGGCTACCACCGGCTCGGAAGGCAGGTTCTGGTGAGAGGAGCCGGCATGGAACTCAATAGTAGCTCCTTAGATTGGGCTTTCATCACTCCATATATTATATTCAAAATTTAATCTAAAGTGAAGAAATATAACAAGTCTACACATGGTAGTAACACATAAAAACATATAATATGATATTTTGCAAAAACCAGATGAATAAGTACCTACCTACATCATCTTGTTTTTGAAATCAAATTATATGGGTACATTTAAAAAACGTGCCTATCTTCACCTTAAAGGCCGGCGATGCACCTGCAACATCTTTGGCGTTCCATGATGGCGTGGGCGTCTGTGATCACTTGCTATCAGGCATCCGAACGCTCGTTTGCCTTGTGTTACACATAAAAGAAGGACTACAGATTTTGGTTTAACGCTCGTATCTCAGAAACTAACGGTTCGAAATAAAAAACTGTTTTTAAAAAAAATTACTTCTGTGTCCATTTAACTATGATGGCTATAGTCTATTACATCATGGTAATCATTTTAATGTAACCTACTATAACCACGGTCAAAATTACCATGGGTACTTAGAATATATCAAGTGTTATAAACATCTCTTTATTATTTTGCCATTTGAGACGATAATATATAAATATTAATTTTTTTAATAAATAAATATTATTTATTATTAAAAAAAGAAATATCAATAATTGTTAAAGTTATATATATTATATAGTACCTATAGAAACTTATAACAAAAGTTTAGAAGCCAGAAGAGTACAATGGTATGAGAAATATTGCAAATATTCAACTCAGGTGCGTCCCAAATGTCAAACGAACGAGTGATGACAAAATTCGTTTCTTTCACAATCTGTACATCTGCGACTTTCGAGTGAACAATTTGATTTAATAGCACTTCCTGAAAATGTAATGTTTATTGCACTAGTCACTTCTGGTAGACATCTGCAGATAGAAGAGTTGTTAAAAAATATATATATATATATATATATATATATATATATATATATATATATATATATATATATATATATATATATAAAAATATATATATCTCCCTCCTATTGCCCTCAAAATAAGATTTTCTTTCTGAAGGGCATAAAAATGATACAACGTACTAAATTTATTCCTCATTCTAAGAACGTGTTTATTTGTTTTTTTAACTACCTTGTGTTAATTTCTTTTAAATTCCAAATAATAATTTTTTTATTTTGTCTTTCTTTATCTTCTTTTTATCTTTTAAATACAAAATTATGTAATTATAATCTAGACCTAGTTCTCATGTAAATTGACAAATTATACTATAAAATTGATAATTTTAAATAAAAAAACTAAAATGTTATACGCATTTTCACATTGAATGATTGTAATTAATGCTCCAACGAATAACATTTCAGAAAACATTTAAATATATTTTAACACAAACAAAATATTACCAATTTCATGTTGTGTCAAATAAATTAAATATAATTAATCAAAGCCATGAAGCCATTGTGGTGTAGTGTATGGGCACAGTATCTGATTGTAAACGTGTTTGGTTGCAAGTTCGATTCCCATTCGAGGTATAGATTTTTTTAAGTTCCTGATACTGATAAAATTGAGGCTACTCCGACGTTAACACAGTGTCTTGTAGGGCGGGAAGCGGAGAATGGAGTGACTTTGAACATGAAGTTCTGCTTATTCTATTTAGTACCTACAATGTTGAAAATGACAGACAAAAAAGACAAAAGACAAAAACAAATACAAAATCTCAAAAGATTTTAATTTTATCGTAGCATATAAAGGTTTTGACATAAAATAGTGTACGCTGATTTTGTTTTATTCACATTCCCTAAAATACGTGCATAAATGGAAAATAGACTGTCTTAAAACTAGACTGTCTATGCGAAACCCTTAGAGAGCTGTGTAAAAGGAAAAGCAAGAGATAATTTCAATAAACACCTTTCATCTTTTTACGTACAAACACTGTCATATTTTTTTAACAAAATTCCGGAACCGTGTTCGTAAATTACTTTCATATTGTTAACGAAAAACGTGTTTAACCGTTTAATATAATGGTCAAACGTGACGATGTGACGAAATTATTACTGAGCTGCGAAATGGATTGATTCATATTATTATTACATACATATATGTTTTAATTATAAAAAGCTTTACAATATTCAAGTTTTCCAATGATTTCACGGAAATTATATGAGAATTATGCCTTTTTGCTACTTATTTCAGTTGTATTGTATAAAATATGAAAATGATATATATTTATTAATTGTACTTTGACTATATACTATAAAGTACTACGTATATATAGTATTATATGTACGAGTACAATAAATGTTTAAACTTATTTGGTAATTGATTACGAAATTGGAGAAAAGAGTGATTTACATTTAGAAATATTAATCACTATTTTTTGTTTCAATTTCTACCTTTTATTTAAATCAAAAGACAGTTTGTGGGTTCGATCCCCACTCGGAGAGAAAGAATAGTTCATATTTTTCTCGCTCTGACAACAAGGCAAGGCAAGGCGCGGCGCTGAGTTCCGCCACTCAACACGCAATGCCGGAACGGAGTGTCTTAACTCTAGGTTCCTTGAGCCTACGGTTTCCTCTGCCTACCCTGCTATGTGTGGGATACAGCGTAAAGCTATCTATAACTATAACTATTAAATCAGTATATTATAATAAATTAATTTGTTTCAGCTTCACACTTCTTACATAACATATAGCAGGATAGTAAGGAGTTTAGGAGCTTAGCTAGCGTTTAGACACTTAGTAAAACACTTGTCGTATTTATTATTTATGGATAATCATAAAACATTTAGCTTAAAATATAAAGTCAAATGACAATTTTACTATCCACATCATGAGACATCAGTCACGGTGTCGGCTATAAGAGCACCTACAGTGCTAGCAACATTGCCGCCAAAATAAAACAAATGATGTCAGACACTCCTTTGATCTCAGCTGAACGATGTATAATTAATTTTAGATGTATAGAGTGTATATAGAGTCTTTGTTTTTTATTATATATGATATTAATTAATGTAGATAGATTATTAATCTAGGCTTTGGTGTAATTTGAAATCTCATATCAAGGTAATTGAAATATTATAAGTTATTTTTCTGAGGTGTGAGTGTTTACAAAAGCGGAGAAACAAAGAAATCGATAGAGGAGAATAGAGTCAACGTATTTAGATTGAAAAATTGTGCAGGACAAAATTAGTGGTAAAAATTCCTTCCAGTTTCACAAAAGAGAGAGATTAACATCTGTAAAACTTCTAGTCCAACAGCACTAATCTGCGAATATTTGAACGAGAAGTTAATCATAATAATTGAGTATCTTGTTTGTAAGCTTAAATAAAAGCCATGATTATGTTCTCGAAAAATATTTGAAGTATATATATATATTTTTTAATACCAAAAATAATTTAATTAGAGTGATCTAGAAAATTAATTTTAAGCCTAAAATATAGAGGCTCTCTCTACCTAACTCTGCTTCAATATGAAGCTAAAAAAAAAATTAAGATTTTCTTCTATTATTAAAAGAATTTCTTTTTTTCTACTTCACAGATATAAACAATAGCACTTTAGTTCCAAACACGATGTACACGTATTTACAACGAAATCATCATAAGATAAATGTCAAGCTGTAATCGAAAGATTAACTCGTAACATTACATTACGTTTGCGCTCAGATTGTTGAATTATTAATTTATTTAAGGGATATTAGAGTTGTTAAAGCGGATGTAGGGTAATGGCTGTCTCGTTCGATACTGGGATCTGTTTGAGGAGCATTTACATTGTTAAAGGTGGATATGAGACTAGAAAATATTATTTATTTTTTAAACAAATTCTCAGTTTTCAGTGTCTTTTCAATGAAAAAAAAGTTAAAATATGAGTGACCAAATAATCACAGTAATAATATATTAAAATGATTTTAATGTAATGTCAATTAATTATCTTCTATAGGTACCACTGAGGATGCTCCAGACTCCAGTGGAGTCGATTAAGTAGGAAAGCAGACCCTGGCAATAGGCCGGGATAGTGCTAAGTAGAAGAAGAAGGTACTATAAGTACTTAAACATAATACATAAATAGATTTACAGGAAAAATAAATAATTTAAAATAAGGTTTTAATTTGACGTTCCCGATTCATATTTTTTAACACTCAAGGGGATACATTTCCTATAATCTATAGGTGTTTGTTTCACATTAATTACTTTTATACCAAATATTATAGAAAATTATTCACAATTTTATATAAATACATAATAAATAAATAAATAACATTTAAATTCTATAAAGAAACAACGCAAATATATATGTAAAATATTGTGTTACAAATACTCATTTACAATATAGAGGGGTCTTAAATTACTTTGTTTACTTCTTTCGTTAAGACGGCATCAGTAAAGGTCTTAAGCAAAATTTATTTAAATGATGTTATCCTTCCAGTACTAAGTAAGTGAATCGTTTGTTTATCTGCAAAGTTTTCAACGTTAATACTTAGATCATAAGCATTAAGTAAATAAAATAGTTGTCAGTTTTTTTTCTTTTTGAATTAGCTTATTAATAATGGTACTAAAAGCTTTCAACTAATTGAAACATAGAAGTTTAATGTTTTTTATATTAATATATCTTTAAATGTTATAATAAATTTGTACCAATAGGTCCAATAGGACTGCAAACTCTAAAAGCTGAATCGGTAGACCAAAATGGAGATGGCGGTATGAGCTGGATTATTTCAGGACTGATTAGTCCACAATAGAAATAGCCAACAGTGAAACTGGAAATAGGCCTTCGCCCTACGATGGGACAGAAAAGGCTATTAAAAAAAAGAACATAAGCTAATAAGAAACTGGATGTGATTTTGGATTTCATAAAATTTTCAGTTGGATCTTATCGTAAACATGCTTATATAAATATATAAACAACGATATGTACATTTTTACATGTATTATATTCATAAAACCTGGTTAACCCATTCGATAGCAAAGGTGAGAATAAATGTATTGAAAACTTATGGCTTGACATTGATATGGAAGGCTTGTTTAACAAAGGTACTAAGATTTTCTTGTCATTTGTTGTTTTTGTGATATTATAACTTAGCGGTCTTACGGCCTGTAAACATAGCCTCCGCCTGTAAACGTGACGGCGTGTGGGTTCGATTCTCACTCGGGGGGAATGAATTATTTTCATTTTGTTCGCTCTGATAACTAGGCAAAAAGCATGGCGTTGAGTTCCGCCACTTAACACGCAATGCCTCGAAAGGCGAAAGCGGGGAACGGAGTGTCTTAACACTAGATTCCTATGGTTCCTACGGCTCCCTCTGTCTACCCAGCCATGTGCGGGATACAGCGTAAAGCTGATTTAATTTAATTTAATTTAATTCATATGAATGTGTCCAAGTATACTTATATTGGTTCTTGAATAAGATATTATTTTATTAATATAATATGTTTCTAAAATAAACATGTACTTCTAACATAAGATTAATAAAGTAAGTAATGTAATAATTAAAATGTAATAATGGATAACTCGCTTATTATTTGCTTAGCCTTAGTTATAGGTAGGCCTTAGTTATGTTATGATCTATATATCTATGGTAATACAATCAATATTGATGATCGGATAACAAAATAATCGTAAGTTAAAATATAGGTACAGACTAAGTGTGTGTAGAGTTGATTATATTTCAATAGTAGAAAAAATATATGTGGGAAATAGTTTGAAGTAATTTATTACTATTTTTTAATTTTTCTAAATAATTAAATGCTTACTGAAATTATTTTACACGTGTAATATTTTTTTCTTTATAATTTTTTTGATTGAAATCATCATTAAAATGTATCTTATGTAACGTAACTAAAAAGAAATAATTCTGTATTATATAAAATAGTTTTATAAATTCCCTTTATTTTTTTTTTATTTGTCAACCATTAAAGTTAGATCATTTAAATCAAATTATTATAATTATCAATATTTTAAGTGTAGGAATCCGTAGATTCTTAATGTTTTTGAAACAATGTAGGGTTCGTATGGTAGAAGAAGTTTACAAATCTATCCAATAGGTAGCTTCGGAGCCTATTCAATTAAAAAAAAATCTTGTTATAATATTAATATGCAAAATTAATTTATAGAAAAAAATCATGTACATGAAAGATTTACAAAAAATATTAATTATGTTGAATGAAAACCGATACAGTACTACCAGTTTTATTATTGACTAGCGACTTGCTCGCGGCTTTACCCGCTTATGTTAGCTAGATCGTGTTCGTTTTAAAATTTTATACCTACACCACTATGCAATTCTTCGATTTTCTCAACGACTTTTTGACTTTTTGTCTATTATAAAAAATCATGATCAAAGTACCTGTATGGTTTTTGTATGTATATTAAAATGTAAACGTATATGTAAGCTTATATGTCATTAAAATATAATCTATAAGCAGATTATGTTGTAGATTTTCCATTTAACGTGTAAAAACACAATATCACAATTGTGGGAATCATGTGTGGGAAGGGAAAAATTAATTGTTATTTTTAAAATCAAAATACTAGCATTATTTAGTTTTTATTTACAAGAACGTGATAATTAAAATAATTAAATTGTTTTTAGAGTTCCGATTTATAAGAAAATACGTATTTTATAACATTAGCTCCATTATATTTTTATATAATTTTTTATCCATGGCAGGAATAAAAAAGATTCATGAAAACTTTCATCCCCTAATTTACCCCATTAGGGGTGGAATTTCCAAAATATCTTTCTTAGTGCTCACTAACGTTATATAAAAACCTACCGACAACTCCACTACCGTATTTTAAAACTGTGATTTATTTACATTTATATATAATACATATTCTATTTTCCATATACGTTGTGTATACTGTAAAACCAACATCTAAGAATTGCAATGTTATTTAAAAAAACACCTTTAAATAAATAATCATATAGTAAAAACAGGCGCAATCGCGGTCAGTTCGCTAGTAATTAAATATATTTTAAAATCTCGTTAGGGAAATCTCACTCATGTATTTTCCGCATGAATTTCAGATACATACATTTGGAAGCGCAGTTTATTGCTACACTGTCATCAGTGGATATCTTTATTCAGAAGAGGATTCACTATACATTTATCAACACTTTGTTTAAGCTTTACGCTGTATCCCGCAAAGAGCAGGATAGGCAGAAGAAATCTAGAGTTTCCTAGACACCTTTAACTTCATGATTTGAATTTACATTATAAGCTAAAACAGTAACTAGATACGTTCATATTTTTTTATTTCTATGGCACACATACTAAAGATAAATTATTAATAAAAAGATTGATGGTTGATGATTTTGGTGATGTTCCTGGTCACATAACTAAAAAAAAAAACAATATCAGAAATTCAATTTTCTATACATCATCAGTTGGAAGTTATTTTATTGTACATTATTTATTACAAAAAATTATCCAATGTTGCTTAACATATATAAAATATTTCTGGATTTTTATATAAATACATGTTACGTATACATTTGTGCATATATGATAATATGAAAATATGCCTCTCTCGAATAAACCTCTCCTCTATAAGCGTTGCAGGTAGTATAAAGATATATGTACATGCCAGATGACAGTTTGTCGCTCAGTTTATTACAGCTACCTCATATCAGCGGCGAACCTTACAAAAATAATAATATACCATATAGCGTCAGTAAAAGCATTAAAAATTCAAACTAATTTTGTAGTTATTTCCATTTTGGGTATAGGAAAGTGTTACTCAGTTATTTTCAATACGCTCACGTAACAGTCACGGTCATTTTTAGATAAAATCATGGTGGGATTTGAACCCGCGTCTCTTGGAAACCATCCAATTAATCCGATACTGAGTGCGATACAGCAAGAAGAACATCCCCTTCAATTTAAGTTGAATATTTTTATGAGCAATTTCTTGAATTCGGACAGAAAAAAGGAAATATTTACTGTTTTGAGACTTCTCTATAAAATAGCCTACGCTGTTATATATAGAATTCAGCTTAAAATTGAAAGCAATCTTTGGAGATATTGTTGTATATTTAGATTTCGTGATTTCAATAATGTCATATAAAATGTTTTTAGGCTTAATTTCGCATATTATTTATGTTATTGCCAAAGTTAACACTCTACATTTTACATACATATTATATTTGAATTATATATTTTTAAAGAATCTTACACTTTTATTAAATACTAAGTACTTATGTACGTACTAATCACTAAGTACGGAAATAATATCTATATAAAAAAATATACTGTTTCTATAGTTACCACGAGAATAATATTTAAAATATCACGTTACATGTACCTACTATTTATAAATATATTTCACATAAATGTTCTCTTATACCTACTATAGCAAAATTGTGAAAAAAATTGTGTCTGTACATTAAATATTTTTACGAAAAAATAAAATGAGAAAATCTAATGGCAAAGATCATAAAGATATGATGATATAATATTAATAACAGGAATCGATATTACATCACGACCAAGAACTGTCTATTGACCGTACAAAATTCAAGATGTAAATACAACAGATAGGTATGTATGTATTATACAGATAGTAAGCTGGTAATAACCAAGCTGTAGAGCATCCCTCTCGATGGCTGCAAGCCGTGGTCCAAGTTCCGCTGGGGACGCCCATGCTGCAGACTCCCTCTCATGCAGCCACGTAGTGCTTACAATTGCTCAGGGACGAACACCCTCTTCCCTCTCCACCACTACACTAACACTAATAACACTAACAACAAAAACTTTGCATTGGAATAAAAGCAATAAACAAGTATTCTGTACAAAGATTCGAGTAACACATTTCATTTTAACGATGTTTACTTTGAAAGATCCGAACCAATTGAAAATGTACGCTTTATATGTCACTGAAGTGTAGCTTATGTTATAAATAATAATTATTAAGTTATAGGCGAGTTATTTATTTTCCTCTACAAGATATGTTTATTATTCATGAGAGTTTGCTTGTTTAAAAATTGTTTTAAATTCAATTTGTATAATAATATTTTCCATAATATGTAACTTAAATATATACATACAAGTATATATATATATATATATATATATATATATATATATATATATATATATATATATATATATATATATATATATATATATATATATATATATATATATATATATATATATATATATATATATATATATATATATATATATATATATATATATATATATATATATATATATATATATATATATATATATATATATATATATATATATATATATATATATATATATATATATATATATATATATATATATATATATGTATATATATATATATATATATATATATATATATATATATATATATATATATATATATATATATATATATATATATATATATATATATATATATATATATATACAAGTTACTGTAATTTAAAAATATAAAAATCATACATAAATATGTTTGCTTCGGCTTAGTAAAATCTTAATGGAAACCAAACCCATTATCATGTGAGTAACCTGTTTTTTAATGTCTTTTTTACTGTTATGCATACTATAAATAAATAATAATATATTTTTTTTAATTAATATTATACCATACAATATATATAGTAGAAAGATATGACGCATTCTATCCAATATTTTTGCCCCACCTTCAGACACTTTTTGATGATTACTGGAGTGGGTCGAACCTTTAACCACAGTGCTGTGTGTCATTTGCTGTCTCACAATTACCTAAAATATGCTTATAAGTTCTGTTGAATTCTATCACATAGAACAAATATAAATGTATATTTAACAAAATAGTAAATGACACTTTCTTTGTAATATAAATTTCCTGGTATTATAAAAAACACCTCATAAAATACGTTGAATAGCAAACTGTTGCGCTATCTCTGCTAGCCAGATGTCATTACTCTATGACGAGAGTAGATTTATGATACTTCATGCATCTGAAATTACTACTATATTATAGGGTATATAGAAAGCTACAAGCAATACGAGACAATTCGCCAGTTTCTGTAATTATGTATTGTATAGTGGATTTTAAAGCAAAAAAATATAAGAGGACCTTCGTGGCTCAGAAGCACGTCATCTGCCTGTGTGTCAACACAATTAGTGGGTTTGATTCCCACTCGGGGAGAACTAATTATTTTCATTTTGTCGCTCTGGTAAGTAGTAACAAGACTGACTACCCTGCTATGTGCTGCTATGGTATACAGTGGTTTAATAGGTTTAATTTTTGTATAGTTTTACTAAAATTGCGCTAGAATCTGAACCTTTTTATATACCGGCGACAATCTATACTAGCTTATATTTTTTTATAACAAAATTGGGTAGATGTACCGTAGTACTGTAGTTTAGAACATACTATTCTAAACAATATTGAACTTGTATGTAAAGTCTTGCGGGAATCTTAAATATTTCCTTGCGAAGCGTCGAGACGTGGATAAATTGTATTACGCAGTTTGGTTGAGGTTTTCTTGTAAATTACAGTGTATTTACTATTATATTAAACATATTGTATATTTTATTACATTAGGGACGATACAGGCTCACAATAATAATAAAAATAAAGGTTCGTTTATATAAAATTTTCATTCGTTATTCCTTTTTTTTTATTTAATTACAATTTCTTTTTTATTTGTACCTCCATATAAGACGTGATGAAATTGTTTTGAATAGGGCTAGTTAGATAAAATCTACAGTTGATGTGTACTACAGGAGGGGAGGTCTTCAGCAAATTATGAAAATTACTTACAAATATTCATATATAGAATAATCATACTTTTAAACTATTAATACAAAAGTAATTAACTTAAGTAAAAATCCTAAATCTATAAAATAAAATATGTTTTATAAGTTGTATAACAATACTGAATCATCGTACAAAATGTTTTAACCTTAACGCGAACATCATATAAAGAATTCTGGGTGTTTTATGTGATCGTGGAGGGGAAGAGAGAATGTTGTGGTGTATTATTACAGATTTCAACAAATCAGACGAGATATATTGAGTTACATATCTATCTAATAGGTAAAAAAATACGTTCTATTTTAGAAGTTATACCTAAGTAAGTACCTGATACTAAAACCTAAGTAATAGCTAAGTAAGTACCTGATACTAAAACCTAAGTAATACCTAAGTAAGTACCTGATACTAAAACCTAAGTAATACCTAAGTAAGTACCTAATACTAATACCTAAGTAGAAGTTGTATGTATGTTTATTGCATGATTTTTTAAACATCAGCTGAAAAATACACTTGTAAATGCACTAGTACTAATACACTTATACTGACATCGTATTTTTTTTTTATTTTCTACAATAAACTGCCTGAAACCCAAACAAACTAAAGCTTGATGCTAATTGATCTCCAAAATCTCTAATCAATCTACCATCATGACGTACTTGACGGCTAGATCCCAGTGTCCGGTCACGACCACACTATGGGCATTAGACACGTCAATGAATGCGATCATTTTGTCAATCTCCCGGTAATTTGAAGTTTGGTATTTGCTTTGTGTTAGAAGTATAATTAATTTAAAGCAAAATTATTTGAATTAAGTAAATCGAAATTGAAAGTCCATTGATGATACAAGTAAATCAAACTAATACAGTCTTTAAACTAATACACCTTTTTTATTAATATGTCTATACTGTCGAAAATTGTTACTCAAATACGTGTATAATAATTATATTATATTATTAAAGTATGAAATTTGGCAGAATTATAGTATAAACTTTAATAATACGCATAATGCGTGGGAGTAGATTTTTCAATAATAATGCTTTAAAGTAACATTCAATCAGTAAATACAACATTACACACACTACCATACGTTTGACAATATAAATTTTATAACTTATTAATTTTATAACTTTTATATAAAGTGACATACACGTTGCTATGGCAACGCGTCCTCTAGTACAAGTAATTGGATGACTATTTTCTTAATACTGTTCACTCTATGTAATATCAATTCTATCACTCCCCTGAATAGAGTTCGAACCCACAACCCCCTACATTGTCAGTCAAACGATATATCACAAAGGCCGGTCAAA
This sequence comes from Dione juno, assembly GCA_037127375.1. Classification (NCBI taxonomy): domain Eukaryota; kingdom Metazoa; phylum Arthropoda; class Insecta; order Lepidoptera; family Nymphalidae; genus Dione; species Dione juno. The sequence goes on along the minus strand of JAXRJS010000078.1, from coordinate 311,681 downwards.
GATATTATATTATAAAATTAGGTAAATTTTAAAAGACACATTTAGATAAATTTTACGACACATATTGATACTAAACCTTTTAGTTTAGCTTATTAATTTATTTATTTTGCTTTTATATTTGACTATTAATTGAATAATTAAATAATAATATAATACCCCATCGTGCCCATGACAGCGGTATGTGGTACCCAATTTGGTACATCAGGTGCATGATTATTTTGTTTTACAGAATACGCCGATATGTATTTCTTCAATGTTTTCATCATCCACACGTGCACAAGCTGTATGTCCCAAATGTCGACCTTGTTGACAGGCCAACCAATGATTTGATTCGAACAATTTCTCGTCAACAATTTCAACATCAGAATGAGCTCTTTGAGACTTAAACAAATAGAACAAAATAAAAATGAACGTTTCTGGGACATTACGCCATTATGCCCCATACACTCGTCCCCATTATGCCCCAACAACTAATATTGTCTATAATAACGGAAAAGTAAAACTAAGTAGTAACTACAGGGATTTTGTTCAAAGCATATAAAAACATAACGTCGCTAGAAAAACATACAAAAGAGTATATTGGCGATATATTTTCTTGATTACATAAAATTATATAAAAAGACAGCGAAAAAGATTTCTATTGTAAAAAACAAACGAATGCCGTCCACTCGCTGATCACATAAGGTCCTAAGACTGTTGCAAAATGGACGCTTGTTAGCGAAAACAAAACACGGCTAATAAGCATAATTACTTGTACATGGAGGTGACAACGCATGGCATCGCGTTCCCGTTATACCGCCATTCCCCTATAACCTTACGTTAACATAATTCTTAGCAATTTACCTGCGCAGTTAGAGCTATATCGGGCTCTTAGTTGTGTCATACTCGTATATAACTCTTCCATTTGACCATAAGGAGGTACCCCCATACTACCCCAACTACTGTTACACCATAGAAAAAAAGGCACCGTCTAACGTATACCAAATGTCTTCATGATATTTCTTTTAAAATTACAGATACAAATTAAGAAATGAAAGTTTATCAAGCCATAATGAAATAGGCAATATCTTCAGGCAGAATATTGTTTCAAGCATCAAGAACAGGCGTTAGCTACACGCACGTTAAGAATAAGCCCAGTCATTCCATTAGATTATAAGGTTTAGAAGATAAGGCTTATAACGTGCTGTAAATATAAACTGAGATATATTTTTATAGAAATATTTAATATATTTTTTAAGAAACAACTACCATATAATACATATATCATCTAACTTTTAACAGAACCTTTACATATATTGTACTTTTTCAGTCTTTTTTCCAAGATTCTCTAATATATTCTTTTTTTAATATCTTTTTTTATATATAACTTACCCTTACCCTTTGAGCAATTTAAAGTCAAGATAAAAAAACATATTATTACGGAAAGTACTGTTGATGCTCATTCGGGAGGCTAACCACAGTTGTAAATATATTGTAAATTTACATTAAAAAGGGCAACTGTTGAGATTCTCACCAGCTCTTCTCAGCAGAACTGCCCTCCGAGCTGGTGGTAGCTTCTTAAAGGTAGCTTGGTAAAGGACTTACAATACTGGCACTTATGTTAATTGACGATTCGAAAGTGCTTGAAATAGCCTAATGGAATAAAGAATATTTTGATTTCGATTTTGAGGGTATCAAGCTCATACGCTAATTTACTGACATTAAATAATTTGCCATCATGGCTTCTTGATCCGAATTGAAAACTTATTTTGTTTATTTACTTCTTCAACAGATGCTCCCTCTATTTTGCTGTACCTATTTAATCAGTGTCATATGACAAATATCTCTCATTCAGTAAAAATATCTCTTTACTTTGAGTTATTATTTCCAGGTTTAGCTGCCAGTTCATTTTATACTTCTTGAGACATGGACTCCCGTGTACTATTCTATTAGCAGTTTCTGTACAAAAATAAACCTTTTATAAAACATTAATAACACAAAACAACAAAACATTATAACTTGCCTCCCCCTGCGTTGAAATTCTTATATGCTTTATACAACTTACTACGTTGTGAGCATCTCTGCAGGGAGATTTTTACACATTTCCGCTACCCAAAGATTATTGCAAAGAACAATCATTTAGCAAGAGAGAATGCTATTTTTATTAAATATTTTGATAATTTTTAAAGTGTTAACCACACTAAGGATAGAAAAACAACAACGTAATAAAGCACATAAGAATATCGACGCAGCGTGAGGAAGAACGTATGGTATAGTGGTCAGAGCGCTTGGACGGTCTCCATGAGGCGCGGGTTCGAATCCCATTGTGTTAAAATTTTTGTATGTTTTCTTTAAGTACTTTTCCTATCCTTAGTGTGGATTAACACTTTAAAAAATCATCAACATATTGTATATAAATAAATCTTTGATTTTCATTTTAGCTTTATTCCTTCACACACGCACACACTAATATTGGTCAAGTGCAAGTAGTACTCATACTTGCGCACCGAAGGTTGAGTACCTATTTTATGATTGTAGGTATTCCGCTCACAAAATATTTTCATTTTTAATATTTGTTGTTTTAGCGGCAACGGAAATACATAATTTGTGAAAATTTCAGCTTTCTTACTATTAGGTGCATGACATACAGACAGACAGACGGACGGACAGACAGACAGTGGAGGCTTAGTAATAGAGTGTTACTTTTACCTGTTAGATACTGAACCCTAAAATAGGTACAAGTTTTTCCTTGAAGGTACAGAACTCTAAATGAAACTAAACTTTCACTTTAAAAGACTTACTGCTTGTAACAAATACAAGAATCAACAATAGATATCTTGAGATAGATCTTGCAAATCGTTCCTGAGAGGATTTTATCTAATAGTACCTTGGATGCTGAAAACGAAAAGTGAAGTTAACGAGATTTCTGTGTTACAATCTGGAACTCACCCCTCAACTACTGTGAAACTTTGTTTTACAGGAAAACAAACTCCTAGATGTGAAAATCTTAAATCTCTTAAAGATTAAAACGGAAGTATTTAAAAATTAACCCAGTCTAATTTTAGTTCTACAATTTCCGCCCAATATCGAGACATTCTGATTAGTAGAGGGGAAACTACCACCGCGTTGTAATCGTTCCCTCGAGTGACCATCGAACCCATGACTAATATTTATCCAATCAGACAGTGCATACACGATGGTAACTTTTACATCCATACGAGTATATCCGCTTCAAGATATACTTGATTAAACGCATTGGTTGTTCTTATCTCCCTTGGGGAAATATTCCCTTCCCTTGGAAAATCATTCAAAATAATTTCGTCTGGTCAAAGCATGGTTGCCACTAACTCCGTAAACTTGTTTTATATGATCTAAAAATGGTTTACTGATACGCTAGTTATAGCTAAGCTTTACCTAAGTTTACCTTACTTTGTAATGAGGGTGTTACAAAAATATACAAAAAAAGATAAGACTAACTAGACTAGAGTGATTGAATTACAATGAATTTATTATTTATTATTACCTATTATTATGTGAGGACCTTAGGTTTAGGTTCGGTTCCCACTCGGGGTTAATGAATTATTTTTATTTTCTTCGCACAAGGTAAAGTGCGGCGTTGAGTTACCTACGGTTCCTTCTGCCTACCCTGCCACGTGCGGGATACAGCGTGAAGCTAATTCATTTATTTTTTTATTATTAAGCGAATTAATCGAATAATGAGTATCCATGAAGACAACACAAGTGACGCCATCCTGACGTCTCTAGGAATCGACTCCGATATACAAATAATACAGCAATCAACTTAAAATTACCTATTATTTTCATCATAAGAAAAATATCACTCCGGGGAGTATACATTTTGTAAATCTATACTAATAAAGAAAATCTGTTTGTAATATTAAAATAACCGCTTCTTACTACATGCAAATGAATAAATATGAATATATACGGTATATATACCAAAATAACATTTTTACAATTTTTGTCTGTCTGTCCGTCTGTTTGTTCCGACTAGTCTCTAACACGGCTGGACGTATTTTGACGGGATTTACGGGACGGGTAGCTAATGTTATAAAGAGTACATTAGGCTATATTTATTTTAATAAATTTTAATAAAAAAATATCAACATGTAAAATGTGATTTCGTATGACATATCGAAACGTTTCAAACGTGCAATTCAGTTTACAAAAGCGGCGAAACCGCGATCGGGTCGATAGTAAATCATGAAATTGACGAATAAATAAAATATTATTTTTATTTATTCGTCTAGCATATCTAGTATATAAGTTAATAAATACCACCACTACATTATATTTGAAGGCATCTTTTAATATATCTCATACTTTTAATATTGGTTGACCTACATGATAATATTATTAACATTATGTCAGTCTATATTAAAATCTTTGATATACTGTCGTTTACAATTTCATTAATATCGTAGTGTAGACCATCATGACGCAGTGGGTTGGTGTAGAACTAAGAACCATTATTGCAGGTTCGATCGCCACTCGTTCGTGCGAATGAATTTCTTTTGTTCATCTGCTGTTGTAAAACATAGTGTGGTATTGATTTTTATCACGTGATACGCAATTTCTTGAATTTGAGCAAAAATTGGAGAATTTAAATTTTAATATATTCAGATAAATGCGGAATGAAACTTAAAAAACACATTTAAATAGTTATAATATTATTTAATATAATAACTTATAATTTTATAGAATTTGTCAAATTAAATAATGAAGCAATAAAACACGGAAAAGATCCAGCTCAGCATCATGCCAGCGGAGAGGATAATGTCCAACTCTGACAAAACAGGCTGATGATGATTTAATAATATTACGATTTAAAGATAGTATAGTATAGTTGGTGAGATAGTACTTGCTAGATTCGATTTTTTTTATATTACTTTATTTATTTTTTCGCTTTATTTTTTGTTGGTGAGGTAAAGAGGGTATAGATTCTTCTGTTATAAATCCTGTTGGGGCATACGGCAGATAATAAGCAGAATATAACTAGTGTAAAGATACTTTTTTAGCTTTATACTTGATCACGTATAAAACAGGGTCGGCAGAGATAACTGTGTCATAGAGTTAAAACGCTGCTGCATCCTAATTCTAGATATGTGGTGATTTACAGAACTTAAGTCAGTCCCTATGTCTCTAAGTTTATTTTATCTATTCTTCTTCTTCTTCTTCTTCCTGGCATTAGTCCCGGCTTTTGCCAGGGTCTGCCTTCCGACTAAGCCTACTCCACTTTGCACGGTCTTTAACATCCTCAGTGGACAATCTATTGGCTCTCATGTCTTGTGTCACGACATCCAGCCATCGCTTCCTTGGCGTCCGGGTGGTCTAACTCCAGGGACAGACATGTTAAGGCACTTCCTTCCGACATAGTTCTCAGATCGGCGCATAACATGGCCATACCATCTCAGGCGACGCTCTTGGAGCTTATCCGCTAAGTCACGGACCCCAAGACTACCTCGAATGAATGTGTTGCGTATGCGGTCGGACCGCGTAACGCCACACATCCATCTCAGCATCTTCATCTCCGTGACGTGAAGCTCCTGAGTGTGCCGAGATAATGTTGGCCAACATTCGCTGCCGTATAAAAGAACCGGTCGGATAATGCTCTTGTATATCAGTCCCTTGAGCTTAGGCGGTATTCTGCTATCGCAGACCACACCAGTGACCTCCCGCCATTTGGCCCAGGCAGCGTTTATACGGGCATGGATGTCGTGGTCGATGCCTCCAGACTCATGCATAACGGCTCCAAGGTACCTGTACTTCTCCGACTTAACGGCTGGCTCAGGCCCGATATGGATGGTGCTCGAGTCCGGGCTCCCACAAGCCATGTACTCGGTCTTCGACACATTCAGTTTGAGACCACCGTTTTCAAGCGCACCCTTCCAGGCATTCACTTTACGCTCCAGCATCAGTCGGTTCTCATCGATGAGTACTATGTCATCGGCATACATCATCAGCCACGGAGGCTGGCATTGGATGTGAGCCGAGACAGTATCCAGCACTACATTGAATAAGAACGGACTAAGAGCTGAGCCCTGGTGAACCCCTACTGTAATCGGGAAGGGCTTGGTGTCGCCAACAGCGGTCCTAACCACTGAAGCGGAGTCGTTGTACATATCTCTGATAACCTCAATATAGGCTTCAGGGATCCCCTTGGATCGCAATGCCCACCAGATACACTGACGTGGCACACAGTCAAAGGCCTTCTGCAGGTCCAAAAAGGCCACATGCAGAGCTCTCCTTTTTTCCCTGTAAGCCTCCATCAAAGTTCTGAGGGCAAAAATGGCGTCCATAGTGCCTGATCCTGGTTGAAACCCATACTGAGACTCAGAGACAGTACATTCTTGGCGGAGCCTGAGGCCGATCATGCGCTCGAAGAGCTTCATGGCGTGGCTCATAATCTTAATGCCCCTATAACTACCGCAATCTTGAACACTGCCCCTTCCTTTGTAAATAGGGATAATAAAGCTCTGCCGCCACTGATGTGGCATCTTTCCAGTATTCAAGATACGGTTAAACAGGTCAGTAAGCATAAGCACACCAAGAGAGCCCAACGATTTCCACGCCTCGGTTGGGATGTCGTCAGGTCCTACCGCTTTTCCGTTCTTCATGCGTCGAAGACAATTACGAGTTTCGTCACGGGTTATTGGAGCAACAAGTCCGAGGTTAGGAGATAATTCAGGAGGAAGACTACAAGACTGCTGAGTGTTCAGCAGCTCCTTAAAGTAGCTTCTCCATCTCTCCTTCACAGAGGCATGACTACAAAGCAACGTGCCCCGAGAATCTCTGACGCAAAGACATTTGTAATATCCTGCGTCGCTTTATCTCGAGCACGAGCCAGTTTGTATATGAGCTTCTGCTTCTCCACAGTTTCAAGTTTATCGTACAATGGCGACAAACTTTCTCTGCGGGCTCTGGCTACAGCTCTTTTGCTGGCCCGTTTCGCTGCTATGTACTCCAGTCTGTCTTCAGGAGAGTTGGAATGCTGCCATTCTTTAAACGCAGCCTTCTTTTCCCGAATCACCCCCTGCACCTGGTCATTCCACTACCATGTCTCCCTGTCGATGACACGCCCACCCTTAGTAACGCCAAGAACTCGCTTGCCCGCCGCAATGATTGTTGAATGAGCTCGATCCCATGCAGTCTGAGCGGTCTCGGTGTTAGTCAGTAGGTTTTGACTCTCCACCTCCGCCAAGAAGTCTGTCTGCATCGGCCCATTCAACAACCACCACTTAATCCTAGGCTTGCGTTTCTCAGCTACTTTCTTTTTCGGGGTAACATTATAGTCCATGACAAGGAGGCGATGTTGGGCCGTCAGGCTTTCGCCGGGAATGACCTTACAGTTGGTCACCCTGCCTATATGACACCGTCTAGTCAGCAAATAATCAATTTGAGTTGAGTGGGACCCGTTCTTATACGTTATAAGGTGCTGAGGTTTCTTCTGGAAGAAAGTGTTCACGATGGCCAGATCAGACGCAATGCAGGTTCTTAGAATATTTTCTCCCTCTGCATTGCGAAGACCATATCCAAAACCCCCGTGAACACGTTCATACACCTCAGCGACCCTACCCACGTGACCGTTCAAGTCCCCCCCAACTAAGATTGCTTCGGTAGACGGTATAGCGAGTAGGACCTCTTCACACTGCTCCCAGAAAGTCTCCTTTTCAGCCGCGCTACAACCCGCCTGGGGAGCATAAGCACTGATTAAGTTTGTGATTACGCCCTCGATCAGTACCTTTACCCGCATCAAGCGGTCGCAGCGACGGTCAACTTCAAGAAGCCCATTCTGAAGCTCTTCAGAAAGCGCTACCGCTACACCGTTTTTGCCCGTAGGTGACCCAGTGTATATAAGGCGGTAACCCTGCCCGATGTTACGAGACTTATTGCCCTTCCAGCGAGTTTCCTGAAGGAAAGCACACTGGACCCGACGTCTCATGAGTACATCTGCGAGTTCTCTGCAACGTCCGGTTAGAGAGCCAATATTCCATGTTGCAAAGCGGAGTTTCCGTCTGGGTACTGACGTCGTTAGCCGTGCCCGTACTTGACACGGTAGCCCTTGCCCACTTATCGCAGGTGTAGGGCGATGTGCCTGCGCGTCGTTTAACGGCGACGCCCTAGCCATACCCAGCTTTTTTCTAAATCGGTGGCGAAAGTGGCGAAGTGGTTTTTAGTGGAGCGATTGCCATCTGACCTCCAAACCCATTACTGGGAGAAACCAAGAAAGGGAAGGGAATAAGAGGCAGAAAGACTTGGAATATAGGGGAGGGACACCACTTACATGGATTGGATCGGGTTATGAAAGTCGTGGCTCGAGGTCCCGGGGTCGCGTACCCGTATGCCGGAAACCAAATATCGGACAGATAATTGGCTAGACACCCTCTGAGCTAAAGTCTAAGTTTATTTTATCAGAACGAGGAAATAAAACCAAATCATTCCCCCGCGTGGGAATCGAACCCACAACCTTTATGCTTATAGATAATGATAGCCTCGTTATTACCTACAATAATTAACTACAACAAAATACTACATTTTTCAACTGAAAGTCCCTTCTAGTATATTTCATATCAATACTTGCACCACTTTAGCCGTACGAACAAATTTAATAAAATTTCCCGGTAACGTCAGTGACCGTTTCTTTGAAATGTCAGTCGTCTAATAGTTAATGACCCAACTTAGTGCTTGTCTTTTGAATTTCAAACTTTCCGCTTTGACTTTTGATGTCGGTTTTTGAAAGCTCCATTATATTTTTCCGCTGTGCCTGTGTTGATGCTTTGCTTAATTTAGTTCAAGATCAGTATAAAAGTAGGTGTATTTTCTTTACAGAGCACAAAATTTTATAAAATGATAATTTTGAGCTTAATTACTCGCATGGAAATCTTTTTATAGTTAAAAAATTTATTTTATTACGAGTGGGCATCTACTGTGTAGGATATTAAGATTTTGACTTTGACTTTCATATATCAGAATACCTATCATGCTGATACTTTTTAAAGCTTATCTATTGTAGTTCTGCATCAACTTCTACTTATAGCATACAAATATATATATATATATATATATATATATATATATATATATATATATATATATATATATATATATATATATATATATATATATATATATATATATATATATATATATATATATATATATATATATATATATATACATATATATATATATATATATATGTATATGTATATATATATATATATATATATATATATATATATATATATATATATATATATATATATATATATATATATATATATATATATGTATATGTATATATATATATATACCATTACGTTATTATAAGTAAAACTCTGATAACATTCATTAATCATTTATATTCTTTAGTATATAATATGCATACATTATCCGATCTAGTAAAAAGAAGCACCGATTGGAAATCAATTATTGTTGTATAATAACATAATATTTAAAAAAAAACGCCTAAAATATTATTTGCTGAGGCTGAGTAAAGGATATGGGAAGTCCCACGGTTAGCTGTCGGAAACACACTGCCAATGATAGTGGAAGGTCACGTAAAAGCATGAGGGCATTACTGAGGACATTAGACGAGCTCGATATAAAATTTTTGCAAGCACAATTCGATATTAAATTACTACATACAATATATTTGTTACTATTATGAATAGTTTATGTATATAAATGAAAATAAACATTTTATTTGCAATTTTTCTTATCCTAGAATTGTGAGTTTCTCAAATTTTATAAGTTGTATTTTTCGTTGAACTTTAATCATGAAATTGGTACGGAACCCTCAAGGCGTGAGTACCACTCGCATTTGTCTGAAAGGAACTTGAAGGAAAGTACACACAAGGTTTTGATTACGCGGCAATTTTCATACAAAATAAAAAAAAGAATATAGCATAAGCGCTCACATCTTTTGATTGCGTTGATTTAGAAGTTTAAATTTTTCTGTTCTCTTCGTAACACCGATCTGGATATTAGTTATAAAACTCAGCTTGATAGCACTACGCCTTTTTTTTAATAGTCTAGACAGACGGGCAGAGAAACAGACAGACAAACAGACAGACAACAAAGAGATCCTATAAAAGTTCTTTTTTTTTAAGGTACGAAACCCTGAACACATTATGACAAAATATATAATGTCAGGCTTTAGACGTCAAAATGCGAAATCCAAATACAGAGTTAGTAGATGATTGGAAAGAGCTTATTAAGAGCAATCATATGCTACCAATACTAGATGTATACACCCAATCAATGGAAACATTTGCCTTCATAATCGGACTTCTTAATATTCAAATATGAATTATGATTATTTATTTATTTATTTATTCATACGGATCTCCAATTAACAAACGTATTTACTTACATAATTATGCACTACCAATTATAGGAAACTTATTATTCACCAACAATAACAGAGATCGGTTTATGGTAGTACTTAAAATATAAAAATATAAAAAATAAAAAAAATTAGTTACTTATGATATAAAATTTATACTTATTAAGCTAGGCATTAATTATTTTTATAAATATGTGGTTACATTTTTTAATGAAAATCTGAGGTGGACACTAGAATTTTATAGAACATTCTCTAGTATATTTTAGCCCACCCCAGGTACTGCATCCATGACGTCCATCAAACGAATGAACGTCGCCCAACTGCAGCTCTGAATGCTTATCTATACTAATATTATAAGGAGGAAAGATTTGTATGTTTATTTGTCTGCTTGTATTGAATTAAACAAAACTACTAGACTTGACGAAATTTAAAATAGAGAGACCTTAAGCCTCAATAACCTTGAAATTTTGTATATAGATAAATTATTAATATCAGTTAATAAATAAAATTGCTACAAAATACTATTTTTTTTAATTGGCTAAAACTTTAATCGTCTAGAAGAGATAGATTATGGGAAATTAGACTTGAAGTTACGATAATATACCTTAAGATATTAAAAGGTTCATATTAGGAGTCACAAAACTAGTCAAGCTAGAACGAAATTTAATTTATTAATTGAATATTCCTTTAGATTTTTCGGGCAAAGTCGCGAGCGGATTGCTAGTTCAAAATAAAGAAAACAAAACTCGTATAAAAGTTATACAAAGTAATATTTTGTGCAAGTAAGATGAATGAAAATGAATATATTAGAAGAATATTCAGATATATATGCTACGAAATTGTACTAAATCGCATTTAGTCTTTGGTATCGGTGACGTATAGTTATTGAGCTATTTGGCTACAATATTGTTTTATGCAGATTTATGTATCAAGGAAGGATATAATGAAATAAATAACTTTTCCTTAGAGTCGTTGATTTTTAGAGAATACAATATTTTGAATATATATACAATACGTTTTATTGTATGAGCTTATTTTTTCTAACATACAATCAGATACACTGGCTGTAGGCTTTATTCATATACGATGATAATATTTTACGCTTGAATTCAATTTCAATATTTCCGTTTTCATAAGATAAAATCTGGATTAAAATACTGAGGCAAAATGAAAAACAAAATACATAATTATTTACTTAAATATTACAAAGTTTATGGTCCTCAAAGAACAGCTAGAAGATGTTCATCAACAATAATTTGTAAACAATTGTTTTGGTAATAACAAAGCATGATCATAAACGAAGTCTGTTCCTATTTTACTTTATAAGGTATTTTATGAAAATCACTATACACATATATTAGAGCCATAAAGCTCTTTATATCCCTATATTATGTTCAGAAAGCTCGGTATGAGAATTTTAACGGCTACGTGATATATAAGATTATTATGGTACGTGACGAATTGAAATTTCCTAAACTTTAAGGGAATAAAGGTTCTTGTTTTGAAATTTATTATGTAAGGTATATAAAAAAAAGTTATGATTTTCCAAATAAATAATAATAATAACAAGCCCGCAGGGCAGCTTGTGGCTATGTCTTGGGGAGTGGTGATCCCACGGACCAAAGACATCCAGAGGGGAATTGTAAATTATACCCCGCCTCTGGCTGATCTTCATTGGCCGGCAGAGTGAAGAGCAAGAGCTATATGCTCGAAAATGTGGAAGTTTCTAGTGATGGTGAAACCGGTGCACACTTCTCGACACTCTTAGTCAACAACACTGATGTTGCGCCAGAGGAATCATGCCGCTTTGTGGGGACCCATCTAGTGGAAGACGAGTCACCGTCCATCGACCTTTCAGTTTTAGGTTGGTTCTGTTCCGTCATTCCATAGTTCATATTTTCCATAGTTTCTACGTATTATTCGGCGACCATCTTTGGGCAACTATACCTATAGCTACTCAGAGATCGATCCCGGGTGATGCGTAAATTGTTTTATATTTCTAAGCGGCCGCTACGTGTTGGAGTTGCGTCCAAGCCTGCTGTGTCGCGCAGAGTGTACGCCTTCCACAGGACCGGGTTCACTTGAACTTGAGAATTCTCAAAAGAGAAACATCATAATAATATTTATTTTAAATTAGAGTAACTAACGAAAACAGCTTACAACGATAATATCTACATTTTCAGATTACTTAAAAATCTGCGTTTAGTACAGGAAAAAGGAAAAAATATATATTTAGATTGTGCGTGTATTATCTGAATTATAAAACGTATCAATGTATGTATTTTATCAATTGTCTGTGACATTTTCCGTATACGCTTACATACAGTCATCGTTCCTACTCTCTTTCTACAAAAAAAATTAAATTTATTACTAAATTATTTTTAATTCATTATTTTTTATGTATGCAGCTTCAAACTGTTATTTTCGTCTTATATGGTGAAGCGCGCTCATCTTAAAATTTCACTGATAATTTTATCATAGTGCGCCTAAAGAAGTATATAACTTTAAAACAAAAAATAAATAGTGTTGGATTATTTAATTTCAATTGTGGAAAGTGGACATTGCGTTCATTTCAAGCTGTAATGTTAGAAACTAGAAGAGAGTCTGCTTACAGACGATACTTATATGTTCATTACATATATCAAATTAGAAAAATATTGTGATTCAAAAAATATGCAAATATGAAAATCGAAGAATTGCAATGTACTCGTACCATTGTATTTATAAAACTTCAAAACGAAAGCTATTCAGTTTACTTACACGGGCGAAGCCGCGAGCAGGTCGCTAGTATATAATAAAATGTAATATGTAGATTTAAATAAATAATAAATTCGCAGTAAAGTAAAGTAATAAGTTTCACATTCGATAACTTTCGAAAGATTAATTTCATATGCAACGAAATAAGAGCTGTTTGTGTGAGACTATACTATATAAATACCTCATGTATATAATATGTACGTATATATAAAATTGTAAAATTGTAATAAATTGAATCGTGAGAGAGCGACGTTGGGTTCCGCCATTCAACACGTAGTGTCTCGAAAATTGGGCGGAAAGCGAGGAACGGGATGTCTTAACAGTGCGGGAAAAAGCATGAAACTGTATAACTTATCTTTTTAGAATCATCAATAAGAAATGTTATTTCCTTTAGCAATGAAAGTATCTATAGAAGAAATATTTGAAGTCAAGCTCGGGAAGCGTATTCGATCTTCGTGCGTGTTGAGTGGCGAAACTCAATGTCGCGCTTGTGTTGTGTAATGTACGTATTTACACTTAGAATATGATTTATCGGCAAAATTTTATTAATCTCTCAGTCATCACACGTTATCATTTTTTTATGACATCGAAATATCTGTAATTTATACCAGGAAAAATGTAAATTATCGGTGTTCTTATATGAACATATTTATAATACATTTAATAAGTATAGATACTGGTTTTAATAGGGACGTGCTACTACTACACACACAGTACAGTACACGTAGTATCAATATTATTCAGCATTATTCTATATCGCGATCGAATGTTGAACGAGTATTTTTTTAATCATTATAATCATAAGTTAAGTCGCGTCTATAAATGTGAATATATTTTATTACAATGTTCCGCATAATTATATTACTTGTGTGCAGCCAATTAGTAATAAGTGATCCAAAAAGAATATTAGCTGTGTTTCCAACACCTTCAATAAGTCATCAGGTAGTGTTTCGCCCTTTCGTCCAGGAGCTAGCAAGACGTGGACATGAAGTCACAGTGATCACTACAGATCCAGAATTCAAAAATGGGCAAAGCCCTAAAAATTTAAGAGAAATAGACGTCCATGATATATCTTACAGTATTTGGCATAATTTTACTTCAGTTAAAAGAGGAACTACAGAGGGCCATGTTGCTAACTTAAGATTAGCATATGTATTATTAGCTGATATATTCGAAGCTCAAGTACAGACTCCTGATATTCAAAAACTTATAAAAGACAAAAATGAAAAATTCGATTTGCTTATAACCGAAACCTGTGTAAGACCATCGCTGAGCTTATCATACATATATGATATACCAATTATTGATTTCAGCTCATTTGGTGGAACAATCGATACATATCAAGATTTAGGTGGGATAGAACATCCACTTCTCTATCCTACTCCTATGCAGCTAAAAATTATTAATTTAAATTTATGGGAAAAGATATTAGAAATATATAATTTTTACGTTCTGAAGCACATGTACAGCCAGTTAGAAATTACTGAAAATAAAATGCTAAAACGCGTCTTCGGTCCGGGTATACCAGAATTGTCAGAACTAAAGAAGAACATTCATTTACGATTTTTAAACGTTAATTCTGTTTGGGATATAAACAGACCAGTCCCCCCAAATTTTGTATATATCGGAGGCTTACATAATAGAAAAGAGAAGGAATTACCACAGGTAAGTTTTACAACTTTCGAAAAAATTCGTTTTAACGAGTACGTCTCATTGAATAGCCTTTTTGAATAGCATTTAAATTAAATTATTTAAGTGATTTTATGTTCCAAGCAAAGATACAATTTATAGTGGTAAAATTTGGGAAGAAAATGAATTACACAGTATTTTTTTAATTGAAATTGAGTACTAGATTTTCTGTATTATATATGCTAATACTATAACCATTTATACAATTCTTTTTCCAGAATTTAAAAAACATTCTAGAGTCTTCTAAGAATGGCGTTATTTACATAAGTTTTGGCACAAACGTAAAACCATCTCTTTTGCCGCCAGACAAAATTAAAATATTTGTAAAAGTTTTTTCTGAACTACCATACGATGTTCTGTGGAAATGGGATGAAGAGCAAATCCCCGATTGCCCCAAAAACGTCATAGTGTCTAAGTGGTATCCACAATCCGATTTATTAAGTAAGTTGAATTGATTTCTATCCTTAAAGTGTTAGAGTATTAGTGCTTGAGTTGGAATTTATTTCCTAATTGTTAAATTGTCATGTGAACATATTAGTGGGAAACGAGGGTACAGCGCCATTGTAGCGCATAGCATGGCGCATATTTGGCTGAATGTAAAGATTATTAACTTAAATTTTATTATATTATTATGTGGTTAAGACAAAATGCTATATCGACCTCGGTCTCCTATTCAAACGAAAAGATGCTTTAAAGAAAACTATGTACGAGTATATACAAAAAAAAATATACAAAAAGTTTCATTTCTAATTACAATTAATACTTTTTACACTGTTCTTTCTTTCTTTCTTTCTGTAATAGATCACTTGTAGTGATAAGGCCGCCATTGCACATAATATTATAAATTTTAGCGGATTTCGTTATAATAATTTGTATAATTTTATGTGGAATAAAGACATATTAATATTATTATGTTTCTCTATTGGAGATTCTTGGGTTCAGTTGAAACCCGGTCCTTTGGAAGGCTTGCATGGTGACAGGGGTCCAACACGTAGAGGCCTCTACGTGTTGGACCTTAGAGAATATAAAACATTTTACTGTGACGCATCACCCGGAATTCATCTTTGAGTAAACAAGGGTAATTGCCCAGAGATGGAAGGCGGATAGTGCGTAGGAAAGGAAGTTATTATTATTATTATATAATTCCAGGGCATCCAAGAGTTAAGTTATTTATAACTCAAGGCGGTCTACAATCAAGTGATGAAGCGATAGCTGCCGCTGTTCCTGTCATCGGAGTGCCATTACTCGGAGACCAGTATTATAATGTCCAACATTACATGGTCCATAAAATAGGCATAGGACTCAATTTGGAATCTCTTACTGAAAATGAATTGAAAAATGCTATCAACGCTACTATAGAGGATCCAAAGTATAATTTTTTTGTGTTGTGAATGTTAACTATATATTAATTAATTTTGTTACAGTAATGGTTAACATAATAGCTTACATATAAATATATACATATATATATATATATATATATATATATATATATATATATATATATATATATATATATATATATATATATATATATATATATATATATATATATATATATATATATATATATATATATATATATATATATATATATATATATATATATATATATATATATATATATATATATATATATATATATATATATATATATATATATATATATATATATATATATATATATATATATATATATATATATATATATATATATATATATATATATATATATATATATATATATATATATATATATATATATATATATATATATATACGTATATGTAAGCTATTATATTTTTGATTTGAATTATAAATTTGAATTATAAACCTTAAACATTAATACGAATTGTATTTGCAATGATTTCGATAAAAATAATTAAATATATATTTTTTCAGATATCGTAATAATGTTCGAAAATTACGTAGAATAATAAATGATCAACCGCAAACGCCGTTAGAACGTGCCATTTGGTGGACTGAGTACGTCCTAAGGAATGACGGAGCTGAGCACTTGAGAGCAGCCGCGGCTGGACTGCATTGGACTGAATATTACGAATTAGAATTGATTTTTGCAATGATAGCTGGCATTTTGACCATTTTTATTGTAATTATTGGACTTTGTGTGCAGTTTGTGTACAGGAAGATAACCTCTAGGCTTATTAAAGTTAAGTTAAATTAATTTTAGGTAACTAGTCTGTTGAATTTAAATGTTATTTTGTATAAATATTTCACTTCTTATTTCTCCAAGGTATAGTAAAATAATAGTTTTATTATTTATTTTTTATTTCTTAGAATATAATTAAATTAATTAGCGGAATTGACATACACACACATATATACATATATACGTATATATATATATATATATATATATATATATATATATATATATATATATATATATATATATATATATATATATATATATATATATATATATATATATATATATATATATATATATATATATATATATATATATATATATATATATACGTATATATGTATATATGTGTGTGTGTATGTATATATATATATATATATATATATATATATATATATATATATATATATATATATATATATATATATATATATTATAGCACAAAATCTATCTTAATTAATTTAAAGTATACCAGACCAGGGACCAGAGTAGTGTAACTTCCTAACTTAATCTGTATAAAATTTAAATTTAATCGAAATTAATGTTGTTATTGTAAAATATAATATGACTTAATATACGACAATATATGTTTTTACTAATAGTAGGACAGGATTCCAGGTTGTCGATAGAGTCTAGAGTAAGGACTCACGATGCGCGACGTCTCAGGTAACTTAATACTGCTTTCTGTATCCCATACTTGATTTAACAGCGGAATAATAGACTATTGTAATGTATGACAGTTACTTTTAAAAAACGCAAAATAAATAAAAATATGGCAGTTAATTCATGTGCAGATTTTTTGATTATAAGTTTTTTTTATTAGTGTTAGAAAATTTCAAATATTTTATTTTGAATAAAATATTTGAAATTTTCTAACACTAATAAATTCTCCAGAGAGGGAAAATCAGATACTTGTTATCTTCATTAAATAAGTAAGATTAGTCAGCAAGCGTATTGTAATTAAGACAGCTTGATAAATGTCTATACTAATATTATAAATTGGTGTGTGTGTTTGTTTGTTTGTCCTTTTTTCACGTCACAACAGTGCAATCTTATGGTATGATTTTTTTAGCAAAAGTAGTAGTTAGACTAGATATTGACTTAGGCTAATTTTGCCACATTAAAATATCACATTTAAAAAAAAACTAAATTTATATAATAAAAAATCATACATGACTGCGCCTATAGATGACACCACTAGTTTCTTAAAGCGCGGTATCAATTTTACTTGTCATCCACAATGCGGGCGATGCCGCGGGTAACAGCTAGCAATATGAATAAAAGTCACACAAAGATTATATCTACTTAAAGGTATGATCGAATTAATATGACAATGACAAGTTATTTTACATTACAATGATATTTCAGGTTACTATATGACCTTTTTTTTGCAAGTCACTATCATTACATTTGTATTCATAATTTACAATGAAACAATTATCAATTATCATATTATAGAAAAAACCACTTAAAGTCACGATAAGAATATCATCATTATATGTTATAAAATAAAGTCGCTTAAGACGGATGTGCTCGCGACCTTGTAAGCTATGCTGTGTATTTAAATGTGATTATCACTAATTGGTGCTGTAGGGGCGCAGTGGCGCATAAACACGATTATTGCGAGTTCGATTCCACCTTGAAAATGAATTATTCTCATTTTCACTATTTTCTATATGTATATATATATATATATATATATATATATATATATATATATATATATATATATATATATATATATATATATATATATATATATATATATATATATATATATATATATATATATATATATATATATTCTTCTTCCTGGCATTAGTCCCGGCTTTTTGCCAGGGTCTGCCTTCCGACTAAGACCAATCGGTCCATATGAGTGGCGAAGTGGTTTTTTGTGGAGCGATTGCCATCTGACCTCCAAACCCATTACTGGGAGAAACCAGGAAAGGAAAGGGAATAAGAGGCAGAAAGACTTGGAATATAGGGGAGGGACACCACTTACATGGATTGGATCGGGTTATGAAAGTGGTGGCTCGAGGTCCCGGGGTCGCGTACCCGTATGCCGGAAACCAAATATCGGACAGATAATTGGCTAGACACCCTCTGAGCCACCATTATATATACATATATATATATATATATATATATATATATATATATATATATATATATATATATATATATATATATATATATATATATATATATATATATATATATATATATATGTATATATAAAAAAAAACAAAAAAATAATTCCACAATTAAAACATATTTTTTGAATATCAATTAATAGCTTTACTAGAATAGAATAAAATTTAATGAAAACTATATTATGGACTAGATAAAGTGAGATTTATTAATGACTAAGACTTGTCAGACTATCGATATGTCTTTGATTCTTTTATTGTGTTCGACTAATTGAGATTAGTCTAGAACAAAGGAATAATTAAATTCAATCTTTACTTATCCAAGTTAATATATACATAGTACGGAAATGGCGAATATGAAATTAAACATTTTTGATATCATGTAAAAGTCAATGGTCAAAGGTGATGACCATCTGATGTGAAACGCCAAGAAACCACGTGAACAAAGTTCCTAGCACCTCTAAGGTCTTAACAAACCACGATCATTGCGGATTCGATATAATAGTATATATGTATTTAAACGTTAATTATTTTCGATAGAAGGGTTATAGGCTTTTGGTTAAGAAATGCACCATGAAGTCTGCTATGAAAAGGTTGTCTCTGCTGCTTAACAGACAATACCAGACATGAAAATAAAACAAATACTCACTGTTTGTGATTTAGTAAAACATTTTGAAAAGACGTGTCCCGATTGAATTTTTCTTTCAGCTTATTCTCAATATGTTTTGTGCTAATTTACCTCCCACATACGAGAAGCCATTACATGGTCAGCATCAGAACTCAACGTCACCCTTGGTCTTATCACAGCAGAAAAATGAAAATAATCCTTTGCCCCTAGTCAGAGGCGAACCCACAAATCGTGTCACAATCGTGGCAGATGCTGTGCCGCTGCGCCACGGCGACCTCAATTACCAGATAAATTTAATATGCTAAATAAATGATACTGATGACAAGTTGTTTTCACAGTAGAATTAATGATGTTTGAATTTATAGCTCTAGTTAAGTGTAATTTATTTTCATGATAACACAATTTTAATATGCTTAATAGTATTTTGTACTACGATGATATTTATACGCATAATATGACTGATTTATAAACGATAGAAATAGGAGCAAGTCCATAATAGTGACTTTTTTATAATATACCATTAGATCAATTTGTCTACCGATCATCAGATCATTTTAGAATAAAGTTGAAGTTGGGATGATTTCAAATTTGGTTAGGTAGAGACAGGAGATAGGTAAGGCCTCTTAAGCTTATACTCGGGTCACTAGTATCAGTCACCGTTTTATGCTCTTTAACCAACCGCATGGTGAATCCATGGAATGCTAAGTTGCTTTATCTCACTTTATAAAGTTTTGATATCATGATTTAAACCATTGATTATTACTACCCGACTAGATCCCACTACCCCACCACATAATATGATTATCCCACTAGACGGATCTCATCATATGGTCATATGACCTGAAGCCACTGGATGCGAGTAGCACAGGACTGATCTTCGTAGGTATCCTTGGGAAGGCCTAGTGTAGCAAAAAGGCTAGAATGATCATAAAGATATATTATATATCAAAAAAATTGTCTCAAAATGATGATAAATTAGTTTAAGCTATCTCCTTAATCTCTGCCGACGTTAGAGAAACCGGTTCAAAAGTCAGAATTATTCCATTTCAAGCCGTTTTCCATAACAAAACGCTTCAATAGGCTTTAGAAATTATCAGTGACAAACCGAACAATAAATCCGTTTTCAATGGAAATGAGCGCGGCGTTCACGCCGTTATCAATAACAGTAGGGACCAGTATTGCCTTACTCCTTTTATTGTGTCTTAAATTCAAGCTTACTGAATGGATTTTGTATATAAATTGGTCATAATATAAGTTTTCACATTGTTCTAACTGTATTCGCGATTTTTTTGGGTTCGATGAATTCTTTGAAAATATAATTATTTTGTTTTCAACGCTCTGGTAAAAATTTCGCCACTCAACACAAAATATCTTGAAAATTGAACGGAAAATGGGAAATGGAATTTTTTAACGTTAAATCACCTCTACCTACCCTATTATGAGAGAAAAGCAATATTTCCTAAGATACATACACCATATGAGTGCCTCTAGTATATTTTAGATACCTTACTACAGTAGAGGAAAATTGGATTGATAATTTACTTTATAAAGACACGTTTATTTCTCTTATTTGGAGATAAACTCGCTTTCTAGTAGTATCGTACATATGTTTGAATTGGTTTAAATTAACTCCATGTTTATGAGAAAATATGATTTAATTCATAATAATATGCATCGATGTGGAAGTCTATTTGTCGCTCCATAACTTTCTTTATCTTTAGTGAAATTTTCACAAAAATCGGTTCAGATGTAGCTGAGATTAGCCCGCACAAACAAAAAGACGGACAGACAGACAAACATTTTAAAACATTTGTTTGTGAATTAATATTTGTAAATATGATTTACTCGTATATACAGTGCACACAGCACTTGAAAAAACACAGTTATTTTGTAATCATACACAGACACCTGTATTTTATTTATATATAGATATGTATGTCGTTATTTTAAACAAGAAAATCAGAATGCAATACGTATATTTGCATAGTACAATCAAAACTATCGACTCTCAGAGGATTCTTTATATTTGACTCCTGCAAATCTCTGGTTACATCTGAAGTGTAATCTTGGAAGCCAAGCACGTAGCGAAGACCGAAATATGTTAACAATTTATAAGGTGCGGTAAGGTGGAGTGTAATATTCATTCTGTCTTTATATTACGACGCGGAAAAACCGATGACATTAATATACTCGACATTCGTTTATTTTTAGTTCATTCATTTTATGAGCAACCAAAAGGAATGCTTTGTACGTATACATAATATGTAGCGAAAAGAATTATAATATTTAATTTTAAAAAATGTGCGCGAACAAAGTACACTTGCCAGAAGTGAAACTTCTTTGGCAAGCAAATTTATAAATCTCGTTCATATTTATTCTAATCTAAAGCTTTAGATTGCAGAGACTTAGAGGGAGGGAAAAAGGAAGATTTGAGTATAAAAAAAGTTTAATGAATTTAATAATAATTAAAATAAATAAGTGTCAAAAATAAAATAAATTACAAATATAAATAAAATAAAATATAATAAATTATGTAATATTAAACATTTTTTTTAGGTATTAGTTAATATATATTTGTAAAATGGACACTTCGCTACTACAAAAACGTCACACATCGTTCGTGTCAAGCGAATTAAAGAAGTTTCACTTCAACAAAATTAGATGAATTTTCGAAATTTACATTGTGGAAATTGGAAATAGTAGTTCCTATTATATATAACCACGTGACCACGGACTACTGAAAGGTGTTCGGAACGTCGGGTTTCCAAAAAAATGATAATATACGCGATTAATCCGGTTAAGCTGTTTTATACGTAAAAATGTCGCGAAAACCAAATAATTTAAAACAGTTCCTATAAGTATACGGTGACGGACAGTCTCGTAATACATTTTTGTATATATAGATATACACGTTCATTTAATGCGATATTATTGTAAATATTTCTTAGGTATTTATTACTCATACTTACTGAGCGCTCTCAGACATTGCAATATTCATACAAAACGTTGTTATATCAATGTTTGCGTCGATAATTGCAAACCCATTTCGTACTCATTTCATGATTGTAGGTCAAAGTCTGTATAAATTTATATTTACATTTCCTTCAAATTTTTACCTTTAATTTTACTGTACTTCACAGCTAAACAATAAACGGGAAAGTATAAATATAAGTTTTTATTACACGACGAATTTCATATAAAATACGAAACATAAACTCGACGTGACACGACACCTTCATTCCGGGGACAGACATACAGACAGACGGACGACAAAGTGATTATATATGGGTTTCCTTTTTGTCTTTTGAGATATGGAACCCTAGAAAGTAATAATATTCATGTTTTACGGTATGAAATATAATTTTCTCCAGTGAATTCATGGTCATTAAATTTCAAAGGCACTTAAAGGCGGCACCTTGCTTAGATTGTTAGCAATGAAAGACATTGAAGTATACTAATAAAATTTATTCGTTACCAGAAAAAAAAATAAACAATTTGTATTAGGTAAATAATAGAAAGTCTTTTTGTTTTTTTATTTAAGTACAATACTAATAGTTTATAATTCCCACTAAGAGGAAATAATACTTTTTATATCTCCTTTATTATCAGAAAAAGAACGGTGTTGAGCCACGGAATTTAACATTCAACACTGGACAGACATTTCGCCTGAATTCAAAATATCCAGTACGAGAACTGAATGTCTGGTAACTAGATTCTCTAAACAAGACAGTACACAGTATGCAGGTGAAAAACACAAAATTTAAGTCATTCGTGTAACGGCTACAATATTCGTATATGTATGGATACACTGTCCCACAGCGCCACAACTGCGTAACATAAATAATGTTTTTTTTTAA
The DNA here is from genome assembly GCA_037127375.1 of Dione juno. NCBI lineage: Eukaryota > Metazoa > Arthropoda > Insecta > Lepidoptera > Nymphalidae > Dione > Dione juno. Next base: position 288,082 of record JAXRJS010000078.1, on the reverse strand, counting down.
ATAATGAAGAAGCCTTTATCTTCATGAAAAAGCCTAAAAATATTTTTTTTAGTCAAAAAGAAGAAGATCTCACGAGATATAGAAACACTTCTTTTTATTGCCAATGAAAAGGGACAATTAAAGTAAGAAAACCGTGTTCATACTTAAATACACAAAACTTATTTCAACGATTTAGCTAAGTCGTAAACTGAAATTTCATATTTCGTAATGTAAATAGAAGAAAATTATGCCAAATTACAGGGTCCTTATTTCTTAACCATACGATTCGTTATTGCTTAACTATATTCAGAAGGTTGAGCTGTGTTGGATGTCTATCGCGGGGCTCAACGATGTTTTTGAAAGCTTGAGAATCATAGCCTAGTGTAAGTTGGACCAGAATATTCATTGTAAAATTAAAGTAAAACAATTTAAAGGTAAAGACAGGTTGTAGTAGCGTTATCAATATTAATTTTAATTAAAGAATAACTAAAAAAAAACATTTACAATAGGCTCTCTAATCTTATATATATATATATATATATATATATATATATATATATATATATATATATATATATATATATATATATATATGTATATATA